>JAANDG010000086.1:0-355794 GCA_036852015.1 Pelodera strongyloides
AGTTTCTGCAACATTACGGTTTTTCGTTAAATTTTCCAGGGAGCTCACGCAATTATTAATATGATATGATGCAATTAGTCCGTATTATGTATGTTTTTATTAGCAGTACTTTTTTTGCACGGCCTTGCACTGTTTGCTCAGTCATGAGATATTTCAACATATTTTGTTTGAAATTATATTGCAACGGCCGGGAGAGATTGATAAGGTAAAAGCGCTCGTTTTCGGCTTTAGTCACTTTGAACCCTAACCAAGTGTTCTTATTTATATTCGATTTTTAGGTAGTTTTCAGAAACAGTTTAATCGAGTAACCAAGCGAACAATCTTTTATTGCGCCTGGCTTTGCTAGAAAGTAGAAAGGAACATTTAAATTTAAGAGTTAGGTGCTCTTTTAGAGTGATAAACAAGTGCATGTTATCTTGTAGCGAATGTTGAAAGTTTTTTTTTTTATGTTCATAAACTAGTGCACTCACTCATGCTTAGCACCAGCTGTGTTCATATGCAAATGCGGAAAGATGCAATGGTTGGCTCTGTATATTGATTTTATTAAGGTTGACACATTCTTTGTCTTTACTCTGTCTGTCATTGTATAAAAGATCCAGTCACTCGGCACATCTTTAGTTTCTTCTTTTACTAGAGTTTGTTTTTGCTTTCTTGTAATATTGCCTATATCTCGTTGGTGGGTAAATTTAGGACTTCTTTTTGTTTTATGCTAATTTTTCTCTGCTTCTCATAATATCGTTGCATTTTTGAGGTTGGCGAAACTGTCGTATAGTGAATGTTCTAGATGCATATGTTTGTTTAGATGCATATTTGTCACACTAAATAATGTGAATGTTATATTCATAATTTCCTTCATATATATATCGTGTCTTTCTTTTCCTGATAGATGTATGTTTTATGTATATATGTCCCAAAACCGATTAAAATCATAAACACTCATTTGACTCATTCTGCCTTTAGCTATTTATTTTTTTGACATAATACTTTCGTTATCTTAAATTAAACCGAGGATAAATATGGGCTTTCTTATACTTATAGAATTTTGTTTAATTTAATTTCCTTTTTTTTTTCGTTGTCGCGTGTCTCGTCTTCCTGTAATTTTATAGTTTACACCATTTTTTATGTCATTTTGGTAATTTTGTAAAAAATTATATAATATGTATGGTTGGGAACTCTTGGTTTACCACTGTTTGGGAATCCTAGCTCTTTCCAACTTACCTCCGCTTTTCCAGTTTTTCTATGTGTTGCTGTTTATTTGGTTGCTCAACAGATGAGGATAGTCCACTGAAGCATCGCCAGGTTTTTATTTTATGAATAATTTAGTTTTATTTTATGAATAATTTAGTTTTATTTTATGAAATAATTTAGTTTTCATTTAAAGAAATAATTTAGTTTTTATCTTCTGTGATTATTTATTGTTAGCACGAAGCTCTAGCTCTCGGCTAGCGTTAGACTACGGTAGCGTTATGGTAGCGTAATTACTATCCTAGTCAACCAATTTGATTTTCTAGTGATTAAAAACGATAATTGATTGACTTTAAGTTTATATATTTACATTCTACATCTTATTGTTAGTATAGTCTAGTGTACTACAAATATTTATCATTGTTTACCACTAATATTCTTGCTAAATTCTTCTTTTAAAGGGATGGGTTCACTACAAAATCACCTTGTTTTTATGCTTTAGTAGCTTTAGTTTGATTGTACAAAGGTAAACTTAAACAAAGAGCATAAAAAAAGTTTCTTGAATTACTTCCTAGGGAAGATATTAGGTAAAAAGGGTGAGTATTGATCGATCTTCCGATAACATGAGTAAACAAGATAAACTAGGGAAGCTAAGCGATATGGCTGAAACACACTGTTTTGAGCAAAATAAACTGTAGTTTTCATCGTTTATTTTACTTAAAACAATGAAAAACAGTGTGTTTCAGCCATATCTCTTAGCTTCCCTAGTTTATCTTGTTTACTCACGTTATCGGAAGATAAATCAATACTCACCCTTTTTACCTGATATCTTCCCTAGGGAGTAATTCAAGAAACTTTTTTATGCTCTTTTTTTAAGTTTACCTTTGTACAATCAAACTAAAGCATAAAAACAAGGTGATTTTGTAGTGAGCCCATCCCTTTAACGAGGTCCGTGTTAACACGGTATAAGATTCAACTTATACAGCTTACATCTTACATACTAAGTTTTAGTTAATATTCACTTTTCATTGATTTTTTTTTCACATCATTTCATATTTTATAGTATAATTTCTTCACTTATAGTTTGTTTTCATTGTTTAGATCGACAAGCGAAGTTGCACAGATTTGTTGCCGTTGTTGATCTTTATTCTCTTCTGCGTTGGTTTGGTAGGTTCATTTATTTTCTTTAACTTAAAAAAAAACTCTTAAAGCGTAAAAAAAAAAATTTTTTTTTATATAATGTGATCCCACCTTTAATAATTATCCATTGGAAATATCTGGAATACATATTGGGAATAATTGTTCTTCTCAGAGGTAACACTTCAAGGAATTTCTTTCATGTTATAAGCGCTAAGATACTTTATCTTACCCTGTTTATCTTTATTTTTATTTACTTATATCTTATTGGATTTACCATGGGTTTTCTCTTGTTTGGTTTTCCACATAGGCCTTTCACAAAATGCAATCATCATGCAAACTGGAAAATAAATAAATAAATAATAATTATTATTATTTCAGGGTTTTGTGTGTGCCTTCGCGTGGCAACGAGGTGACTACTACCGTATCAGAAATGGAGCCGATTCGTTTGGAAACACTTGTGGAAAGAAGAATACAGTACTACAAAGTGCCTCACAACCCAAAGAACGTTTCCCGCTTTCTGGAAAGGACATGACGGAGAAACCGTCAGTATCTTTTTGCATATTATTTTGGTTAGCCGCGTGTGCCTATAATCCAATAGGATAACTAGGAATGCTTTGGGATTAGGAATGATTTTGATATAATCAAGAGTTTCATTTAGTTAAAGAAGATGTTTTCTTGTATTCTGGTAGCATAATGCCTTATTGTTAGACAAATCATTTAGCAACCTTAGAAATTTGGGTTTATTAAACTAGGTAATTATAGATTTATGTTCGGCTTAAATGTGACCGATCCGCTGCCTACATTGTGGATATGTGTGGAGCAATGTCCGAACACCACTTACTTACTCGAACAGAGCATTAGGTAATTGTAATTATGGTTTCTTTAGTTGCCAGTCAGCTTCTTTGTCTTAAAGCCTTTTTTTGGAGAGTAGACCGCCTGCTTCCGAATAATCAAATTGAGAGGAAAAACGCAGTTACAGTTGCCTTGCCACAGTCGCCTTTTAAAGCGAAATACCGGCCGGGTTTTGAAGCGCATCGTGGACAACTGAATTCTTACTTATTTATGCTAATTTGCAGACTTGCTCGGATTTAGCTCGATTTTTAATTCTAATTTATGTTCATTTGAATAAGAATGCTGGTCTGCTCAGTGTTTCAAAACCCGGCTGCTATTGAAAGAAATGTGTTATTGTGTTTTAACTTGCCTTTCTTGTTCAGAGATGACCAGCTGTGCCTGGACGATGACTTTCTGGGCAGTATTTCATTTAACAAAAGCAGAAGGGACGAATTATGTGCTGCAGTTCCGGTCCTAGCGACGTGAGTTCATGTTTTATTACTAGCTTCCAAAATGGCCACATGTGTGCCATATATTCCACTGAGAACCGAGCGCCGTACCATTTCGGGACACAAAATGCGCGCCGAATAGAAATGCGCTCCGATCCGGTGCGGGAGACACTTTTCTTGGTTTCGGAGCGCAAGTTGCGCCCCGCACCATTTCCGCCGCACCTTTTCCGCAACTCTTGAGTTTCGCTGTCGCCGCACTATCTTTTATCCTTTCTTGCCTTTTGGAGCGCGGCGCAACTGTTAGTTTCATCTGTGTTTCATTTCGAAGTTATGTGCATGGTGCCTATATTTACGCTGGCCAGATGCGCCGGTAAAGTTTTAGAAAAAGTACTGTACATTTCAGTGTTCCCGTGTTCAATCGTTGTATTCCGGAAGAGTTTCTAAAACTGGCCGATTCGGTACAGGGAAATATCCTGAAAATGGTCAAAAACAATGATTTTGGTGAGTATTCAATGATTCTTTAGAAAGAAGTTTTTTTTTCATGGCTACTTACAGTCTTACAGTATGTGATGTTTTTGGAAAACGTTTTTTTTATCGAAAAGTATTTCAGTTCGTCGGTACTTGAATGACGTAATTAGGACTCGCTACCAAATGCTACAGTGTCTGGCGATTGCACTCGGTAAGAATTTACTTTAAGCTTCGTTTATAAACCTTAAAGCGAAATATCGGTCGCTTTTTTAAACGCGTCGTGGACAACTGAATTTTTACGTATTTATGCTAATTGCCTCGAATTTAGCTCGATTTTTTATTCTAATTTATGGTCATTTGCATAAGCTGCATAAGAATGCTGGTGTTCTCGATGTGTTTCAAAAACCAGCCGGTATTTCGCTTTAATTCTAGTTACAGTTCTTTGCATTCGTACGCAATGCTTGTCTTCATCGGCTCCTTTATTTTCAGCATACAATTAAATAAGAACATCTTTTTTCCAGCTCTTTCGGCTGTGATGATCATACTACTCCGCCTAATGGCCCCAATTGTCGTCTACTTTGTCTACGCACTAATTATCTTCATATTCATCGGTTGGTGGCATGATTTATTAATTATTAATGAATTAAAGTATCGGTATGTTTTCGCTAATGGATTCATAACGACTTATTGTAAGGTCGATAAGATGAGACCTTACCCTAAATCACGAATTGAATATGAAACCAGTTTGCGGGCTCATTATAAGTTCTCAGTCGCGCAGCGCGGACATGCGTCCGCGGGAAAGAGGTGCCTTTTTGATACGGGAAAGGCGGAGACGCAAAAAAGAGGGCGAGGGATATTTCTGTCTCGAGTTTTTCAAATTTGCCATCTTTTCCCGCGGACGCGGATTCACATGTCCGCGCTGCGCGCCTGAGGACCCGAGTAGTACAGTATTTTTTATTGCCCTTTAGGTATCGCTGGCGGGTTATGGTACGGATTCTACCTGATGCACGTCCAGGCGATTAGCACGGTTAGACAACATAACTCTTGGTTAACTAACACATTTAGACTAGATTAGGTTATGCGAGCTTGAACTTGAACATGCGACTATCCAACTTGATCCAAAAATTGGTTGCTTTGCTGTTTGATTTTGGAGAGTTTAGCTGTTTATTCGATTACATATCTTAATTACTTGATCTCCCGGTAAAGTTTTAAATATTTATGTTTGATTATACCATAACTGAGGTGTTTATTCCACTGTTAAAGCGAAATGCTAGCCATCCTATGTATCCTATGCTAATTTTGTACGATTTCTGTGGACGATCGTACCAAAGTAGCATAGGATTGGCTTATCATATGCAAATTTTCTAAAGGGGGCTATCATTTCGCTTTAAAGTGTAAAATGAGAATTTCAGTCGAATGATACGTCCGTGACCCCGACTCGCGGAACTTCCGAAGTTGTGATGAATTCGGCAAGTTTTCTGGACGACATCGGCTTGTCCTCATGGTTCCGATTCGAGAATACGTCGTCCACGGTGGTCTTTGGACTTGCGATTGGAGCAACCGTGATCGCGGTAGGATATATGTTTCTTGTATTACATAAGAAACCAAAAACCCCGATTTCGCCCCGATCAAGTCCCTCAAAAAATCGGGCCTGGCGAAATCCGGGTTTTGGGAAATAATCGGGCGAAATCGGGGTTTTTCGGAAAATCATCGGGACGAAATCGGGGTTTTCACTTTTCGGTGACTATGGTTGACGGAGGTAAATCTCCCTTTTAGGGACAGGCCTGTGTTGTCATTTATATATAACTCTTTGATTGTTCCATTTTCCCCATAATTTGGCTTTTTTACTATTAGGTAAGTATCAATCAATATTAACCTTACTTCTTTCAGCTCTTTGCAACAACTTGTGTTTGGTGTATGTTGCCACGTGGCGCTCTCATGGTTGATCTATTTAAGATGGCATCTTCGGCTATCTTTGACATGCCAGTGCTCCTGCTACAGGTACGGCATCATTTTGTACATTTTTATAGCTTCGTCAGATATAGCTCAACACGGTATTTGTGACTTGCAGTAGCGTATCACGACTCTCACTTACAACCGTTCACATTTTGTTTCTGATATAAACTCTTAGTTGTATTATAGCTTACGATGTATGTAATATTTGAGAGCATTAATATTTGATTTTTATATAATAATAATAATACTTTGCTTACAGCCCATATTTACCGCAATTTCTTTGCTTATTTTGCTTGGATACTCACTGTTTGTTTTGCTGCTTCTCTACACTGCAGGTATTTTCTGTTAATTTATGCATGTATGTATTTTACCTTTCCTATCTACCGTTTTTATATTTCACAATGAGCACAAATACTACTTCTTTCAAAATATTGTTTTATCAACACAAGTAGTACCGTAACTTTTCTTAATTCATGTGTTAAAAAGAAAAAAAAAGAAAGAAGTTGAAATAATTGAAATTGTTTCAAAAATTCATTAGTTACTTTCTAGGCGACCCTAGTATAGTGTATCAGGATGATTCTGTTCTTGCCAATTATATAGTGGAGTATAATGCGACCACGACAACTAAGTAAGTTTTCTTTATTTTTTATATAAAATATATATGGCATCTCCTCCCTTTCTCAACTCCACCACGTAGTTTGTTGAGTAAAGTACAAAATCCGCATCATTTGGACTTTGGACCACCCACGTTGTTGGAACTACTTTGCAGCAATCACCCACGTTGGTGGACCACCCCTGTGGTTGGGCCACACACATTGTTCGCTGTGATGCGAACCACCCACATTTTTTCGGGAATAAGACGGAGGAATATTGTTTTTTTTTTAAAGTTTGCTTGCGTACATTTCTCATTTTTCATTTCAGGATACTAGCCTTCTACCAATTCGTCGGTTTCGTGTGGTTGTCCGAGTTCTTCATGGGATGTCAGAGGCTGATTCTTGCTGGTGCCTTAGCAACATGGTATTTCGACAAGTAAGGAAAATTTTCTTTTTTAAACTTTCAACGGGGTAACTTTGATAATATAGGCTGATCATGCTGCCTTGCTCTTATGACCCTAACACTGCTTCAATATGAGTGCGCTTTGTTTAAAAATTTTATTTTCAAGGAACAAGAGAAATATTGGAGCTGTGTGCTCTTCTTTCTACCGTCTTGTCCGTTACCACCTCGGATCTGTGGCGTTTGGCTCCTTCATCATAACATTAATCCGGGTCCCTCGATATGTACTGATGTATATTTATGCAAAGTGAGTTTTCTATTATCTATATCAAATAACTTCGTCTGAACTATCTCGCTGCGCGTTGTTTGTCAGACAAGTCACTGTTACAGTATGTATGCCGTGCCTGAGGCCTGAGGTCCATAATAGTAGCTGTACTCATCACAGAGCCAACATTAGTGTGTTTCGAACTTACCTCTTGGATGTACGAAAAGGATTCGTCTCTACACTCTCTAGCAGTCTCGTTTTCTATATTTTGTTCGAAAGTGTGTTAATTTCAGAATGAAAGCTGTGGAGAACCCGATTGTGAAGACCCTTCTCGCCTGTTTCATTTGCATTCTTTCATGTATTGAGAGCTGCTTGAGGTCAGTGTATCTTGGGAAGCTTCACCTTTGTAATTTTTCTCTCTGACGTACAATTTCTTTATTGTTTACAGTTGCACTTTTCAACTTTACTTTTGTGGATTCACCTAACTAGTCATCATTAGATACGATATGTTTCATGTGGTATTGAAAAGAACTGCTGTTTTCCAAAATGTGATACTTCGCCTCAGACCCACGGTTTCATGTTTCATTACAGTGTTATGACAGCCGTTTTTTGAAGTTTGCCCGTTCATCACCTTATCGTTATGTGAATAATAGATTTTACATATTTAATAATTCAGTGAATTCTTTGATATAGCACCTTACTGTGAGTGGAGCCCTTTGGAAGTACGATTATAATTATGTTTAGGTATATGACGTACAATGCGTTCACAGTTATCGCATATAGTGGACAGAGCTTCTGTCCTGCGTGCAAGACTGTAAGTCACTGTGCTTATTTTTTTCTTTCTTTTTTCGTTTAGATATTTGTTATTTATTTCGAGGAGAATGGTTGAACGCGTGTAAAAAAATCTGCGTACCCGCCCCGTGGCGATGTGCGCAAACGGTGTGCCCAAACTGAGCCGCGCGTACGCCATAGGAATACACCGCTTGATTGCAGGCGACCAATCTTCTGTTAGATAATGCAGTCAACCTGGCCACCGTGAAATCTATTGGGGATTTCATTCTCTTTCTCGCTAAAGTTGCCGTGGCGTCGAGTTCGGCTGCAGTTGCGTTTTCCATGATTCAGGTTTGCTGTCCGCAATGATTATGGTAATGTTTCACTTATGTTTTAAACATTAAAGGTTTATTAAATTTTTTGACAGCGCTTCTTTGTATTGTACCTACTTTGGGGATTTAGCATATATGATACGCATATCTTATTATATAAAGTTGGGAGCTTTGTTTGTTTGTTTGTGCGTTTGTTTGAGTGTACGTTTGGATGATGTGCGTTACGCTCAGGTTGTAGGATTGGTTCAGTAGTTCACGTTCCCGTGCACTGAGTCATCTCACTTCCCGAGCGCCCCTCTCACAGACGTCCAAAAAAGGCTGCATATGTCGAATATGTGTGGTGTATCGTTCGGGCGCGGTGGCGCGCAGCTCATTTTAGGAAACAAAGAACACTCACAACTCAAAGAACTACCAAATCACAATCCTTGACAACTTTTTATGAAATACTTTTTTGTAATCACTTCGTAGTCTAATTTTTCATTTACTCATTTTACAAAGATTTAGTCGACATATTTTGCAACAAAGCATTGAGTAATTCTCTGCACATTTCCCTTATTTCCCATGAAACGAGCGTCCAATCTTGAGCGATGTTTCGGTCGAACGAAAGAACATTCAACAGAATTTCTTAATTTCGCGTAGTTTTTGCTTTAGTATGGATAATACACGGTATCACCTGTAACGTTCGACGACATTCTTTAGTTTAATACAGTTAAGGAAAAGATCTGTGACAATTTTTTTAGCATTTGGGATTTTTTCTGCTTTATAGAGTCTAACGATTTGCAGACAGTTTAGGAGGAATACGTTCACCAGTTATATAAAGAAGGGCACACTAAAACTATGTTCGATCCCATGTTTAACATTCGTATAGGTTTCAAAAAGTAAAATAGCGGTCACTTATTCCGCTGCTTTTAGGCTTTGGCAATTTTTTTTTAGGTTATAGACTTATAGAGGAGTCTAGCAAGTTGCAGACAATTTAGGAGAAATATAGTCAACAGAAACTAAGTTCTACCCCCATGTTTGATATTGGTGTAGGTTTCAAAAGGAAAATAACAAAAGTGAAACTATTTCATTCGGACAAATGTTTGCTTCTAACTTATATAGCCCAGAGAAACATTGCGACGTATCATCCAGGCACTTATTAATTTTTTTTTGAAATTTTTTCGATATTGTAGAGTCCAGCAAGTTGCAGACAATTTAGGAGGAATATAGTCAACAGAAACTAAGTTCTAACCCGTGTTCAATATTGGTATGGGTTTCAAAAGGAAAAATGAGAGACTGGAGACTCTTTATATAGACGTGTTTCTTAATAACTTATATAGCCCAGCGAAACAATGCGGCGTATCAGCCACGCGATATTAAGCTGCTTTTAGGATTTGGAATTTTTCGATATTATAGAGTCCAGCAAGTTGCAGACAATTTAGGAGTAATATAGTCAACAGAAACTAAGTTCCAACCCGTGTTTAATATTGGTATGGGTTTCAAAAGGAAAAATGAGAGACTGGAGTCTCTTTGCAGACAAATGTTTCTTCCTAACTTATATAGCCCAGCGAAACATTGCGGCGTATCAGCCATGCGATATTAAGCTGCTTTTAGTAGGCTTCGGCAATTTTTTCGGTCCTAGAGTAGAACAAGTTGCAGACAGCTTAGGAGGAATACAGTCAACAGAAACTAAGATCTATCCCCGTGTTTGATATCGGTGTGGGTTTCAAAAGGAAAAATAACAAAGATGAAAACCATTTCCTTTATGTAAATGTTTGCTTCTAACTTATATATCCCAGCAAAACATTGCGGCGTATCAGCCACGCGCTTATTCCGCTGCTTTTCGGTTTTGGAAATTTTTTGGACGCTATATTAGTCACACGATTTACAGGCAATTTAGGAGGAATATAGTCAACGTCCTAAAATGGGCGAACCAAAACTAAGTTCTATCCCCAGGAAACTATTCTTGCGAGAAATAGTTGCTTCTACTTATAGATATAGCCCAGTGAAACATAGCGACCATCAGCGAATATTGGAAAGACGCCTCAGGCGGCGGTAGCCGACTGGTCCTATATATCCCATGTAAACTTGGTGCCGCAAGCTTGCCGACTGGAACCAAATTTGCATAGGATATGGATATCATATATGTAAATCTCCCAAATTAGGTACAATACTGCTTTAACATACGTCGCTCGACTGGAATTTTTTAAACTTTATTGTACCACTCGGAACGGCGCACCGTCGCTGAGAACGATAATGTCAATATGATTTTCAAACCATGTTTCCCTATATGATTATTGTTTTTCTACTTTGCGAATTTCTTTTTTTTGTAAGGAGGTTGCAAAGTCTCAGTTTTAAAGTATTTTTCTTTCAGAAGGACCCCGAAGTATCGCATTGGTGGTTCCCCGTTTTGTTGGTCTTCATCGCTTCTTATATAATTGCTAATTGCTTCCTGTCAGTGTATGCAATGGCAATTGACGCGCTCTTCCTGTGCTATTCTGAGGATAAGGTAATTGTTGATTGTAATGCCCTGTAATGGTGCCGTAGTGACGTAGTGACGTAAAAGTACAGTTGATCTACAGTAACCAATGAGTAGCCAGTAAATGTTAGTGTGGAATTAAGATACCGCACATTTTCATTGATTAGTTAGCACAGCGCGATTAACCAAGCCGACCGACGCTCTGCTTCAGATTCGCCAAATCGTGCCTCCGGCGTTCGAAAACATTTTCTCCGTCAATTTATTTTCTCCTCTTACTATTAGAAGAAAGTGGTGTTGCCTTTTGTGTGTTACTGTTAATATAAACCTAATTTTTGTTTCTTTGACAACAACATTTTTTGCTTTAGGATCTGAGCTCGCGCACCGATGGCGCCGACTTCTACAATCCGGATGTACAGGTATGCATCTGGTGTTTGTAGCAGGAATTTTTGCAAGGAAGCTTTGAATGAATGAGGGTCCATAACTTTTTTTTCCCGCTCACGATTAGCACCTAATTTTCAAAAATTCCTTTTCAGAGTATCAAACTTTATCGTAATGCATAAAATAATAAAATCCAGGTCTATTAAAAGTTGCATTGCTGGTTTTTATTCTAGTACTAATGGGGCCCAGTACGTATTAGCGAAACGAATTAGTACGTATATTTTACTAGTACTTGAAACATTGTGCTTTTGACGTATAAAAAAACCTCCCTTTAGGAGTACTTGTCCCACACGATGGAACGCGAACGCAGTGTGAAGTCGCGAAATCGTCGCAGAGTCGCGCGAAACACGCCGCCATCTAGTTCTGACTCGCCGACGTCGCCGGAACGCATTCCACTAAAGGAACGGGATAGGTATTGAGGGATAAATTGGTGTAGTTTGTTGTTTGGAGTCTTCCGTGACTAAACTGATTGTACTTTGTAGTGTAGTCCAGTGGGCTTATGTGTTTCTCTAACCATATTTGGGAGTCTTTTTTATGTATACTCCCACCTATTTGTA
Organism: Pelodera strongyloides; assembly: GCA_036852015.1. Taxonomy (NCBI): domain Eukaryota; kingdom Metazoa; phylum Nematoda; class Chromadorea; order Rhabditida; family Rhabditidae; genus Pelodera; species Pelodera strongyloides. The sequence goes on from JAANDG010000086.1 coordinate 11,844, forward strand.
AAATACAAGCGGATTCTGGTCACACACTTTTTACCACCTACCGTTTCCTAAAATACGACACTTTACTTTACGAGTACTTACGAAGTAAAGTTACGCTAAACCTCATCCCTTACTCCTCAACCAGCATAAAACGTTAGTGAGTTCCGCTACAGTATAGTACTTCGTAAAGTGTCGTATTTTTTTACCACCTACCGTATGATGTTGGTACGTCATTATACGCTTGAACTATCCTATGGATTTTATGTAGTATTTTTCATTAGTCTTCATTTGATCATAATTTAATTGTGTTACGTGTTTTTGCTCATTCTTTTCAAATATATCAAGTATTATTTGCTCATACTTTAAGTTTTAGTGTGCCTTTTTGTGTATTAGTCGGGTTCTGTTGTTGTTGAAGTTAATTCGCTTTAAAGGGAATTTTTTTGGTCTTAGATTGTGCTGGTGATTGTTGAAACTACTGAGACCTTAGAGGATATTATGAAGTTAAACTCGCGTGTTTGTTTCCTTTAAATTTCTTATCCTTTACTGGTTTTGCTTTGTTCGAGCGTAATTCATTATGCAATGATTTGAGCACTTTTTGCAATGATTTGAGCACGTCACTTTTCCTAACTCTAATACTTGTATACTGTGCCAGATACATCTGCCATATTCCGTATTTAATAAACGTCTTCTTCTAATGTTTGGGCATGTAGTCTGTTCGTTACTCTCTGATTGCAAATGTGCGGTTTTATGCCTGTCTCCGTCTACCGATATTATTAAAAAAGCTAGTGTTTGGATAGGTATCCGGAGGATATTCATTACGTGAAGTGTTGTAGTTGCCTCTTGACAAATGTAATCATTGGTAATCATAGATCATAGATCAAAACCAAAGACTCGGGAAACTGTAAACCCCCGATATGTGCCAGATCACGTCCCTCAACGCCTCAAATAATCAGGGCGCGATCGGGTACACATCGGGTTTTTTTTCGATATAAACGGCAGATATCGTTTTTTTCGTATTTGTCGACCAGTTAGCAGGGAGTTCGCGATTTCGTAATTGTGGCGTAGTACATACACGTGTACTACCTATGTACTATGTCAACTGTCAGCATTCAAGATGATGTGCGCGGCGAAAAACCAGCTTAAGCTACAGCTCCCCGCAAGCCTCGCACACACAGTCGTCGCCAACCTACCGCCAGGTTGTCGCGAGTGCTCTGAGTACCCTTTCTCGAAAACCTGGAGAATATGGGGCGGCCACTGCGCACCCCTTCATCTGGTTCTGCACCAATTTTCACATTTTCGTTTTGCCGCGCACCACCCGAGTGTTTCTTCAGTTGTTATCCTGAGCCCTGAGTATTCGATTTTCAACCAAAGCATCTAAATGCTAAGATCTGTGAGTTGTATATTCCTTGTTATTTATTCCTATTTTCTTTATTTACTACTCTACACGATCTCACGTTGTTTACTCTCTAGTTTCTCTGCTCTCTCGTTTTCTTTTCTTGTTGTGACCTATTCTGCTAGAACGCTAAATTGATTTTGCGTGTGAATCTGTGTGTTGAATTGGAACGGTTACGCTTTTTTTTAAATATAGATCCTTCAAAATATTCCGGAATATTATGCTTTAAATGTTTTCAATTTCTCTCCCTCGTTCTTTAATCCCACTGTAATTGTTCGTAATTTTATTACGACGAATTTAATACAAGTTAAATTTATACTGTGATATTTAGGCATTTTTAATTTTATAAATACTACAATAATTTTTGAGTGAAAAATACTATATATTTTCTATAATTTTACGTGAATACTGTAATATTTACTCTTGATGTTCTTTTATTTAGTTATTTATGGGTTTTATTGAATTATTTCTCTCACTATTTCAGACAAAATGGGTATTTCAACCATATTCAAGCTGGGATTACTGTAAGTCGTTAGTTAATTAAGTTTTTTGATTTGATTACGGTATACTCAGTTATTATGGATATTTTATCGTTAATCCTTTTGTATGAAATTATGAAAACATGTTAGTGTAAGTTGCTTATTTTACAATCCATTGTGTTCTTTACTGCCTTTAAATTAAATACTGCCTTTAAAGCGAAATGCTAGCCTCTTTGGAAAATTTGCATATGATAAGCAAATCCTATGTATCCTATGCTAATTTTGTACGATTGCCGTGGACGATCGTACAAAATTAGCATAGGATACATAGGATTTGCTTATCATATGCAAATTTTCCAAAGAGGCTAGCATTTCGCTTTAAATTAAAGGTGTACTGAGCGTTGGTGTTGTGTAAATTACTGTACTTAAACATTTAAACTTCCTTTAAAAAAAGTACATTTTCATTTTTGTTTCAGTGGAATTCTCATATCAATCGTTCCATTGTACTACCGCTACAATGATCCTTCGAAGTTGGATTGCAAAGCTGTGGAGTACGTTTCGACGCTTATATTTACTAGTATATTCTAGAAGTCAGCGATACAGCTCTTTTTGGAAGTTCATCGTTTCATTAGATTTCTTTCCGTTTTTGGGGTTTTTCTTTTCTTTCCTTTTATTTCTCGTACGCGTTGTTACTGAGTTCCCATTTCCAGTCAAGTTTATCAATGTGCGGTTAAACCGTTAAATGGATAATCTGTTGTTATTTATACTTTTCTAAGCTGTCGCTTTCTGGTGGCTCTCTTTTTATTATGAAATATCTTAGATTGCCTGCCCCGCCTGCCCTAGTTGGCCCCCTCAAGGAGAACTCCGTTCTCGCACAAGTCGACTACATACTCAAGGATAAGATTGATGGACCCGAATCGATTGTAGCCGAAGGACGTGGGAAATTTCATATTTTGTTAGGAATTACTGATCATTCGGTACCACTTACTCTTAAGTTTTAGTAACTTTGTTCTAGGATACTTTAGATTAGCTTCCTGAGATAGTTATGGTTATGGTTGAATCGCAGTTGAAGTTTGAACTCGGTGAGCAATCAACTCTTTTGTTTTAAGAAGTCCTCTACACCACTTTGTACGACGGTCGCATCGTGAAAATCGAAAAGGGCAAGATCACGAAAAGTGTCAAACTGAACAAGGAGACTAATTGTGGTGAGATTTCTTCCTTTATATGATGTTTGAAGTTTTCTTCAACACTTCGCGTAATCGTTGTACAACCTTAGGTCCGCAGCACAAAGAGAATCCAAATGTTACTTTTGTGACAAGTTTCTCCACCTCCAATTGACATTTGTGTACTGTAGCGGAAGTCACTAGAGGTTTAGGTTTTGTTGAGGAGTATGTGATGAGGTTTGGCGTAACTTTACTTGATCCGATCCGAAGTACTTCGTAAAGTTTCGGAGTTTAGGAAACTATGATTCGGAGCCGCGTTGTGGACGTCCTCTGGGCATCAGACGTTTTAACAAGGAGCAATTTGTCGTTGTAGACGCCTATTTGGGAATCTTCTTAGTCGACATCGAAAAAGGTTAGCGTGTTTTGTGTTTTGGAGTATGGCTCTCATTCGTACGGTATAGTTACTTTCCTCATTCATAGTTCAAATTTTGTCTGCCGTTTAAATTTTCAACTTGCGTGTACTGTAATGATCGTTCAGTTCGGAACTACTTTGTTCTCTTTTGATGATTAGCACATGTACGCCCGGGCCGCAGTTTGCGTATTTGACAGTGCTGTCACCCCTAATATTTTCTTTAACAACTTTTTTATTTGTGTTTATCTTCAGGAACTCACCAGCAAATCTACAAGTCGACAACACCGATTGGTGGACAGGTGCCACGATTCCTCAATGATGTAGATGTGAGTGGATAATATTTTTATTTTTATTTTATTTCGTGAAACAACGTGTATACGCACGATTAATGCCATGTGGAGAACAAACAACTGGCTCTTGCGCGTTTGTAAAGTATGTGTCCTACATTCTGTGGTGTGCTACTAAACGCAGTTTGTGCGCTCGCTGACTGACGTATTATTTTAGTTAAGGTAGCGAATGCATATTATGTACGGTACATATGTAATATGTAGTATGTGCATTGGTAGCAAAATTTCTATCCTAACAATCTTTGGATGCTGTATGATGTTTATTATGATTAATTACAGATTGTCAACGAGGACGAGTTGATCATTTCCGATTCTTCAGTCAAGTGGGACCGTCGACACGCTGTCCACGTCGTTATGGAGAATGCCGGCGATGGACGGTACGTGACCTAGACTTTACCTAAACCCGCAAAATCTGCATTAGATAGACGTTACTTACCGAAAATGTTGCCTTTTACTCTACGCAAGTTACCCAGAACAACCAATCCCGTAGCTTTGTTATTTTATGCCGATCGTAAAACATAGCACTTTTTTAGGAAATTAGTGTCGCCCGTTGCATTTTAGCCATTCGCAGAAGTGCATTGGTACTTGGTACTGTAGTTTAAAGAAGCAGCACAACTATAATTGAGTCCTTTCGTCTGCTTTCAATATCGTCTATGATTATAATTTATGATTATAATTTCAGTGTGTTCCACTACAAAATCTCCACGAAAACGGCCACGGTGCTGATGGACGGACTGCATTTCTCCAACGGTGTTCAGGTATATATAACTCTTTATTCAAGCAATACATTTAACACACGAACAATGTCAATGAAAGAGATAAACACACTCACAGGCTAGGCACGTTTAAGAGGCCCAGCTACTCACGCGGTGCGATAGGTATACATATACATATGTATTGTTTTATATTAGTCTAGTCCCTAATCTTTTAACAATAGGTAGATTGTATTTGTGTGCTTTAAAAATGTAATGTACGGTAATGTACTTTAATTTAATGTACTGTAATGTAATGTAATGTACTGTAATGTAATGTACTGTAATGTAATGTACTGTAATGTAATGTACTGTAATGTACTGTAATGTACTGTAATGTAATGTACTGTTGAGTCTCCCTCGGCTAGGCAACCCCATACCCCACAAGAGAACTATTGGATACAAGTTGTGCGGTAGTTTGGTCCTTTGGTTTTCAGCACAAGCAATTCAGCACAACTTTTCCCAATGTACGTACCAGATAATTGGGAATTTCGGAAACTTGAATTTAGATACGCTTCACAGTGTCGATAAATCCAACGACACTTTTTCTCAACACTTGTTAGTAGCCGACACTTCTGCTTCAATGTACTGTAGTTTATGTTTGTATTAGTAAAAGAATGTGTTATTGTTTGTTTACAACTGTAGTTTAGGTGCACCCTGACAAGGAGTCTGTGCTTGTTGCTGAAACTGGAATGGCCAGGATTGTCAGGTACTACTTCACTGGCGCCAAAAAGGGACAAAAGCAGGTTTTCGCCGAGAACCTTCCCGGAATGCCTGACAACATCAGACTTTCGAAGGTGAGCCACTGAAACTCCCCAGTATTCGTTGCGGTAACGTTTCTACGGTAAGTTACCGTTCCTAGGTACAGCGTACTACCGTAATCGGTTTGCCAATGTACGATTTTCCGATTGAGCTACTTTGTTAATATTTTGAAATTTTAGAAGAACACTCTGTGTGTTGGTATGGCCGGAGTGAGATATCAAGGCGGTCGCTCGTTCCTTGATCAGTTCGCCAAATTGCCGGAAATCAGGCAGTTCTTGATCGATGTGAGTATAGTTTATCTGCGATTGTGCTCGTATAATTTGGTTTATTTAGACGAGCGGGAATCCAGCGTATTCGGGTAGTCACTCCACGGTACGAAAAACTATTGTAACCTACCATAAAATACGATTTTGCGACTTATCTTATGTGCGTTCTTTAAATTAAAGTATGTCCGAGGCCATATTCACCACTCAATTCCCCATGGGGAATTCCCCGTCTTTTTCTCTTCGTCTCTCACATTAGCATGCCATTTTGCGTCCCCACGGAATATTTCCCTGAGGGAATCGGAGTGGTGAATATGGCCTCGGATGAGCCCGTGTTCTGTATTTATGTGTAGGTGATTCCGGGTCGTTGGTGGATCCAAATGATGCCCTTCATCCGTCCGCCCCACTCTCTGGTTGTCCAGCTCGATCTCGATGGCAACATCATCTCCAGCCTCCACGACCCGACAGGGGAACATGTTAACGATATCAGCCAGGTAAGATGATGCAACCTTATTGGGAGACGGGAGTTCTAGCTACAGAAGGTTGGCCAAAACCGTGGCTGCGCCGATAAATCTAGTGAGACGTATCACCGTAGTGAGATGTATTACCGTAGATGTATTGTTTCCCACGCTTGTAAACGGTTTAATCATTCGTTCCACACATCACAATTCAGAATAATTCAGGTATTTTCGTGGGCCTGTCACTTTGCCATTGTACAATTTTTTTCGTTTTAGGTGACCGTCAGTGATACTCATCTATTCTTCGGAAGTTTCCACAACAAATACATTGCCCGGCTGCCGATTGACAGCTTCTTCGGAGACACTTATAATTAATTGGATCGAAATAATAAGTTTCCAGCAAACAATGATTATCTGTCAGTAATAGTAGACCGTTTCTGCATTGCCTTAATCTAGATGAATCGTTATTTTCGTGGTTGCAGTGTGTGATCTGCGTCACTGCTTTTTTGTAACTTATTATCAGTAGTTTTCTCCTCGCACAAATTGGGAATAATATTTTTGTACGTGGGACGTGGTGCTTGTTGTTCTGTATAGTTGTATAGTCTTCGAATCGAGCATTTTGTTGAATAGTTTCTGTTAGAACAAAATGTGTGTGTTTACAAAGCGGACAGGTACTTTTTACACGAGTATATATCTATTTATTTGTTTACAGAATAAAATTTTGCATGAAATAGTTTTGAAAGTGGGGGCAATGTGGACAGATTGCGAATTGCGAGTGATTATGCGCATACCTTGAAGAAATAACTCCGAAAAAAGTATACCAATCTAATCTATGTTACAGTATATCAATCCTGAGATGAGAACTATGTGTTTACATAGTTATAAACTTGAAGAATTATAAAAGTGTCCTTTATGCCTCTTAATCACTTTTTATGTATTTTTTTTGTGTCATCTCGCGTGTCTCTACGTTAGCTAAGCTGCATGAGCCTAAGTTCAAATCAAGCCTAAGCGTAAGTCCGTGTCCAATTTTTGGTTTCTTCTGAACTTTTCCAAAGGGTTCGAAAGCTACAATCCACAACAACAAACGTTGTTTTCGAAAGTGCATCGGGAGAGCCCGTAGATCACAGATCACATGCCCTTGCATAGTTGTAAACAAATAACATTGAGAGGAGGGACATCTACTAAGGCAACAACGGTTGAAGCCGTTTCCTTTATTTTTTACATTGATTCTTAGAAATAATGGATTTCTTCGGCTTATTACTTCTTCTACATTGCTTTTGTTAATCTGCTATGAGTAGTTGTTAGCCAAAAACAAAAGTTGTCCTTTTAGCGAACATTTCAAAATACTTTTTCCAACAGATTTCAACAGTGCCGCTGAAAGTATGGACTTGAGTATTTGTTTTTGACTATTTTGTTATTGATGTAGTATAAGAAGCTCAATGTGCTTTAATATTTTCTAGTATTTCACTCTGACGCATTCATTCTTAATGATTCTTATGCTTATGAGGTTTCCAAGTGTCCCAAAAAATATCCGTGTTTCTGTCAATACTACCGTATTTTTGCACGTAACCTGCATATTTAATATGGAAATTAAAAAAATTTTCTCGTGTTTTTCCAATATACTTTGAAACCCCATTTAGTTTGAAATCAAGCGTTTAACATCTTCCTCTTGTATGCTTTTTCATGGGTATGTTTAGTTTAATGTAATCAGTATTTTTCAGAGAGCGAAACTCTATCGAACATTTTACGAAATCAATTATGTCCAGCGGAGATAAGAATATTTTCGAATCTGCTTACGATAAGACCAAGGAAATGTTCACGGGTGCTGGTGAGAAAACTGACAGAATGGCGCCTACTAAGGAGGTATGTTTAGAAATCTCTAAATACGGTGCCCTACTAGTTTTTTTTGGTATTGGTTGAAGCCTAATGAACTGAGACCATATTCACCACTCCGATTCCCTCGGGTAAAAATTCCCGAGGGACAGAAAATAGCATTCTAAAGTGAGAAACACAGAGCAAAAGACGAGGAATTCGCCATGGGGAATTGAGTGGTGAATATGGCCGCTGTAGTAGTTCCACTGTACTATCTCGATGTGCGTTTGATATGCAGTTATCTGCGCAGTGCGCACCATTGTCGAAGAAAGGATACGATGAGTGCGCATACCGCGCAGCAAGAAAAAATTACGTACATTTCCTTGTGCGCCCCTCCCGAAAACGAGAACAACAAATTGAGCTTCTTACACTACTATCCAAGATTTGTCTAGCCGTAATTAAATATTACTATTGAATCCAAATTATAGGCCGACCTGAAAGAAGGCGTGGAGAATATGTCGCACTACGGAATGAAGGTTAGCTTTTTTTTAATCTACTCCTTATCTTTGTTTTCTAAATCATGTTAAAATTAAAACTTTTTACTTATATCGTAAATAGTTTACTTTGATCTAGTATAATCATGAGAATTAAATACACAATTCAAAGGTTACACGCTTGATTGTTCGCTCATAGAACTTTTAAATGCATGCACGTTCGCGAACGTGTAAAGTGCGAAAGTGTAATTCAAGTGTACGTTCGCCGAATTCCATGAATAGCACGGTTCAAAATCGATCTATACCTTCACGCTCAAAGAACAAGCGATGCAATTTGTGTCTTCGTGTTCGTGCTGAGGCCTTTGACTGCGCTCCTGCCGTATTTTACCGTAAGTACAAGGTATTGTACTCGTAAATTTCAGCAGCGAGTCGATCGCGAAAATATGGGCGAAAAAGCCCCGAAGCTGACGAGCGATGATAAGATTGTTATCCAGGAGTGTCTGGCCAACATGGCCCCAAAACTTGTCAGTCCGAAGTCCAGCGAAGAACTCAAGAGGAATAAGGAATAAGTGAATCCCATGGATTTCTTCAGACAGCGAGCTTTACTTTTAAAGGGTCAGGCTCATAAAAAACGTGTTTTGTGATAAAATACCCTAAATGCTATGAGTAGAGCCTGACTCTCGTTTTGTCCTTTCACTATTTGTGTACGTTATTTTATTTACTTCATCTAAATACTTTAAGTAATTTGCTCTTCTCGACTGTCATCTATATTAGATGTTTTCTGTAATGTGTACGCGTACGCGGGTTGTTAAACGCAAGTGGAATACCATGTTTATTGAAGGTAAATTGAATGCATAATATTTGCTTGTGGAATATTATTGATCTTCTATTGATGCCTTTTCTGCGCAATTTTTTTTCACTCAATTTCTTATTTTCTCATTTGCCCTAGTCCTGGTACGCTTAACTGGCCGCTAAGTGGAATAAACGTTGTTTTATTTGTTGAATGTTGTCTGGCATGTTTTATACTGGTTGATAAAATCAAGTTGGATATTTACTGTATTTTTTGGATCTCGGTCCTCGTTAGTTAATTGTTGAAGGTTTAGCCAGTACTTCTGGAATCATCTTTTATTTTTTTATCTTTATCTGGAATCAAATTTGAGCAAGGCAATTTTCGAAGCTTAATTTAAGTAGGCGCTCACAAACATTCAACGCTTATGCAAACTGCAACTCATTGTGCTCATCAGTGTAATAAAACGTAGTACTGACTGCGGCTGGTGCGCGACGAAAAAAGCAACAACGCATATATATTGCCGCCATCTTGTCGTGCGTTATAGATTGGGAGAAAGCACATCGTCTATATCATTTACTGCATAGATTTTCGCATTTTCGTCCATTCGGTGCGCCGACCTTGAGCCGGGCAAACCTGTCGATTGTCTGGCGAAGACTGGGCGAGGTCTACTGCGAGATGTAGGTGCACTGTTGTTTTTTCGCCGAGCGCCATCAGAAAGTTTCGCGCTGTGTGCGAAGAGTAAAAATTTCGTAACAAAGTATAGTTTGTAATTTACTATTCTAAACTTTACGTTACAGTGCATAATAGGTGGTATATGTTTTCAATTTGGTTCATAAGACCTATAGTAGTTGACTATTTGGAAAATACAGAAAAGAGCGAATATCAAATATCAAATATCAAATAGCGGAATAACATGCGGTGAACCTTCGCTTTAAAAGTAAGTCCCTCATTCCCCCCATTATTAGGCCTACGGCTGATGGATACATAACATGTTAGCTTGTTATTGAGTTCCCGCCGCGCGCTCCACATGTTGACCGTTGACGCACACGCACTTTGGACGCACTCTTGCGATTTCAACAGAAAAAAACAAAAATAAAAAATCATGGTTGTTTTCGTTTTGGTTCACTAAGTGCTATAAAACGCATAGAACATTCGGAAAGGCGGGAAATTCTCAGGTTTAAATTTCAATTTTAGTACCGCTCGTCTATATTGCCAATAAGTTTAGATTATTCTTACGTTTCTCGCTAAAAACAGCGTTTTTCGTCGGCCTTTTTCCAGCACTATGTTTTTCATACTGTGCAGTTAAAGGAACGCAGTCACGATTTTTTCGCGAAATAAAAATGACGAATTTATCGTGGCTGCGTTCCTTTAATAAAAACGCAAAGTTACATAAAGGCCAAAAAACGGTGTCCTCGTTCCTTTAATTTCATTTGTACATGATCTACTAGCAATCTAGAATGCCTTATTATGTATTATGTAATTTACTATTATTAGCTCTCTCTCTCTCTAAAAATGTCGTTCGTTTGATTTGGACATATCTTATTTTTTTCTGTGTCTAATCGAACATTTTTAAAGTTGTTCAAGAATTTATTGATCTTATGAAAATTATAGTCGTTATCTTTGCAGAAACTCTTTGAAGAATGTGTGACCGCCAGAAAATGGACCCAGCTGCTTGTGGAGGGGAAAAGGCGTGCAAGGGCGAATATCCCAAGAAGGCCACTCTGCCGCTGACCAAACAGGTACAGAAGTTTAATAATTTTATTAATTTTAATGAATATTCCGCAATATTCATTAAATCAATACAGGGATGTTATGCGGGAACGTGTATTTATTTCAGTCGCGTAGCAAACGTGCTCAATCGTTATCCATGATAGCGAAGCTAAGGAAACGAAAACCTTAGAAATGCTAGAAGCCATGTATCTAGTCTGGGACCAGCCTTGGTTAACGCTGTGCCTGATATGGGCTTAACCTTACCGTTTACTTTAACTCACATGTTTCAGCGTCGAGTTGATCGTGAGTATATGGGAGAGAAGGCCCCAAGAATTATCAGTTCTGATCAGCTGGAAGGAAACCAGGACCTTGCGCCCAAGGCTCCCAGCAGTACGCGAGCTAATGAAACGGCCACAGATTGAAATGAATAAACTTACATTCAAAAGGCGCACCAGTAAATGTAAAATACAGGTGTTACATGTGATTTTGTATATATCCATTTTTTTAACTACATTTTCAATTCATTTTGTTATCCCCTCATTCTATTTGCGAATGTTATGCATTTCCATGCTTTAATAAAGTATTCATATTAAATTGGTTAGTTACACATTCCTCTTTGTCTGAACTCGCGTTATTCAATAAGTATCGCAGACGCGGCATCAGATCAAACACCGCAGTGACCGCGTGCGTGGACACCGCACGGAGCCCGTGCATTATACTTCCATATACTTAGACTGATGCGGATCAACTAATGCAAACATCACAACAGTTACAGTACCCAGGCGAACATAATGTTCCCAACCACAGTATTTCCACAAACAACATAAAAGCAATTCTTCCAATGTTATCTCAACACACAAGTTCATATTCCCCAACCAACACCCGGCAAACCACGTAAGTTCCCACAAAACTGATTCATAATTAACCATCAATAGACCCACAGAAGCATAATCACAGTGATCCAAACGATCAACACATGTTCCCCAATAGCAAGATTTCAACCTGAAGCCAGCCACCAGACTCGGAACAACGGAACACGAGCAAATACGGAAATACACGGGCATAGGCTCCATCATTTCAAATGACCCCTATTTTTGATGATTCCATCTGATTCTTCATGTCATATATAGTAGCATACGATATTTTTCTAATTTGCAAGCGCAAAATTCACGCAGTATTCGGCAATTTACCATTGCCCGTCATACCCAACTATTTATCGCAGTTGTCACGCCACCTTCGCGCTAATTGGGCAATATGCTATAATTGCGATATTGGCCAATCGGCGCGAAGGGGCGTGTAAACTGCGATAAATAGTTGGGTATGACTGCGCACGGTAAATTGCCGAATAGTGCGTGAATTTTGCGCTTGAAAATTAGAAAAAAATTCGACCTACTATATTTGAAACGGAGAATCCGATGGAGCCATTAAAAATAGGGGTCATTTGAAATGGGCCTGACCCTTTAACTACTTGTTTAATGCGGTAGTCGAGCAATGCGGTATTCGCACAATGCGGTACTCGCACTATACGGTACTCGCACTATGCGGTACTCGCGCCGTGCGGTACTCACGCAGTGACTCACGCACTGCGGTACTCGCGCACTGCGGTACTCGCGCACTGCGGTACTCACGCAATGCGGACTCGCACTTTGCGGTACTCATGCACTGCGGACTCGCACTTTGCGGTACTCACGCACGGCGGTACACTGCGGTACCCACGCTACAACTTCTATGAATATTATTGGTTCAAACACCTACAGTAACTCTCATTTGTTCGAAAATGCGAGTGCACGATTCTCGGATAATTTTATGCGTCAGAAACTAATTGATCAGCCTTCCGCAAGTGTACTTTCTGGTGCAAGATGGCGCGGAAGTCCTCTATCATCATAATCTTCTTGACGCACCTTTTCTGAAAAGTTAAACTTTTGAACATTTATGAAAACTAATGAAAAAGAGCAAGAAACTCGTGCAGTGTATGCGCAGTGTTTAACCGCCTGTGGCCCCTCCTGTATGTGGTGTGTTGAACAATTGGCCGTACCCAGCCACACACCAAACTCAGGTATTTCGAGTGCTCTACCATTACCTGTTCGCAGGAGTAGTACCATGCTAACCGCGCGCACAAATGAGCGCGAAAGTATTGCTTCGCAAGCAAAATATGTTTTAGCCCTGTTGTCGCTCACACAGAAGAGCACGATGAGCCCACATAGGGCTCATAGTGTACTCTTGGATTTCGCAGTCAGATAAAAGTCCATCGCATATTTACAACATCAACATGTCCGAATGCCATCCAGAGATCAGGCTTTCAAAATCTCTTGTTGTTTGTGCTCCTGTGCATTTCCGGGCGCGGCTAAAAAAACGAAGGCATAACGCTTTGTAACCTGAGTTTCCAAAACAACTATGACTATTTATTGCCGTTTTTTTTTTTGCATTTTACAATAACTTTACATCCAAATGTTAATTGCTGTAATAATTCTCTATGCTTTATGCATATTCAATACCAGACGGCTATCGCCGCCTGAGGCGGCATTTAAGTTTTTAAGTATGCTAAGTAAACGATAAGTGCGCATATTTATATGAAACGTCTGAAGCGTATATTCCAACGTTTGTGTTAAGAGATCCGTTTGCTTTTTTTTTGTAAATATGCGAACAGTTGCCTCCTTATACGACGTAGAAAAAAATCTTTGTGGACGCAATCACAAATAAATTCACCCGGCCACAAACTCTTCTCCTTTATATAATAAGATGACCTTCCACCTTCGAGAAACTCTACATATATGTCATCATCCATTCCAACGAATCTCGCTATATCTAAAAATTGTGTATAAAGCATAAAGCACTTCAAAATATACAGAATTACATTGGGACGTATTGTTCATCTCTGTAACCACACTAGGTTCGCAGTGCATGAAATGTGCATCAAATTTGTTTCCTCGTGTCTACCTAACAGTAAGCCTTTATTGGTGTTTTTAGCTATTCAATTGCTTTTTAGCTATTCAACTACTTCACATACGCGTTAAATTTACTAAACTCTTTGCTTTGCAGTAAGGCTAAGACCAAAACGAGCTACTAAAAATGGACCCTTATGAATCGCACGATTGCCAAAAGAGGAACCATGACCACTGTGTACATGGGTACGATAAGAAAGAAGAAGTGAAAAATGTGTTCGAATCCGCATTCGATAAAGCAAAGGAACTGGTGAAAGATGCTGGGGAAAAGGTTGGAACAATTCAATTTTTACCGACTTGCTAGCCTTTTGTGCTTTATTAAAGGGATCGGTTCACCTTAAACTGTGTCTGTTTTTTTTTGTTTCTTTATTTTCTATAAGGGATAATAAAAATTTGGAATACAGAAAGTAGTGTTCAATTTCAATACTCACGAAGATATTGGGTGATAAAGTGGTGGATTGATCGGCCCCGAATGCAAAAAGGGTAATTGTCTCTATACAAACAAGGCAGGACAATTGCCCTTTTTGCATTTCGGACCGATCAATCCACCACTTTATCACCCAATATCTTCGTGAGTATTGAAATTGAACACTACTTTTTGTATTCCAAATTTTTATTATCCCTTATAGAAAATACAGAAACAAAACAAAACAGACACAATTTAAGGTGAACCGATCCCTTTAAATGTTGTTGTGTATGGTATCGAAAAGCGTAAGTTAGAAAAACAAACATTAGCTTTAGAAAATAATACGCCGGGTTAGTTTGGCTCCGCGTATAACAGGCATTTGTGCTTCCTTTAGCTTAGCTCTACTTCACATACTATTTTTTTGGGAAACGACATTGTCAGATGCTCACGCGCTGGGATGTCGTACCTTGGGTTTATTCATAATAAATAATAAAGTTCAGAATGGCATAATTCATTCCAGCTCACAGCTCCATTCCGCAGCGAAGAACGTCCGGAAGCGGAGGAAGATCGGGAGGAATCATTGCTGAGAAGCATTGATGCATTGATTGCCAGCCGTGATTAGTACGTTTAATTTAGTTGATTTACTCTGGAATAATAAGACATCCTAGAAAACATTCCTAGTATTGCACTTGCAATCAGTCAGCCTGCATGAATAAATTATGTGATCACTTCTCTTTCTTCTGAAGAAAATACAAAATTATCCCTTCCCATTTGACTAGAGCTCCGGTGCTCCGCGCGTTTCGCGCGCTATGCACCCTCGATTTCTCGGCACGCTTCGCGGGCCTCGATAACCGTTAGCCGAGCGAGGCGGATGAATTTTACACGTCGACTTCTATTTGATGTCATGGCTTCTTTCTTCTGAAGAAAATACAAAATTATCCTTTCCCATTTGACCGAGCATTGATGTACTTTACAATACACTTTTTTCTGACTCTTCCCAATAGTTCTTTAG
The DNA here is from genome assembly GCA_036852015.1 of Pelodera strongyloides. Lineage (NCBI taxonomy): Eukaryota > Metazoa > Nematoda > Chromadorea > Rhabditida > Rhabditidae > Pelodera > Pelodera strongyloides. Next base: position 27,018 of record JAANDG010000086.1, read on the forward strand.
CTCAGTCTTCGTAAATCCGCCCCTATTCCTATTGGCAACTTAAATAGTTTCGTCATGTTTAGGTGAATAAACAACGTGGTCTAGAGAGTCTATAGAGAGAGCCATCTGCGTTACAGGTCGATCGTACAAAATTAGCATAGGATACATAGGATTTGCTTATCATATGCAAATTTTCCAAAGGGGCTAGCATTTTCTCTCCACAGGGAAAATTTTCCGGAGGGGAACGGAGTGGTGAAAATGACCTCAGTATCTGAATACTAGTAGGGAATAGGGCCTGGGAAACACGTCCCTGGGAAAGTATTCTATGTATTTATAAGCCTGGTCTTCATTCCAGGCTCGAGATGCTCGGGAGTTCCTAGGCGAGAACACACACACAGCGGTGGTGGTCATTATATCTCATCGCATTAAAGCGAATTACCGGCCGGTTTTTGAAACACATCGTGGACAACTGAATTCTTACGTCTTTATGCTAAGTTGCTCGAATTTAGCTCGTTTTTTTTTATTCTAATTTATTGTCTTTGCGTATACTGCGTAAGAATGCTGGTGTACTCGATGCGTTCCAAAAAACTGGCAGTATTTCGCTCTAATGATGTAAAGAATACACGTTTTTACTGTTTATTTCGAATATATAGAAGATGAAATATTGCTCTCCATTGTGCAAGTTTGAGTGTACTGTAATTTTAATTCGCTGTAATTTTTCATTCCGAAAGACTTGAGCGGGCAGCCAAATTGTTGACAATCACTTATTAAAGCGAAACACCTGCCGGTTTTTGAAGCGCATCGTGGACAACTGAGTTCTTACTTATTTATGCTAATTTACTCTAATTTAGTTCGATTTTTTGTTCTAATTTATGCTCTTTTGCATAAGCTGCATAATAATGTTTGAGTACCCGATGCGTTTCAAAAACCGGCAATATTTCGCTTTTACATTTTCAAACACTCATTGTTTTCTTGGGCTTTGTTTGTTTTTTAACAGCAATACTTATTAGATTTGAGAAATCACTTTCCGACTTCGTCCATTGAGATTGACTCAACAACCTACTGTATCTGTTTATTTATGCAGTTTAGAAGTCATAATTATTTGTTTTATCTTTTCAATAAATGATTTGCAAAGGTTCTTGGCGTAAAGAATTTGGCATCGATTTTTCGTCAACCAATGTGTATTTTCTCGTTCGAAAAATATTTTCACAATCTTTTTCAATTTTGAGTCCTAATTAATGCGGCTTACGAAAATGTCATAATACAAAAACCCTGGTCCTGGCTACCTATTCGTAAGTAATCAAAAACCGTCGGTATTTCGCTTTCAATGTACTCCTGGATTTGGCACACGGACGAAAGTCCGCTGCACTGGTAAAAGGTACAAACATTCGTACTTGTTTACAACATACATGTTCGCCATCCAGGGTATATTTCAAAATGGTTTTTGATTGCTATCTTATGTTGTGGGCGGTGCCAAATTCGAGGCAAAATGGCTACTACGCTTTTCTACTTGAGTTTCCAAAACAACTATGACTGTATATTGCCTTTTTTTTAGCATTTTACAATACTTTACATCCAAATATTAAAGCGAAATACCGGCCGGTTTTTGAAACGCGTCGTGGACAACTGAATTCTTACTTATTTATGCTAATTTACTCGAATTTAGCTCTATTGTTTATTACTATATACGTGTACTATATACGTTTCAAAAATCGGCCGGTATTTCGCTTTAATTGTTGAAAGTCAAATCGGTTTCTCTACGTTTTATGTTGAATACATTATCCCCCTCCACGCCTCCTTCTAGCTAGAGTGAGCATCTTACTTTCTCTGAAAATACTTACGAATTCTGATTCATGCGAATTGCAGGCTAATAAAAATCGAATAAAAAAGTTGGAATTTGAAGTGACTGCCTTCTTAAGCCAATTGCAGGCTATATTGTAAACAAGGCACCTCAAAAGCCCAGAGTTTCATGCGCAAATATTTTTCACGTTCTTAATCGCGCTATCGTGTATCAGTATCGTGTGTGTAATTTTCATCATATTCTTTCGTATGCTGACGCCCTTGCTCTCTCTTTCTTGTTTCTCTTGCATACGTCTACGTAAGCTAATTAAATTTACTAAACTCTTTGCAGTAAGTCAAAACACTCACTACTAAAAAATGGATCCATATGGAACTCTTGGAAACCCAAGGGCTGAAGATCATGGTCAACATGGACACGATAAGAAAGAAGAAGACAAGAATGTATTCGAATCCGCATTCGATAAAACAAAGGAATTGGCGAAAGATGCAGGGGACAAGGTTGGAATTTTCAGTTTTAGCAACCTGCTAGCTTTTTATACATTATTAAAGGGAATATGTAGGACCTTTTTGAAGTTAGGCTGTATTAAAGATTCAAGATGCAGGGCATGCAAATTCGTATTTACATATTCGGTCGCCTATTTAAATTAACGTCTGGTATGGAAACGCTAGTTTCGCGTTTTTTTTGCTTCATTTTGAGTGCCTACATATTCCCTTTAAATGTTGTTGTGTATGGTATCTAAAAGCGTGCTTGTTAGCCCGGTGGCTTAGTGTTGGTTCCAGTTTGTCAGGTAGTTTTTCTTCCTTTAGGGATCCAATTCACAGACTATTGTTTTGTTATGGCAAAGTGCCCAGACGCTGTGATATATCGATAGACCTTGCCTCTGTTCATAATAAAATTCAAGAATTAGCATAATCCATCCATTTTTCCAGATCACAACTCCATTCCGCAGCGATAATCGTTCTATGACCGAGAAAGAACGAGTTGAAGGGGGGATTGATCGCCAACCTTACATAGTTATGTTTAGTTGATTCAATAATAAGATGGGACTTTGAACTCTGTCAGTCGAAATGAATAAGTACCCTTCTTACAGCTACGTCTGTGACTAATTTCGCTTTCTGCACAAGAAAATACAATATAAATTTTCCCGATCACTGATGTATGAGCGGTTTTTAAGTACGAACCTTACACTACACTTCTTTTAAATCGTATGATCAGTTGTTTATGGGGTTTCCATATATTCCAAAAACAACTGTGCGTTCCCTTCCAAGTATAGAAGAATTTACCGTATTTTCCCTGAATTGAGTATTTGACATGAGAAATTAATACATGGGTCTCGCGAAGTCGTATAATACGGTAAATTTGTCCGGATACTTGGAAACCCCATTAACTCTGTCTAGAAATGCACTGAAAATAATAAGAGCAATAAAGGCTTCAATTCATCGTCAGAGCATTGAATGTCATTTCAGGTGAATAAACAACGTGATCAAGAAAGGAGCAAGGAGTCATCGGAGTCGAAGGTTAGAAAACAAGTCTTATTAAAGGAGGAGGCTCACGAGAATGAAGTACTCAAATGGTTTCCTTTTATCGAAATATGATGGTATTAAATTCCGAAAGACATGCTTTACAAAGCAAAAGCTTTTAATTGGAAGGAGTGAATCAATATAAAACTATGAGGTCTATAAAAATTTTGCATCGTAGTAAATAGATTATTTCCATAGTGGGCATGCAAATTTACAAGTCATTTTGCAAGCCGGCAAAAAATTGGAATGCCCACTATGGAAATCAACTATTTACTACGATCCAAAATTTTATTAGAATTCATAGTTCTATAGTGATTTACTCCTTCCAATTAAAAGCTTTTGCTTTGTAAAGCATGACTTTCGGAATTTAATACCATCATATTTCGATAAAAGGGAACCATTTGAGCACATCATTCTCGTGAGCCTCCTTCTTTAATTCAGTTGTCGTATGCATGAACAGAGCCTCCCAGGTTGGGAGAATTTGTCTCTGTGTGCCTCTGCTTCATGTGATCCCTCTGTTTCTCTCCCCTCCCACAGGGAGTAGGCTGGGAGCTTCTTGGCGCGTTCGTGCATACTGCCACTGGTTGCTGATTCGGATTGTGTGGAACACTCCTTGGACATTGGGGAAGGACCCAGGTCCCACCCAGGTCCCTATCTAGATGATCTGTGTCCCATCATCCATTATTGATTGATCCTCATTTTAGGCCTGAGATGCTCACGAATTTCTAGGCGAAAACCCTCATAGTGGTGGCCGTTATATCTCATCGCAGTAACATTGTTTTATTATTTTTGTTGTTTTCAGCTACAAAATATAATATTTTTACTACAAATTTTTGGTTTCTACCTTCTCTTTTGTTAGGCTTTAATATTGTAACGATTGTAAGGTTTTCTGAATATTTATAATTGAGATTCATAACATATGCAGTAGTACTTTAGTCTTTAGTTTTATGGATTGTGAGTTTATGGATGGATAGGAAATGTTGAAAGCCAAATAAATTTAATGTTCACCCCAAGAATCCCCTGGGCTGCTTATTTAATTTCTAAATACTAGCCAATTTCCAACCTTGTCCACTGCTATGATGTTCACTAATCTACCGTGTCTGCTGCGCTATTTCCCACTTACCACGGCTGCGGTACTCCAATTGTTTTATAAATTCGAGGTAGTTTAGCTTTTTGAGCAAGCACTCCTACTTCGGGGGGCAAAGGAAATTTACTGAATTTTTCGCATTTTGTCATCGGTCATACTATCAATATAAATTATAAAAAAGGTGCAATTCGAGGTGAACCTATCCTTTTAACGCGAAATACCGACCGGTTTTTGAAACACATCGTGGACAACTGACTTCTTACCTATTGCTCTTCGAACGGCTGGTATTCAATAACACAGGAAAGTGGAAACCCCGATATGGCCTCGATTATTTTCGAGAAAACCCGGATATGACCCCGATCAACGCCGGATTTTTTGAGGGACTTGACCGGGGCCATATCGGGGTTTTTGGTTTTCCATGAACCTACTGCGTCTGTTTATTTATGCAATTTAGAATTCATGATTATTTGCTTTATCTTTTCAATAAATGATTTGCAAAGTACTCGGCGTAAAGGATTTGGCATCGATTGCTTGTCAACCAATGTGTATTTTCTTCGTTGACATTGAAATGTATTTTCACAATATTTTTCAATTTTGAGTCCTAATTAATGCGGCTTACGAAAGTGCCATAATACAAAAACCCTGGCCCTGGCTACACCTATTCGTAACTAATCAAAAACCGGCCGGTATTTCGCTTTCAATGTACTCTTGGATTTCACACACGAACGAAAGTCCGCTGCACTAGTAAAGTGTACATATTCGCGTTTGTTTACAACATCTGAATGTTCAACAGCCATCCTGGGTACATTGCAAAATGGCCTTTGGTTGGCTATCTTATGTTGTGGGCGGTGCCAAAATCCGAGCTACTACGCTTTCTAACTTGAGTTTCACGAAACAACTATGACTGCCATATTGTTTTGCACTCAATACTTTACATCCAAATATTATGCAATGGTCAAAATTGTTTCTCTATGCTTTATGTAGAATCTATGGCCTTCGAGAAACACTACAGATGTCATTGTCAGTCTCCATTCCCTTTATCTTCTGAAATGATAATTTTACGTTCTCTGAAAATGCTTGTGAATTCTGATTTTATACAAATCTTGAGCTAATTGCAGGCTATATTATGAATAAAGCACCTCAAAAGTCCAGTTACATGCGGAAATATTTTTCATCTTTGTAATTGCGATATCGCGTACCGTGTGTGCAATTTTCATCATATTCTTTCACGTTGACGTCCCTTGCTCTCTCTTTCTTGCTCGAGACTCTATGTAAGCCCATTAAATTTATTAAACGTTTTGCAGTAAGTCAAAATACGCACTACTAAAAAATGGACCCATATGGAACCCTTGGAAACCCAAGGGCTGAAGATCATGGTCAACATGGACGCGATAAGAAAGAAGAAGACAAGAATGTATTCGAATCCGCTTTCGATAAAACAAAGGAGCTGGCGAAGGATGCAGGTGAAAAGGTTGGTCAATTCAGTTTTTAGCGATATGCTAGCTTTTTGTACATTATTAAATGATGTTGTGTATGGACTGTATGGAATTGACGGGTTTAAATTAGTGTTGGTTTAAGTTAAGTTTAAGTTAGTGTTGGATGCGTGGTTTATCCGGTAGTTTTTCTTCCTTTTCTTAATTTACGGGTCCACTTCACATACTTTGTTTGGTAAGCGACATGGCTAGATGCTCGCACGCTTGGTATAGCGAACCTTGCGATTGACCTATTGGCATAACGCATAACTCATCCATTTTTTGCAGCTAGCAGCTCCGTTCCGCAGCGATAATCGTTCGATGACCGAGAAAGAACGAGATGCAGGGGTGATTGATCGCCAACCTTACAATTAGTTCGCTATGAATTTAGTTGATTCAATAATAAGCTAGGATATTGCACTTTGTCAGTCGAAGTGAATGAATACCCTCCTTACACTTACGCTATTTGACTAATTTCACTTTCTGCACAAGAAAATACAACGTAACCTTTTATCTCATCGCATTAACACTGCTTATTATTTTTGTTGTTTTCAGCTTCAATATAATATTCTTACTAAAAATTGTTGGTTTCTACCTTCGTCGTCTGTTAGGCTTTAATACGTAACGGATGTAAGTATAACGCTTTCTGTATATATTCTTGAAATTCATAACTTCTTATGAAGTATGGATCATGAGCTTATCGCTTATGGATGGATAAGGAATGTTGAAACCCAGCTAAATTTTATGTTCTAACTCCAAGAAGCCCTGGGTTGTTTATTTAATTTCGAAATACTAGCCAATTTCCAACCTTTGTGAACCGATATACTCTCTAAGCTACCATGTCTAGTTATTGATGTTTCGTATTCACCAACTCATTTGCTTTACGCTTTGAATAAACGAATTTTAAAATGGTTCTTGTTTGCATTTTTATTCGCTTACATTGAATTATATTTTCGCACTCTTTCATCATCCGAGTGTTAGTGTTAATTATTGTAGTTTACAATTTATAAAACTGTGCGACATTTTACTTTCGTACTAAATGTGAAATAGGCTCTAGCTCTCTACTTGGCCTATTTTTATTATAAAACTTATCTATAATCTAAATCAAGAAGCATACCGGAGGACCAAACAATATGAAGACAAGTAGTAGTCTAGTCCAACTATCGATTTGAAGGACAAAGGAAACACAACATATGTTTAAAGAACACATTTACTAAAAAGCGTGCAAAGCAACTAGTGTGCAGAGTCGTTCGTAAACAAAATATAGTAAAACACCAAACTAAAAAGCAGGAGGAGAGAAAAGAGAAACATTCAATAACACTCTATTGATAACATACACAATACATTTTCAACACTTAACTAACAAAACCGGCTAAGCTAAGTAAAAGTTATCTAATCTTATAAAAAGAGAAAGTGTAGAAAAAGTATGAATCTCCATTCTCTCTCTCGTTTAAAACAATACCAGTTGCTTCCGCCCTCTCTTGCCAGCTGTCGCTGCAAGAGAGTTCGTCTGCAAACATTTGCAAAATAAACAAATGCTTACACGAAAACACTAGACATCCAACGAAATAAACAATATAATTACATGCAAAATAAACAAATGCTTACACGAAAACACTAGACATCCAACGAAATAAACAATATAATTACATTATAATTACATTACAAATGGTATGTAATGTTATGTTATTAAAACACAAAATGTAAGCCAGTTCGAATTGTATGTATAACTGCTGGTTCAAAACTCTTTGACAACTGAATTCCCATAGGTTGTATGCAATGAATAAAATATAAAAAAAACACACGTGCAATGATTTACATACACTACATTAGAATGTATATCCAGCACACGTTATAACAACCGGCTGCTATACCGCTTTAATATTGTAGTCCCGGATCTAGGGCATGTGGCAGTACTTCTTCTTCCTCGAAGTATCTTCTACTACGTGCTCGAGCGCGCTGTACGTTTAGACTACACCCCTAAAAGTTGGAGACGCGCGCTGCGACCCGCCCAACGCTTACGTATTACGTGCTACCCGCGCGCATCCGCGAAAGCATCAGCGCGCTCATGGACGACCTGAGTATGAGTACGCTGTTTTATTTTCCATGGTTTAGCATTAATCACCTTATTGACTGGGGAGGGTCAAAATAAGTACTTAGAGTGCAAAGTTCTGAGCGCACCCGTTCAAACGTTCACATATAAAGCATTGCTGTGCGTTATACATCTTTAGAAAGGGCACCAAAATGGAAAAATAATTTATTCAATTTAATGTACAATTGCATATTGGTAAAAGGTTTTTTAAAGGTGGTGTACAACCACACGATCGCGTGTGTTGTTTTTTCAATGCGAAAGTGGTAGTAAACTGTAAAAAATGGAAATAGAGCTCAGAAAATAGGTGAATTCAAAGGATCAAATATGGCTTACATTATGTATGCTTTGTAAATATTAGATAAGCACAGTTATAGCAATTTACAATATTTACAAGTGGGTAGATTGGGTCCAAATTTAGTGGGACTCGATATGACGGCCCGCTTGGTGGGCCTTGTCGCCCAAGTAATCCCGGGCGTTCTCAGCCTAAAAATAAATTTAGTTTTTTTTTCCTCAATACATTAATTGGCATACAGCCTATAAATTTGTCGTGCCATACGACCGAGTGTATGAAAACATACGCCATTCATTTGAAATGTATGACAAAAATCCTTAGCTATGCGGGTTGGTTGATTGTATTGAAGCAATTGGGAGTTATGTTGCTCAGTTTACGAGAGTGTTGCTCATTTAGCCAGTTGCAGTTGCGCGATTTGATGCTACAAGTTGCTTTGAAAAATGTATCACCTTTTCCTTGCCACGTTGTTTGGTATCTTCATAGGACTCCTTGATGTTGTCCTAAAATAAGTTACTAATCAAAATACAAAATATAAAAATGTACGATACTGAATATGAACTCTTTTCAACGAGGGGTAAATTCATTATTCAATGTAATGCTGGATAGGATAGTAGTTCCTTCGCAGCATCCTCATGTTTTAAAATACGTTGTGTAATGTGATGAGGTAGGTCAAAGTTAGTACTGTGCCGCCGCGCGAATGTGCGCAGGGCCGTCGCCGCGCAAGCGCCGAAGAACGATGTAATTGTGCGAGTGTGAAAAACGCAAACCTTAGTCTCGTCCCACTGCCTCTCATTCTTGCTGCGCTCGTCCATACCGAAGGTTTCTTTTATCTAAAAGAAGCGACTTAAAACAGGGCAGTATTTAAGTGCCACTAATAAGGGACCAAAATCATTAGGTAAATCTTATTTAACCAATTGTCTGGTTTTTGTAATATGTGGTTACTGAGAAACCCTGGTCTAAAAGGTTATTCTTTTAATTTCTTCAAGGGAATATAATTGTCAGGGCTAACGAGTTATTCGCATAGTACACTTTTTTTAGTTGACAGTTTATTAGTTTATTTTACAAATTGCATGCCTTACTATGTTTTCATGCACTTTTGTGTCTTCTAATAAATAAATAAGTTGGTTGTTTACTTTTTCCGTGGCGCCGGTTGCCATCTCCTTGGTCTTATCATAGGCAGACTCCAGGATTCCCTTATCTTGGTCAGACATGATTGATTATCGATTGAGGTACTGTACGCTGAAACAGCAATAAATAAATAACTAAATTCGTTCAATTGTTATTGAGGAAAAGTCGAGGTTCGCGGCACAAAAATATTGTTCGTTTCAGTGTATAGTCAAACACAAAAAGGACGTCCTATGTCCAAGAATAAGTTGACAATAACAACACTACGTTCTACGTTGTTGGCTAACAAGGGTCATTTTATTGTAAGTTAACGGCAGGCTATGAGGAAAGATACATAGCGCCTATCCTTCTATGGTGGAAGGGATTCTGTGGTGAGCTTCGGATAGGTGGATAGGGCCAGAAAGAGTTAGAGAGGTAAAATGTGAGGGCTGCTATATCTATGTAGCGACGCGACGTATAGATAGAGAGAGAATATATGAAAGAAAAGCGGAGCGTTGGAGCAGTGCCGGACCTATCCCAAACATCGCCCTTATATACATGGAGAAAAACAGAATTTCAGTGATGAAATTCCAAGAGAAAAGTACAAAAACAAGTTGGGCATGACCAAGGACTAGTACACTCAGCAGTATATTATTGCGCATGCACTTTTTTATGAAAACAAGCAAAGGGACCAACTCAATAGCCGATCGTTAATCACTAAAGGACATATTTTCAGGACATAACGCACTGAAAAATAAACTGATGTTCCTCGGAACGAACGAAAATAGACAGAAGCCGGGTCGACGTTAGTCATTTTTGTTTGTTTTTGTAAGTACATGCGATCTTTAGAATTGTTGGAATTCGCACTTTATGGGACCTTCGGAAAAGGAAAGTAGAAGTAAGCAATACACGTGGTCCGGTCTCTCGTCGCGCACCCGCTTTGCCATTGCATTGCCAGAGTTTCGCGAGTTCTTCGCGAGTTGATATCGCTGGGCAAGAACACATGGTCCGGTCTCACGTAAACAATACACGTGGTCCGGTCTCACGTAAACAATACACGTGGTCCGGTCTCTCGTCGCGCACCCGCTTAGCCATTGCATTGCCAGAGTTTCGCGAGTTCTTCGCGAGTTGATATCACTAGGCAAGAACACATGGTCCGGTCTCACGTAAACAATACACGTGGTCCGGTCTCACGTAAACAATACACGTGGTCCGGTCTCTCGTCGCGCACCCGCTTAGCCATTGCATTGCCAGAGTTTCGCGAGTTCTTCGCGAGTTGATATCACTAGGCAAGAACACATGGTCCGGTCTCACGTAAACAATACACGTGGTCCGGTCTCTCGCCGCGCACCCGCTTAACCATTGCCAGAGCTTCGCGAGTTCTTCGCGAGTTGATATCACTAGGCAAGAACACATGGTCCGGTCCCTCGTAAACAATACACGTGGTCCGGTCTCTCATCGCGCACCCGCTTAGCCATTGCCAGAGCTTCGCGAGTTCTTCGCGAGTTGATATCACTAGGCAAGAAGTAGGCAAGATAACAAAATTATTTTCGACTGCTGCATTTTCGTCCTATCTTCGGGCCAGGTTCTCGCCGCGCACAACCCGAGTTTCACCCGTGGGTTTAAGAGGTGGATGTAGTGAAGAACCAAAATGATCTAACTACATTCTAAGTAACTACAACATCGTTTTCAATATAATACGTTACTTCGTAGCTCAATATTTCAAACGTGAAGCAAGGTGAATTCACTAAAAGAACAAATACTCTGTTTTTCACGAAAAAATATTGTTACCCTTGAAAATTCGTCGCGCACTTATTTGGGGAGTAAAGTTATTATTTCGAAAAATGGTTTCAAAAATAAGAAACTGGAATTCAACCGGGGGGACAAACGCGCATAGTTAGAAGTTCTACGTGTTTTTTTCCTGTATTTGTACTTTAGCCTTTGTTAGAATAAACATGGATTTGTTAACTTCGACGTATTCAACGATAATCATTGCTCGAGTATTTTCGAGAAGACGCAGGCACTACACTACGATTGTGCTGTGTTCAACACTGCGAAGCTGTCTTCCGCACATTCAATAAAAAATCTTTTATTTTATCAAGTCCATCCAAAAAGGTCCGGGCACTAATTTGAGCAAAGAAGAAATAGATCAAATGTTGCAAACATGAAGGCAAGCTTACAACAACAAAAAATGGAAAAATATTTATTTGATAATCACCAACGAAATAATACACATATCATAACGTGGAAATAGTCAACGTGTGAAAGATCTATGAATTTAGGGTACAGTAGCCCTACATGCCAGCCCTATTGGTTCAGGCTAGCTGGCGACATACGGCGCATCCCAAATTTAAGAACTTAAAAAAGATAGAAACAGTATATACATATTATGTACAAAACATCGCCCGAAGGTTGAAAAACTAGTTGGCACAGTTTTCGCGATTAAGGGACTGTAGAAAGCCGGTTAGTTTGAAATTGAAACAACGGAAAATACAGTACTCCTAATCGAAAACTGTGGTCGTCAGATTAACGCAAAGGGTGAACAACTGGTCTCGAAAGTAGGAAACAAATGCATAATCGGTTTTACAAAAAAAGATAAATGAAATGACAAAAATATGTATGATTAACAAGTGGCGACGTATCCAAATCTAGTGCGACTCGATATGTCGCACCGCTTCGTGAGTCTTGTCGCCTATGTAGTCCTCCGCTTCACGCGCCTGTAAGCATGCACATGATTTATTTTAGTTCAATAAATAACAGTTTCCCACTACTCGAAACAGCCTTAGTGCTATAGGGTTACTGTTCCCGACTTCGGTACCAATGCCCCTATGTAAGTGTAAAGTCAGCAGTCGGGTTAGGAATCGACTCAGTAATCTCTTTAGAACTTAAAATAGTATACCTGCTGTGTTCCGCATTGCTTGACTTTCTCGATGCCTCTGTCCATCTCACCCTGCAACGGTTTACATATACATGAAAAGTGTTTGGTTGATGTACTAGAAGGTAATAGCGCAAAAGATCCGTGATTCCCCGCTACATTATGCTACTGGTTGGTTAAAGCGAAATGCCGGTCGGTGAGTTCTTACGTATTTATGCTAACTTTAAACCGGCTAATTTATATTTATGCTAATTTATAAACCGGCCGGTAAGTACACACTACACACCCACACAATAAGCTAAAAACAAGATTATAAAAAAAATACCTTTGCCTTTTCCCATTCTTTCTGTGCCGCATCAGTCTTGAAAGTCTCTTGCAACTATAAGACGATAGCATGATGAATGTAGATTTACAAATTTACATAGTTCAAGTAATTACTTACTCAAAGTACACACCATAGCCCGTCCGGCCAGCAGGTCCGGCTGCGGTGCCATAAAACTTCGCGTTTCCGCTGCGAGTTTACGGCAAATAGTGCGTGGCAGTGGCCAACATTTCGCGCGCGTTTTAGGATAGCCGCATGAAGTAAAAAAAGCGCTAAACTACCAACCTTCTGTTCTGCGTATTCCTCGGCCTTCTCAGTGCCCTTGCTCAGGTGCTCCTGAATAGGAGCATTAGTTAAAAGGAAGATTGATCTATTAGCAACAACGACGACACATGGAACTCAGTTCTCCCCCTGGGCACACAAGATTCGTAAATTGGAATATATGCACATCTTTAGTGTGACGTCTATATGGGAATGCCGCTACACAAGTCATGAACTCGCCCTAACTTTTGCCTCGTCCCATGTCTTCTCAGCCTTGCTGCGGGTATCCCCAGTGACGTAGTCGTGAACCTGTAATTAGATATTATCAAAAGTTAACAATCAACTTCATCCTACAGAGCTATCTACTCACTCACAAAGGACTTATCATACTACACGTGATAGCCATGTTGCCAGTGAGCCTAGTTCACGCACTCGGTTTAGACCTAATCCTGAAACTATGTAAAAAGATCCATAGACGAAAAATAAACCGCTAACCGTTTCCATAACATCCGACGCAGCTGTTTTGGTCATTTCTCCGGCCTTTGCGGCAAGTTCGGCCGTCTTATCGTAAGCAGTTCCAAGAATGCCGCGCTCCTCCGGACACTGACACTTCTCGTGCTCCGCGAGGTCATGCTCACGCTTCTCATCCTCGGCCTTGAACTCCCTGGCCATCTTCTCCTTCAAACATTCACCGCACTTCACCATCTTTAGTTGATTGAGGATATAGCTGAAGTTGGATAAGGATTACTAGAGAACACCAAAGTCTTAGACGTAGAAACCGAGTGATGAAACGCGAATACGGTAAGGGATAAGACGATAATCAACACGCCATCTACAAAAAAAGACATTTACGCTTTCATCGAAAAACAGTACGCGTGTACCTGGTTAGACATTACTTTGAAAACTATAGAAAACAAGCGAAAAAATGATAATTGAAGCAAAGTTGAAGTGACTGCGACAAACTAGATGGCGGTAAGGGCCTTGACTATTAGGCAGCTAATCCGTTGAACTACTCATTTTACTAGTTACTTTAGTAGGGCAGTGAACTGAGCAGTTTATATGCGTGAGTATGAAACAGAAAACAGCAAGAACAGAGTTGTTTACCCATTCCTTAAATATTCTGGCCCTTTCGCCAGCGCAATAACAAAAACACACTATTTGGAAATAAACAAGAGGAGACAGCGAATAAGAGAAAGAGAGAACGACGTTGAGAGTAGTTAGGGGGAGAGGAAGAGGCGGTCAGAGGGACAGAGGGATAAATAGTAGGAAAAATGGAAAAGTGAGAGAGAACTTACACCTAAAGTACACGGAACGCGCACGTGGTAATTTTGAAATTACTAAAAAAAAATTAAATGAATTGTTATGGTTATGACGTTAGGAAAGTTCAGTGGGAGCCTCTAGGGTGCGCGAAATGTTCGCCAGGGGCGCGCCAACGGTGTGCAGTTTCAGGTAGCATTAGTGCGGAGAATATCAAGTAGCGTTGGGGCTTGCGACATGCCAAACAAGATTTAGCTGTGCAACAACGGGGTGAAACGTAAGTGTTGCATAGAGATCGCTGCATACTGTAACTTTTAGCTGACCTCCTTTCAGAGGTTTTCATTTTCTTCGCTGTTTCTTATGTACGGGATTCGCCTATAGGTGGCAGCGTTTATGACATAGATGATCTGATCCAAGAGCCTGCGCAGTAACGCGATTTCGTGAAGCGATTATGCGAAAAGCGCTCCTTGGATAGGTATGAACAATTAAAAGATATACATAGATAGGCCTATTTAACAAACAAACACAGTACATGCGAGTAATCAGTAAGCGATTAACAAAGTCTATCATTATCTCTCCTACAAGGCAACTAGGGTTTATGGGATGGAGTACATATACATAACTCTATAAATTTGAAAACAGTATTAAGTTTCATGCTCCTCCATGGTTTCAAATCTTAAAATTATGAATGCCTCTGATTTCATGGATTCATGGCCTCTTTTTCAGTTTCAGCTGCCGCGCAATGTAAAATCGGCGGCGCGAACAAAGTGCGCGACGTCGCATGGCGAGGACCTGGCGCGGACAGAGCCAGATAAAACTTTAAATTAGTTAGCAAAATGGCATTTTGTGAACAAGGGAGACCCCGCGAAAGTAGGAAGCGACGAGTGGCGAGAAGTATAGAACCCAACCTTTATCGCGCTCCTAATTTGACCATGTCGAAATCAGGTTCTTTTGTGTCGGATATGCTGACGTCGCTTTTGGCTCATCTTAATTGACGTTCCGGTTAAAATACGCTGAGTTTAACGAACTACATGATAAATAAGTGAATGTTAACAATCAAGAAACAAACTCATAACAAATACAAATATACATTTATTCCTCGGAGGCGAATAACAATAATTTATAAACGAAAATATTGAAAGTCGTAAAGCTCTAGTAGAAAACAGAAGAAGTACTGCTTTCGCAATTGAAAAACATGAAATTGCCATAAAAGGAAACTGACTGAAAATTGAAACTGACAAAAATGTGAAGCACAAAAAAAAAGTATTTTGAGAGACCTCTACAAAGTATGCGGGTATAAGACGTAGCTACTGCGCTTAGCTCAAACTTCTGATAAAGAATACTCAAGGATTTAAACATCCGTTGTAGAAGTTGCCTTACATAACTTACAAAAACGTGCCAATATCAACGTGACGTCTTCGCTAAACAATAAGATACACTAAAAATAATATGGCTGTACAGGGACAAATATTGTATCGTAGAAAGTGGCCCGATTTATTCCTTCACATGTTCCACTTTGCGTCCCGCTTCTTCGGCCTTTCTTCTCGTATGTTCACGCGATTTGTCTTCCTGAATACGAAGAAGTCAGAAATATCGGGATCAAGAAGCGGGCCCGCTACAGCGGGTAGCGCTACATTTGCGCGAATACCGGACGGCCACTCGTGACACTGTGGCGCACCGGTTGCGCTAGGGCTAGAGCGGGTGCGCCGTCCAGCTGCGGCGACCATTTTTATAGTTTTGCTTTGCAATATAGTTGGGCGAAAAACCAACCCTTCCCCCAGCGGAAATAAAAAAAATTTAATCTTCGTTATGTGCTACTTTAGGACTTTAGCGGAACAGATGGAGGATACTTACATCGCTTCTAACGGTGTCTTTGGCCTTCAGGAACCCTTCCTTCGCAGTGTCCTAAATAAATAAAAAATATTGTTTCTTAAGCAATAACATGACCTTGATGATAGGTTTAGTGACTAGATATGTGTTTACTGTTGTCTAAACTCTAAGCTCTAAACTCTACGAACAGAAAATTAAAACTACCTTAGCACTTTGCGCCTTCTGGCCCACGTACTTGCCTGCATTTTCGCTCTGAAATGTGGCAGCCATGAATTGTTTTTTTCCTTATGTTCATTGTTTAATAAACGCGACGCCAGCCAACCCTCAATTTTAACAACGGTCGATTTCAAGACCATATGCTTCGGTTTTTTTCGGCACGTACTTGTCAGTTTGTCAGTCAGTTTGTCAGTCAGTTTTGTCAGTTGATAAGTTTTTCCACTCTGACAAGCGTTCATCTACTAAGTACTGCACAACCAACCTTTTCCTCAATTTTTTCCTTGGCATTCTCAAGTCCTTCCTTCACATTGTCCTAAAAGTGTAAGTCCCTTATTTAAATGTGTGTTCCTGAGCATGAACTAAAGAACTTGGTGAAACCATACCCAGGGCACTTTTTTTGGACACGATTAAAGCTCAACAACGGAACTAATTACGAGAACTAATATATACCTTTGCTTTTTCGTAAGTCTGCTCGGCGGGCTCGTCACTCTTGAATGGGGCTACGACCTGAACTCATTCTAATTTCAAACACAGTGCTAAGTGCTAATTGGGTAAATTCATAAGCTTGTAACTTTCTAATGTAGCTTGTCGAAGTTTGTGAGTAAAAAACCAAATATTAGAATACGAGCCTTTAGATACACTCACTTATTCATATCTGCGAATTGAAATATGACAACAATAAACTAAAGCAGTAGTGTACCTAGTTTGGGAAATTTTCATATGCAAACTTCCCAAGGTGGGTACAGTACTGCTTTAAAGCACAATCGATCACATACGAATTCCATAAGGATACGCGCGCTTACGCCTCATATTGTAAGGCTAAGGGGTCGTTCTTCGCGACGTCAAAACGAACCAAATTAAATACAAAACTCACAGTTTCCTTAACACTCGATGCGGCCTCCTTGGTCTTCTGTCCAGCCTTATTCGCCATGTCCTTGGTCTTTTCAAAAACCGATTCAAACACATTTTTCTCTCCTCCACCAGTCCTCGCGGTTTGGACCCTGATGGCCCTAGCCACACTGAACATACATCTCTGATTGACATTCATTGTATTATTTCTTGTTCTGAAAGAAGCGATGTATTACATAATGTACAAGGCTGAACCATGAACTGACGAATACACGATAGTGAAAAATAAAAAAAAAATTGATATTTCAACACAACTTGAACTACAGTTTCTAACTAACGAAGTCAGGAAAATTAAAATTTTGTGCTAAAGCGATGTGTTTTGATGAAAAGATGATAAGAAAATAGTACTTCCAAATGTATTTGACGTAAAATATATTTACAAAGAGTCAAGTAAAGGATGGAGAGCATTTATAAATCCATAGCTGTACTGTAAGTGCAGAGCGGGCCGGGTAAAACCCCTTGCCCCTTTCTATTTTTTGTTTTTGTTTACTATTAGAGTGCGAATGATCTCTGATCCCGCACTATGTTAGTTGAACGCTGAGAGAGCAATAGCTTACTACATTGAATGAACTTTTATGAATAACATGCCCTGACAAAAGAGACTACTAAGCTTGGAGAATATGCATGAAGTATTTGACCAAAGGAATAATATTTATGATTTATGGTAAGTTTAAAGCTGAGATTTTGGGCTTTGGGTGCCCTATTGAGGCGGAATAACGCGTTTGAGAAATTAGGCTTATGTGTGAAGAAACTAAGCGAAAGTGTTTACCGTTTACCGCTGGATTATACCGAAGAAAAAACTAGAAGCTCTCTAGAAGTTGAACTCTTAGAGCGCAATGCCGATAATACTGCCCTTTAGTCATTTTGGTGAATAACATACTCGACAAAAAAAACTTAAAAAAAAATAGGCATGAAATCACCGACCAAAGAGTAAAGAGAATAATCTTTTCACAGAAAACACTTTCCTCATACAGACTTGATGCTTATAAACGAAATTGCGCTGGGTATATTATATTTTACCCATACACTGAGGAAACTTGGCCGGTGCGCGGCGGCCTACACTGGGCCCGAAAAAGGTGGGATGCCTTCACCGGCCTATACCTCGCACAGAAAGGGGAAATGCGTCGAGGGACATATAAAAGGTGGGCGGCTGGTGCGCCTGATGTGGGCGGTGTAGGCCAGTTGTGGGCGGACAAAAATACACGAAAATTGAAGGTCGCCGTCCTCAGGCATACTTGAGGCCCACCCTGCGAAGGTGCGCAGCCAACACCGGGCCCGAAATGGGTGGGCCGCCACACCTGGGCCCACCCGTTTCTTGTAGGCCGTGCACCGGCCCAAGTTTAGCGTCGTAGCCGTTCGGGGTAACGATGCCAGCGACGAAGAAATAATTATGTACATAGTTATTTAAGGAAAAGCCCATTGCCGGTCAAGCTAAAGCAACAATATTGAATGAAATGGAATATAAGTAATGTATGTATCATGATTTCACTACCCTCTATGTGCATGCCCGGCTTATTTTTACTTTTGGAGAAGAGCTACATTTGGGCGCCGAGTTGGAACTAGCTTCAACTAGCATCGGAGATTTCCCCCCTATTATTCACCAATTCCTTTGCCGCAGAGTGGTCCGCCATACGTTGGCGAAGAATGTGCAATTCATTCGCGGCCAGATATTTCCGCGCGGGAACTTTGGGAATACCGAGACCAGAGTATGGAGTATGCAGTATGCTTCGTTACGTTTTACGCCTATTTTTGAAATCGGACAATTCCGTCCGTTCGAAACGGCAAGCAGCGTGTAAGGCTGTAAAGCATTTTCAATTTTAATGAATTTTATGTTAGACACCATACGGCAGATACTAATGACTATGGTTTCCTTGGGTGGTGAGGCAAAACCTAAATTTCATTTACGTGTGTACAACGAAGTTCTTTTCAACTTTTTCTGGAAAACTTTTATTCCTTGTTTTGTAAACAATACAAATACTTATGTACATATCCTGAGAAATGCGTACACTACAAATAAACTTGTAAAAATAATAAACGAAACAACCAGTACGAAAATACATGTACATAAAACTCAGTTTACAAGAAAGCTAAAATTAATAGCTAGATTTTACGTCCTTTCCTGACTCGTCACGCTTTTTAGTGTAGTCCTCCGTTTTTCGTCCCTAAATTCGGAATTTTTCCTTTTAAAAAACCGGCCGACATTTCGCTCTAAAGTGAGCCTGCTCGTCATTAAAATGCTGCATACACTCAAAGTTGCTGTAACGATCTGTGATCGGCTCCTACAATTTGTATGCTAATTTTTTTGTGGCATCCTTTATGTGTATTTTCATAAAAGTATCCCTGAATGAGGGCAGAAGTAGAAAAGCAACCGACCATTTCCTTCGCGCCCTCCTTGGTCTTCTCATAGCCCTCCTTTACCGTGTCCTAGAAAGCAAGTACTGTAATTATCTTAGGAACGAAACGACTTCCGTTAATCCTTGCATGAAAATCTAGCTAATTTTGTGCTAATATTGACCCTTCCTACTTTCTACGTACTGAAATTATCATCCAAAAGTCTCACCTTTGCGCCCTGCGCCTTTTCCCCAGCATAATCGCGAGCTTTGCGACCCTGAAATTTGTATTATTTTTAATCCAAAAGAAGAATGGATTATCATACATAGTGTTCTAGTTTCCAAAGGGAGTCTAGGATAAGTAAATTTCTCCCAATTCATAAGACGTAAGTTGTATACATAAGGCGTAAGTTAATAGGGTACATAAGGCGTAAGTTAATAGGGTACATAAGGCGTAAGTTAATAGGGTACATAAGGCGTAAGTTAATAGGGTACATAAGGCGTAAGTTAATAGGGGCCACTCACCATTTCCTCTGCGCGATCCTTGGTCTGCTCATAGCCTTCTTTCATGGTGTCCTAAAGGACGAATACTGTAATCAGCTTTTCAAACAGGACAGGGCTTTTGGGAAAACGGGACTCGGAAAAAGATTTTCTGGATTTAATTTTCCATTTTAAAGCGAAATACCGGCCGGTTTTTGAAACGCATTGCGTACACCTGCTTTCTTATGCAGCATACGCAAATGAGCAAAAAATTAAAATAAAACTAGACCCTAAGACCCCATGTTGCATAAATGCATAGGAATGCAAGTACTTGAGATGCGTTTCAAAAACCGGCCAGTATTTCGCTTTGTCTCTATTCGAGAGTAAGAATAGGATTTCAGAAACATTCATAACTGCTTGCTAAATCGGGAAGACCCAGTTTCTCTGGGTCCTCCGTTACTTAGGAGCTAACTTCCTCCACAAGAGCATGTCACAGACCCAGCAAGTTATTACCCAAGCAAGGGCCTACCTTTGCACCCTCGGCCTTTTCCCCGGCATAATCACGAGCTTTGCGACCCTGGAATTTTGTGAAAGTTGCCTATTTTGCTTGGCGTATCCATTTTTAAATTAGAGACATCGCAGATATCACGTAAACTAATAAGAATATTGGAAGTTTAGCTACAATCTGATCTAGCCATTGCCTTTGATGTAGTTTTTGCGATTTTGTAATTTATAGTGTTTGGTTTGACACCAACATGTATATCTTTTGTACTTGATATCTTCCAAATACCGACTTCTTCCATAGTTCGGTCCTTGAACTTGTTTATGCCCTCCTTGGTGCTTGCCTTAAAATTACAGTTTTATTTGTATAAGATGAAAATTTTAATTTCCTTTCCAAGGAGTTTTTTACTGTGTTACATACATATGCCATCGTCTCTAGTACTTCTGAACGTAGGTAATGATCCTAGACAGCACGGATGTTATTAGTTTACACAATAGTAGGTTCACTAAAAGAGGTAAGAGGTAAGTTAACATAGTTGAAATGGTACCTTTGCTTCGTCGAACGCCTGCTGGGGATCTCTGCGATCTTCATCCTTGAACGCGGAGGTGACCTAAATTAGCTGAATTTATTTTTGTCGAATTGTTTATCACTTCACCTTCCCGAGACGTCGACGTATCGGTACATCAGTGTGCCGATGAAACTCCGCGCCACCGCTGCGCACATAAAGAGTTCCTTTGCGCAATTGTATCGCACTTGAGGCGAACCTATCCCCACACACCCTAGAGGAGAGTGCGCAGCGCGTGGTTCTTTTTCTGCGCGCGGCTGTAGCGCAGAGTTCCACGTTGCGCACTAACATTTTTGTAGTCAGAATGACAAGGAAGGGTTGGAATTTCTACATGGACTGAACTCTTGCATATAACTACTTGAAATATTGAATCATGGCGTCCCTATACAGATGTCTCTTGCAGTTCAAGTACGGTGTTTATTCAAGTCTCAAAATGAACGTTAACTTTCTTACCGTTTCCTTCATGGTTTCCGCGGCCTCCTTAGTCTTCTGCCCAGCCTTGGAGGCCATGTCCTTGGTCTTATCATAAGCAGCTTCAAATACGCCCTTCTCTTCGCCAGGCTTTACTGTTCGTGTTCTCACGGCTCTCGCCACACTCATCAGACATCTTTGGTTGAGTCTCATTTTTGTATATTATCTGAAAGTTTAAGTAATTCAATTTTAAAGCGAAATACCGGTCGGTTTTTGAAACACGTCGAGCACGCCAGCATTCTTATGCGGCCTATGCAAAATGAGCATAAATTAGAATAGAAAATCGAGTTAAATTCGAGCAAATTAGCACAAATACTTAAGCATTCAGTTGGCCACGATGCGTTTAAAGAACAGGCCGGTATTTCGCTTTAAAGTAACTGTCAGTGACTAGAAGTTACAGACGAGCGTGCAAGAGGGGCACTCTAACATTCCGTAATTGTCATGGAACAGTGGAAGCAGAACGGAAATGCAATAGAAAAGGGGTTGTTCTTATTTTCTACTTTCCAATCCCGCTAAGAATCTAAAGTGTGAAGTTCTCGCAGGCTAACGTCGAATCCCCATGGGCCATGCACATATGCAAGAACACTGTTCGCACTCCTATGGCGCACCTCTAGCGCGCAAGAGGCTGCGCCCCGCGTGCTGGTGGGACTTCTGTGGGCAATAACTAGGGTGCTGTTTAATCGTGTACAGGGAGGGAAGGAAGGATACTTATTAGAGATAATATAAAGGGTAGACAGTATATAAATATAATGTAAAACAACCAACGCATGCATTGTTCGTGCGGTTGCTCCTGAAAACTCGACCAAAACTAACAAAATGCTCATAGATCCACTATAACACCTTTAAATACATCGGTGCGCATTCTTCAAAACAACAACACATTTTCTTTTTTGAAATATCTAAAGTACATACCAAGAACATTGGATTCTTTGTACTATTTTGAAACCATGTAGAGCAAGAGCTGAGGATTTTGTTCAACATCAGGGGCTTATTTTTTTTGTTTTAGGATCAACTAAAGGACAAAACTAGAAAATTTTCGATTACGTGGACTTTTCATATTCAGCACAACAAAATTGAGTGTTATGACAAAGAGTGTGTTATTGAAGTCTTACCGAAGCTATTTTAGTGACAAATGGCTAGGTAGGGGAATGGGTGTCGAAGAAAATGATGACTTACACTTACGTATACTAAATGCGACCCACGTAAGGACGACATGAGAACCCCTCCACCCCATTAGAACGTAGGTCTCCTTAGGAAAGTTAAGAACCAAAAATTTTGGTTCTCCTTTCTCTCTCTAAATTGATCACTATCTCCCTCATTCTGATTCGAAATCACCCACTATTCTCCTCGAATTTGCTTCTTTCACCTCTCTCCCTACTTCTCTCTCTCTCTCTCTCTCTCTCTCTCTCTCTCTCTCTCTTACTTTCTCTCTTTCTCTCTTACTTTCTCTCTCATTCTCCCCCTTTTTCTCGTTTTTCTTTCATTGTTGTGCTACGAATAACGTGCGAAAAACAAAGATCACTCTCCTCGCAGTTTACTCGTAAACACAAAAACAAGCGCAGAGGAAGGAAAAGGGGCGAATTGTTTACCGTTTGCGGGTTTGTTTTCGTCCTAACCGCTGCCTCGGGGCCATGTTTTGGTTCAGGGAACCCCCTCCCATTCATTCGACCAAAACCACACTGCTTGTCGGTCCTCCCAGGAGGAACCCCTTGTACTTACGGCTTAAACTTATCTATTTTTCTTAAAACATGCACTTTTATGCAATAACATGCTACTGCGCCCGCATCATTGTGTAGTGCTGTGCCCGTGTTTGCCAAAATTTCACCACACCCAGTTGTTTTTAGTGCGACGTATTCTTCGGTGTATATATAAGGTGTATGCCGGAGAATAGGGCACGCACTCTCACAACTCACAATATTGTGTTTCTCTTTCATTGCTCCATATAACTGTTCTATGCCTCACTACTTACTCGGAGCGCACATCCTTGGTAGTAAAGCGGATTATTTACCTAGTCCATTTAAAGAAGAACTTTAAAAATAGAAGCCCTTCGAATAGTTGATAATACCTGTTTCCTTCCTCATCGTGTATGTTTACCTCCGCTGTAGTAAGTATAAATATCACTCTACTTTATCGATTACTTTCAGATTACCTAAAGCTCACTCAATCAATCAATCATGTCCGACCAAGATAAGGGAATGTTCGAGTCCGCCAAGGATAAGACCAAGGAGATGGCCTCAAAGGCTGGTGACAAGGCCAAGGAGGCAGGATCGGCCGTTAAGGAAAAGGTTGGACTTACGGTTTATTTTAGTTAGTTTATAGTTTAGTTCCTAATCATAGTCGTGTAACTTAGTGTACGGTATGTTGCGTTATGGCCCGTTGGTTTGTGGGCAGGTTTCGAAGTCAAGATCTTTCACATCAAGTTAAGCTACCGCTGAAGTGATTACGTAAACCTGTATGCATTACTAGAGAACCTTGTGAACCTGTTTCGACTATTCCCCTAAACTGTAAACGCTTTCAGGCAAGAGACGCTAAGGACTACGTGGGCGGCAAGTCCCGGGAGGCGGGCGACCGCATGCAGGATTAGCTCCATGGATCAAGCCCTCTTTTGTGGAATACTCCACTCTGTTAAACCACTTGTAAATACCAAATAACATTGTACATAACCTCGACTCCAATATATTTTGTTTTCTTCCGGCTACCTCAATGCTGGTCAATCCAGTTTTCCTTTCGGGGAATTCAAACTTAAACCCTAATAAAGAATGATCTTTTGCAATGACTCCACTTGTTTGTGTGCGCATGTATTTTGTTTGCATAAAACCTGAAATAAAAGCTTGTAATAATATTTTGTGTATTTTGAGTACTGGTGTGGAAATGTTGGGAGTTTAAAGCGGAGGGATGGGTCATGCGCAAGTGATTTGGATGTTGGCGGTAGTCGTTTCCTAAAGCCTAGGGGTCACTGGTGAGGTTTCGCAAGTTATGGTGTACTTCGTATGGCTCAAAACGTCCAAGTGTCCAACAGTGCCATGTTTTTCGCAATTTACTATTTCGCGCAGCGAGGTGCAAGAAATCTCGTTGCACACAGAGTTATTGTGGGGATGCGACCTTCATTTTGTTGAATTATACAAATACAAGTTCTGTCCCCATCTTTAGCAGTTGGCGTTTAGCGTTTAGCACAAGTTTTAGCAGTTGGCGAACAACGATTCTTATCAGAAAAGAGCTAACGAAAGATTAACCGAACATAGCTCACGCCGCACTCATAGGCGATTGGCTATTGATGCGCCGGGAGAGTGCCATTTGTGCGCGAACGAAATTGCCCTTTTCACCACGACTGGCGTAATACGAGTCATCTCCACGTGCAGTAAACTCATTGGAATTTTTTATTTATTTATTCAAATATATACAAAAATACATTTTAAACAAAGCTCGATGTCAGTAGGACATTTGAAAGGATTAACTCATGGCAGAGCTATTCACTGCAAATCAATGCAATACAAAAAAAACGAGTTTCATAAGAAAAATAGTTGCCGCTAATAACAATAGCAATAAACGGCATAAAAATAAATGGTCAAAAACAAATTTAAAGCAAAGGTAAAGCCGTTTGGATTATGCGAAAGTGACGAATTCGACGAAAATATATAAGTGAAAGTCTACTTCGAACAGGCCCGAATTTAGATTTCCATAAGTACTCAATAGTTTTTTGAAGCAGCTCATTTCGATTGCTTTGTGATATCCGGCCTCGGAGGCTTTTTATCATCCTCACGTTCTGCCGCCTAAAAAAGCTTTTATTTCAATCATTTTTGACAAAAGGTGAAATTAGCCGTCAATTCCACCCGGACTCTGCAATAATGACCACAGCGTCGCAGCTGGGGACATCGTCCCCTAGATTTCGCTGATGTGGTACGCGGCGATGGTGCGAAAATCTCGCGCGTCGGGAGCCCGAAGTTCGAAATCGATGCAGGCCCAGGTCCAGGTGAAAAGGTCCCGTTGTCTTTGCCTAATACTCGCCAAGCTCTCGCTAAAATATACCAGTGGAAAATTTGAGATACTCACTGAGCTAGCGAGGACATGGCTAGGGTTTGGCGAAGAATGGGCACAGGCACAGGACAGGGGGCACCATCGCGTGTTTGGATGGACCCTTATAGGAACAATCGCAAAGCACAACGTTCGCGTAGTATTTCCTATTCTAGCAATAAGTGCGAGGCAGGGCTCGCCTCTAACTTACTAGGATGTTGTGCTGCGAATTCACACCGGAAAAAAAAACCAAAAAGAATTCTCTTGAAATTCTTTTTGGATTTCTTGCTCTGCGAATTCGCAGTATTTCCGGTGCGAATACGCCATCCATTAACAGAGTAGAACCAACCTCGGTATTAGTGTTCGAAGCCGTATTCTTTGTTTCCTTTTCCCTGTCCTCTTTTGCTGCGATCTCCTTCGTAGACTTTTCGTATGCGGAATCGCGAGCCGCGTTCAGGTACTATAAAGAATAATTAAGGATTTTGGGAAAACAATTTTACGAGCATCCATATCTTACCATCGAAATTTGTCATTTTTAAAGAACTCAATCAAATGAGAACTTTCACCCGCATTTCCCTATATAATCTGAACCTGCATTTTTTGTCCTCACCCAAAGTGTGCAGAAAAGTTGATCCGATCCGGCTCGCTGACAACCCAAGCGTAGGGCCGAATATTTGAGTCAGCGAGCCGCGTGCCAAACTTGATCCAAGTACGCAGCGCTGCGTTATTCAAGTTTAAAAAACCGAGTCACTGTGCTTAACCGGAGTGCGGCTAGAAAGCTCGACGATGAGGCACTACAAAAACGAGGAGTGCACCCCCCGACGACGAGTGTAAACAAGTCGTCGCCGAAAATTAAATTTAATTGAGGCACTGTGCTTATCCGTGCAGCATAGAAATATGCCGACGAGATAAGCACTGAAAATGTGAGAGCCCCTGACGGCAGTCAACATCACACCACTAACCTCAAACTTGGGTAATTGAACCGACAACCAGAAACAAAGGCAGAGGATATAGAATGTGCGCGGCACATCGCTCATGCGTGCACAAACTAACCTCAAACTTGGGTAATTAAACCGACGATCAAAGAGAATCAAAGAGAAAGCAATGCCATATAGACTTGGTGCGGCGTATCGAACTCGCGTGCACAAACCTCAAACTTGGGTAATTAAACCGAAATTTGGAAAAGAAGACGGATATATGAACATTATATGAAATTGAAGCGGAATATCGCACTCGCGTGCACAAAAGTGCCAAAAATGATGCAAAGCATAATGGCTGATTCCGTGGTGTGGACTTCCTTATCGAGACCCATGAACAAAATGATATCAAGCTCGGCGAAAGCTTAATCCGCGCGGCCCATATATGGAAATGTTTCTGGTGATGACGTCATCAAAAATGAAAATCGTCGGAATCGTTCCGTTCCAAATGCTAACGTATTCAGAATGAAGATATAAGTTCAGAAATGAAGTTCACGGTGTCGCTTCTGCAATGATTCAGAATGTATGACGTCAAAAAGAAGTCGACGTGCAAAATTCATCGTAGCGCAAATGTAATGATGCAAATGAACTTCAGTGTTGATGTCTGATGTGCATTCGACTTAGACGAACAATATGTCATCTGCTTCAGAATCCACGACGTCAAAAAGAAGTCGACGTGCAAAATTCACCGTAGCGCCAAACTAATGATGCAATTGAACTTCAATGCTGATGACTGATGTGCATTCGACTTAGACGAACAATATGTCATCTGCTTCAGAATCCACGACGTCAAAAAGAAGTCGACGTGCAAAATTCACCGTAGTGCCAAACTAATGATGCAAAAAAACTTCGATACAAATGACTGGTGTGCATTCGACTTAGACGGACAATATGTCATCTGCTTCAGAATCCACGACGTCAAAAAGAAGTCGACGTGCAAAATTCACCGTAGCGCCAAACTAATGATGCAAATAAACTTCGATGCTAATGACTGATGTGCATTCGACTTAGACGAACAATATGTCATCTGCTTCAGAATCCACGACGTCAAAAAGAAGTCGACGTGCAAAATGCATCGCGGCGCTAAAGTAATGGTGCAAATAAACTTCGATGCTAATGACTGATGTGCATTCGACTTAGACGGACAATATATCATCTGCTTCAGAATCCACGACGTCAAAAAGAAGTCGACGTGCAATATTCACCGTAGCGCCAAAGTAATGATGCAAATGAACTTCAGTGCTAATGCCTGATGTGCATTCGACTTAGATGAACAATATGTCATCTGCTTCAGAATCCACGACGCCAAAAAGAAGTCGACGTGCAAAATTCACCGCAGCGCCAAACTAATGATGCAAATAAACTTCGATGCTAATGTCTGATGTGCATTCGGCTTAGACGGAC
Organism: Pelodera strongyloides; assembly: GCA_036852015.1. NCBI lineage: Eukaryota > Metazoa > Nematoda > Chromadorea > Rhabditida > Rhabditidae > Pelodera > Pelodera strongyloides. Next base: position 54,775 of record JAANDG010000086.1, read on the forward strand.
ACTATGTCATCTGCTTCAGAATCCACGACGTCAAAAAGAAGTCGACGTGCAAAATTCACCGTAGCGCCAAACTAATGATGCAAATAAACTTCGATGCTAATGTCTGATGGGCATTCGACTTAGACGAACAATATGTCATCTGCTTCAGAATCCACGACGTCAAAAAGAAGTCGACGTGCAAAATGCATCGCGGCGCTAAAGTAATGATGCAAATAAACTTCGATGCTAATGTCTGATGTGCATTCAACTTAGATGAACAATATGTCATCTGCTTCAGAATCCACGACGTCAAAAAGAAGTCGACGTGCAAAATTCATCGCGCCGCTAAAGTAATGATGCAAATAAACTTCGATGCTAATGTCTGATGTGCATTCGACTTAGACGAACAATATGTCATTTGCTTCAGAATCCACGACGTCAAAAAGAAGTCGACGTGCAAAATTCACCGCAAAATGCAAATCCTTCGCTAATGTCTGATGCGCCGGCTTAAACTAATGATGCAAATAAACTTCGATGCTAATGTCTGATGTGCATTCGACTTAGACGAACAATATGTCATCTGCTTCAGAATCCACGACGTCAAAAAGAAGTCGACGTGCAAAATGCATCGCGGCGCTAAAGTAATGATGCAAATAAACTTCGATGCTAATGTCTGATGTGCATTCGACTTAGACGGACAATATGTCTTCTGCTTCAGGATCTGTGACGTCAACAAAAACGGATACCACGGGCGAGCGAGGCGGGCCGCAGGCCCGCCGAGCGATCAAACTCCCCCCTATAATCGCAAAGTGTAAAAAACGTCCGTCTGTCGCCTACACTAAATTCTCTTCGATTCCCTCGAAACCCGCATAGGAAATTAGAGCTCAGCGAGCGGAGTAAAAATTAGTACTGGGAAAATATTCAAAAACGACTCCGCCGCGAGATATAAGCGAATATATGAACGAGTCATTGTGCTTAACCGGAGAGCGGCTAGAGAGCGCGACGGTGAGGCACAACCAAAAACGAGGAGCGCACCCCCCGACGACGAGTGTAAACAAGTCGCCGCCCAAATAAATTTCAATTGAGACAGTGTGCTTATCCGTGCAGCATTGAAAATGCCAGCGAGACAAGCACCACCTCAGCCTACCCAGACTAACCTCAAACTTGGGTAATTAAACCGATGGGTGAGAGAAGAGAGCAGCCATATGAACTTGGTGTGGCGTATCGTGTTCGCGTGCACAAAAGTGTCAAAAAATCGATGCGAAGCAAAATGGCTCATTCCGTGGTGTGCACTTCCCTATCGAGACCCATGGACAAAATGTTATCAACCTGCCCGAAAGCTTCAACCGCGCAGCCCATATATGGAAGTGTTTCCGGTGATGACGTCATCAAATATCAAAATCGGCCGAATCGTTCCGTTCCAAGTGCTAACGTATTCAGAATGAAGAGAGAAGTTCAGAAACAAGGTTCATTTTTCTGCTCCTGTTTTGCTTCAGAATCTATGACGTTAAAAATAAGTCGATGTGCAAAATTCATTGTAGCGCCAAATTAATGATGCAAGTGAACTTCAATGTTAAAGTGAAGTGTACATAAGAGACTGTTTTTCGAAAAAGCTTCTGCTTCAGAATTTACGACTCAAAAATAAGTCGTCGTGCAAAATTCATCGTAACGTCAAAGTAATGATGCAAATAAAGTTCAATGCTGATGATAGACGCGCATTTAGCTTAGTCCATCAATACGACTTCTGCTTCAGAATCTACGACGTCAAAAATAAGTCGTCGTGCAAACTTCATCATAACGCCAAAGTAATGATGCAAATGAAGTTCAATGCTGATGATAGACGCGTATTTAACTTAGATGGGCAAAGGGCCTTCTGCTTCAGAATCTACGACGTCAAACATAAGTTGTCGTGCAAACTTCGCTGTAGCGAGCTGCAAATCAACCTCAATGATGATGTCAGACGCGCATTTGACTTATATGGTCAACATGCCTTCTGCTACAGAATATATGACGTCGAAAATAAGTTGACGTGCAAACTTCATCGTAGAGCAGAAGTAACGATGAAGGTCGATTTCACTGCTGAAGCGAAGCGTGCATCAGAGACAGATTGTCAATAACACTTCGGCTTCAGAATCGGTGACGTCAAAACTAAGCCGAAGTGCAAATGTTATCGTAGCGCAAAAGTAACGGTGTAAACGAAGTTCCAAATTAAAGCATAGTGAACGGTGGGCGAGCGAAGGCGGGCCGAAGGCCCGCCGAGCGAGCTAACGTTTAGAAATTCGAAGCTCTATCAAAATCTTCAAAATTCAGCTATAACTGCCAGACGCGCACTTGACTTAGACGGGTAACAGGTCTTCTGCTTCAGAATCCACGACGTCAAATATAAGTCGTCGTGCAAACTTCATCGTAACGCCAAAGTAATGATGCAAATGAAGTTTAATGCCGATGATAGACGCGTACTTAACTTAAACGGGCAAGGGGCATTCTGCTTCAGAATCTACGACGTCAAAAATAAGTCGTCGTGCAAACTTCATCGTAACGCCAAAGTAATGATGCAAATGAAGTTCAATGCCAATGATAGACGCGTATTTAACTTAAACGGGCAACGGGCCTTCTGCTTCAGAATCTACGACGTCAAAAATAAGTCGTCGTGCAAACTTCATCGTAACGCCAAAGTAATGATGCAAATGAAGTTCAATGCCGATGATAGACGCGTATTTAACTTAAACGGGCAACGGACCTTCTGCTTCAGAATCTACGACGTCAAAAATAAGTCGTCGTGCAAAATTCATCGTAACGCCAAAGTAATGATGCAAATGAAGTTCAATGCTGATGAGGGACGCACATTTAACTAAGCCGACGTGCAAATTTTATCGTAGCGCAAAAGTAACGGTGTAAACGAAGTTCCAAATTAAAGCATAGTGAACGGTGGGCGAGCGAAAGCGAGCCGAAGGCCCGCCGAGCGAGCTAACGTTTAGAAATCCGATAGATGCTGATGATAGATGCGCATTTGACTTATGGTCAACATGCCTTCTGCTACAGAATATATGACGTCAAAAATAAGTTGACGTGCAAACTTCATCGTAGAACAGAAGTAACGATGAAGGTCGATTTCACTGCTGAAGCGAAGCGTGCATCAGAGACAGATTGTCAATAACACTTCGGCTTCAGAATCGGTGACGTCAAAACTAAGCCGAAGTGCAAATTTTATCGTAGCACAAAAGTAACGGTGCAAACGAAGTTCCAATTTAAAGCATGGTGAATGGTGGGCGAGCGAAGGCGGGCCGAAGGCCCGCCGAGCGAGCTAACGTTTAGAAATCCGAAGCTCTATCAAAATATTCAAAATTCAACTATAACTGTCAGGCGCGCACTTGACTTAGACGGATAACTAACAGGTCTTCTGCTTCAGAATCTATAACGTCAAAAATAAGTCGACGTGCAAACTTCATCGTATCGCTAAAGCAAGGACGGAAATGAATTCCAATGCTGATGAGAGACGCGCATTTGACTTAGACGACCAAAACGTATTCTGCTTCAGAATCTGCGACGTCAAAAAAATTGACGTGCAAAATGCTAATGCAAACGAAGAGCAATGCTGATATCAGGCGTGCACTGGACGCAGAAAAAGTGTAACAATGCGCAAAAATATAAGACTCATGTGAAAGCTCAAGTAAAAGATAACACGCTAGAGAGAGGCGCGCGCGCAGCGCGCGCCGAGCTCTAGTTGTCATACACAATAGTAAATTGATTTTGTTTTTATTTGCTCCCAAAGGCTTACTTGATGCTTTGACTTCTTGACGATGCGGTTCATACCTACCTGAAGCGAAGGACAGTAATTGCTAGTGAAGGCTACATACTACATATACATACTACATACCCAATGGTACCATCTGCCACAAATACAAATCATATAAATACACACAATGAATATTATAATAGTTCTACTGTATTCCTAGGACTGTGCTCAACTGATCAATAGAATTTTCAACAGGGCTCGAGACTTTTCATGCAGACAAGTTGATCCAACTGAATCACTCTCATATGGAACAGTCAATTAAAGCGAAATGCTAGTCCCTTTGGAAAATTTGCATATGATAAGCAAATCCTATGTATCCTATGCTAATTTTGTACGATTGCCGTGGACGATCGTACAAAATTAGCATAGGATACATAGGATTTGCTTATCATATGCAAATTTTCCAAAGGGGCTAGCATTTCGCTTTAAAGTAAGTGCACAAATTAGGTTTTAATGGACTACAGTACCTTTGCATCATCCCATTCCTTCTGCGTTTCTTCACTCTTGCTAGCCTGTTGTGCCTAAACAGTATTTTATATAAACATCTAATCATTAAACTCTTATTAAAACAGTAGCAAGTAAGTCTTTCATCGTTTCTGTCCTTGCCTTAGGCTAACCAGTTTGAAGAAAAAAGTTTGAAGAAAAGTTGCAAAAAAGATGGCCGTGTACAAGAACTTGCACAATCGGAAATACGAAACAAGCACATATACATAGTTTGAATTTTATAAGCTGCTGAAACATACATTTTCTCCGGCACTTGATGTGACTCCTTTGATCTTTTCGCTCACTTTTCTGGCAATTTTCATGGGTTTTTCGTAAATGATCGACTCAAAAAAGGGTTTGTCACCGCTTGTCGTGGTACGTGGCGACCTCACGACACTCGCCACGTTTGTCAGAAGTCTTTGGTTGATTTTCATGATTTCTGAAATTGTAGCTGACACATAATTGATTCGGTGTGACGTGCATACAATGTATTCCATACGGGAATGCATATCAAAATATAAGTTTTATAAAAAGTGGTGGAAATTATAGGTTTTAGGCGATTTAAACTGGACAGGGGACTTATCATATGAGAAGAGAAACCCTCCTTAAAACACACACACAAGCAGATACGGAAGTTTGGATAATAAACGATAAATTGCAATAGATGATACGCGTGCAAATAGCGGAATTTCACGGCTTAAGAGTGATCGCCTTCTATTTTTTGAGATGCGTGTTTTTGTTTATGGAAAAAGTCCACGTGCTGTTTGAAGCACTACTGCAGTGGGCTATGTGCTCTCTCTCTTCCCTCTCTTTCTCTAGCGAGAGAAGAGAGAGGCAGAGAGAGAGAGCAGAGGGGGAGGGATAGGGAGTGAGAGGTGAGAGAGAGGACGGAGAGAGAGAAAAACTGAGACCCACATCACGTAACAACACTATATTGGAGAAAGGTTTATTGGTGCGCAGGACAGGAACACGTTCACGTATACCGACATCCGCGCACCAATGGCGTCATTGGCGCAATACGGTTCTTCATTACGGCCATTACGCAGTTAAGTCTATTTAAAACATTGATTTATTCAAGAAACTGTGCAAATATACATTGTAAACATGTACATGGGCAACCAACAAAAATCCTAGCAGAACAACTACAGGAATCACGTATTCCTTCATGACATATAAACGACCGGCTGATTGTGAGCAATATATTCTATACAATGTAGAATAAATAATGATATTTTTGATGCGAAGGAAAGTGGTTTGGGCGAAAGAGACCAATTCGGAGCATGTTGAAAGTTTAATTCGTTTTTTTTATTTAGGTTGGTTTGTCAAATTCGGCCTGGGAGGATTCTTCTCGTTATTCTTGTCTTTTCTCGCCTGAAATGAAAGAACATATTGGTAAATATATTTGGGTGTTTGTAATGTTTTTTTTTTAGCAAAGAAAACCATTATAACGTCGATTACGTAAAAGGTTGCTTATAAAAGAAGAAATCCCACCCACTTAACCATAACCACTGGTGTCTTCTTTTCTGATTGTGGACTTACAACTATTGTGAACCCCTCTCTATCTCTCTTTCTTTCTCTCTCTCCTCTCTCTCTCCTCTCTCCTTGAGTTAGTTCTTGCACCTTAACCTTAGATGCCGACCTTCTCATCAGTGGTGGAATCAGTCTTATTCGTTCCCTCCTTCTCCTTGGCCTCCTTCGGTGCGATATCCTTTTCCTTCTTTTTGTCGTAGGCAGAATCGCGGGCGGCATTCAGATACTGAGCATGGCATAATGCAAGATTTAATCGTAATAACATTTCTGGTGGCTGATAGGCAGCTGGTGCCAGACATTCGTGTTCACCAATGGAGTTAGTTTATCTATATTGATGCCACGCAAGAATACGGTCCGTGGCGGAAGTCCCCTATAGTTTGCTCAATAGAATTAGTTTTTAGTTGCTCATCGACTTACTTGATGCTTTGACTTCTTGACGGTACTTTCCATTCCTTCCTGAAGTAAAGGCTAGTTTATGTTATGGTATTGTAAAATGGTAAAATTGTACCTTCGTAAACGGAGGAATCAACTATACAATAGTGAATTTTACAAAACTTTTAAGTATTCTGTTCGAAACACGTAAGGAAAAGGAATAGCACAAACTCTACTACAGTACCTTTGCATCGTCCCATTGCTTCTGCGTTTCTGCACTCTTGCTAGCTTCCTGTGCCTAAATCGTAATAAGTGATCCTTTGCAAGTGAGTTCTAATAAGTGATAGGTTTGTACAGTCCGAGGAGAAATTTTTTAGTGGGCCGCGCAGGCTTGGCCTACGGATAGTTAAGCCGCGCACTATTCGCCCTTGTATTGCCCAAACAGTAGACCTGATTAGGATAAAATGCAATGCGAGGGAAAAGGAAACAAGTGCCCGATGAAACTATGCATATAACGTGTTGTTAAAACGTACATTTTCTGGAGCAGTTGATGTGACGCTTTTGATCTTGTCTCTCACTTTCTTGGCGATTTCCATGGGTTTTCCATAAACGATAGATTCAAAAAAGGGTTTGTCACCATCGGCCGTTATTCTCGGTGATCTCCAGACACTTGTAACGCTCGTGAAAAGTCTTTGACTTCCTTTCATGATTTCTGAAAAACATTGTGTTATTATTCAGTAGATGCAACATGAAACTCCCGCAAAAATATGAAGCTAGCCGAGAGGGCGCAGTCAAGTTAGGTTGCGCCCGGGTGGCGTACTTCTAGCGCAGCACTGAATGACACCGGAGAAAAGTATAAATGGTGCTTGCAAAAGAATAGCCTGGTAATGAGGATAACTGAGAGGACACATTAAAATGCTATACCAGAATGGAAAAGTTTCATTTAAAGGGATAGGTTCATCTCAAATCACCTCTCTTTTTATTGTTTTTATTGATAATAGCACAAATATCATTCACAATGAAAAGTAAATCAATCACAGATCAGTACGCCTCGCAGAAGAAGCTTCCTTTATTGGAAGCTAGTTGATCGGAAGCCAAAATCTAAACTCAAAAACTAGTACCGTACACAGCTCTCGCGGGCTAATGGCAATTAGCCAAGAGCGAATTAAATGATACCCACACCGTGGAAAAAAATGACCGCCTAGTGTAGTTTGTAGCTTGGCTAATTGCCATTGGCCCGCACGATCTTTGTACGGTATTAGTTTTTGCGTTTAGATTTTGGCTTCCGATCACCTAGCTTCCAATAACGGAAGCTTCTTCTGCGAGGCGTATTGTTTCGTGATTGATTTAATTTTCATTGTGAATGATATTTGTGCTATTATCAATAAAAACAATAAAAAGTGAGGTGATTTGAGATGAACCTATCCCTTTAAACATGGTTTGCGAGCCGAACAAGTAACAAGTGCAACCAAGGCCCATATTTTGAATATCAGAATCCTAAAAGAACAAAGGGTTCAATTAAAACATTCAATTAAAACACACACTGATGTAGATGCGCTGTTAGCTGATAAATTACAAAATTCTAGGTGAGCAAAAATCGAAAATGAGCATTTTATTGACAGGTTTGCGTATTTTTGTTTACGAAAAAAGTGCAAAAGTGCATGTGAACGTTGTTTGGAAAGCACTACTTCAAATCAAATGGACCTCTGAGCTCAGGAAGAAAGTGAGAGAGAAAGAGAGAAAAAGAGAGAAAGAGAGAGAGAGAGGGAGAGAGAGAGAGAGAGAGAGAGAGAGAGAGAGAGAGAGAGAAAAGAGAGAGAGACAGTCAGAAAGAGATAGGGAGAGCGAGAGTCAGAGAGAGGCGAGAGAGGGGGAGCGAGAGAGAGAGAGAGCAGAGTCCGTGACTCGAGAGATAGTGTGAGAGTGAAGAGAGGGAGAGTGAGAGAGAGGAGAGAGGGAGAGGGAGTGGGGAGACAGAGAGGGAGTTCATAGTTAGCGAGCTTGCGGCACAGCTACTGAAGCTCCGCTTCGGGCTTGCCATTTCACACTCGCGCATCAATCGCGCCCCGCCGCGCACCATAAAGCTCACAACCCCGCAGTATGCCACATGTTCGCGGAGATCCCCGACTCACATTAATCGTAAAAGTCCCCATTCATTCTCGTGGAGCAAGATTATGAGATGATCTACGAAATCAAATTGGTTTATTACCTATGCATGAGTGAGTCATCGTACTTTAGCACATAACAAGCTAAACCCGGTAAACAACTGGATTCTTGACCACATTAATTTTTCCATGAAAGTTAATATTTATTGATAATATACAAAAATGGTTGGCTCAAAACTTAATGCAGTTGTTAATTCAATGGGGTTATTTGATCTCGGTCTGCTTTGAGTTACTTGAAGGATAGAAATAGACGCAAAGAATTACTTCTACATAATTGAGATTTCAGGAAATTTTTAGAAAATAAAGCTATATACGCAATAAGCTAGTGAGTGCTAGTATGTACAAACAGACGATGGGATACGTTAAATAGCTGCACGGGGGGAAACCTAAATAACGAACTATGAGAATAAATCAGCGTTAAAGGGAATATGTATGCCCTTTTTGAAGTTAAGCTGTATTAATAGAATGTGTGTTCCTCATTAAGGAAACAACAACAAAAATTGTTAAAAGTTTCCCATTTAAAAGAAAATGATTTTCAAAGTTCATCTTTTCCATAGTAAACGCGTTGCTTGACCCCCTGGCTTACACGGCAGTGCTGATGGAGCAAAAAATTTAGCATGTGTGCATACATCGGCATATAGCTTGCAACAGCGACATATTTGCATGCAAATGAGAATATTCGAATTTACATATTCAGTCGCCTACTTAAATTCATGTCTGGTGTGGAAACTCTAGTTTCGCAGTTGTTTTGCTCATTTTGAGTGCCTACATATTCCCTTTAACAGTCGGTGAAACATATTTTGGACGACTGCATTCCCATGTAATGTATTGTATACAAAGTGGGAACTATTCTAAAGTCATGCACATAATACATAGGAACGCAGTTGTACAACATACGTTTCACGAACCACCTGTTATACCGCATTAAATAATACTGAAAATTATCCAACCTTCGTGTGATAAAACGAGGTGGCGAGTAAACTCGAATATCAAGCAACATTATGAATGGGAAGTACCAATTTGCTAACATACATAGTATGTAATTGCACGAAGCCACTATACAAAATTCATAAATTATAAATTTAGTGAACATAAATTGAATAGTTCCAGATTGCTTAGTGTGACTCGATATCGCGAGAAGCTTCATGCAATTTTTGCTCAATGTATCCACGGGCGTCGCGAGCCTGAAACTCATTAGTTTGATCTTTTCTTCATGGATTAGATATTGGCGTCTGAAAAATGTTTCTTACTATATATTAGTCATTGAAATGTACGTAAATAGGAAAAATCTTATTACATGAATTTTGGTATATACGCTTCATACGTTCATATTAGTATGCCCTCTTTCGTGAGTACTTCGAAGAATCGCCTAGATTGGGGTGGAAAGCCGCCTCAGGCGGCGATAGCCGTCTGTTAGTTTATAAAACTAAGTTATTACCTGTTGATCTCCGCATGTTTTGCTTTTCTCAATCGCTTGATTCATGTCCGCCTTAAACACAAGGAATTAGCAAACTTTGTTTATGTTCCCTGTGTCAAAGCTAGAAAGCAAGCATCTAACTAACACTTGAATAAGACTGGTAGGCTGCTAGAAGCGTTAGCTTTTTCGGTTGAAATAAATCCAATGCGGCGAGGGAATAAGGTAAAATAAGGGTTAGAAAGCAGCAGAACAAGCAGTCACCCAAGTTTTCATACGGTAGCACAAAAGTAAGTCCAACCTTAGCTTCGTTCCACTGTTTTCTTCTCTCGCCGCTGATGATTATGTCGTGAATCTAAACTAATTATGTATTTGAATATTTATTTGAATATTTATTATACTCATTAAAAAAAGTAGATAATATAGGTACTAGGATATAATTTCCACCAACAGTATATAGATTGTAATTCCACAAGGGTTAACAAAGAAAACGATGTTGATAGCGAATCAAAGAATTTGGTATCTTTTGTATCTTTTCAGAAGATCAGATCATTTTCAGATCAAAGAATGTATCTTTTTAAGTAATGTAACAAGACGGTCAGCAACCGCTACGTGCGGGGGAGTGTGCCACATGTGCGTGGAAAAGCTTGAATTCCAGTTGCCATACATGCGGCGCTCATTTTGGAGAAGGTGCGGCAGGAGCGCCACTGGAGCGCCTTGAAAGCTGGTGGCACTCTCTTTTTGTGCGCCGCACAAAAAATAGGGCGCTTACTCCTCGTAGCTCACCTGTTGCGCATTACATTCTTGTGCCTTCTCTGCGCCCTTGGTCAGGTGTTCCTAAATAAGAGCATTTTCAACTTTTCATTACTACATGTGCCGGATAGGAACTGCGCAGAGCAGTGTCTTAATTCGTTTTATAATACAAAAGAAATAGAGCGCTCAACTTATATCATATTCTTACACTAAATGACTAAACTTAAGCAAAAAAAAACGATATACTATAAACTATAAAGTACCTTTGCTTCATCCCACGACTTCTGACTCTTTGAACGTTCGTCGCCCGTTACGAAGTCGCTAACCTATAACATTTATTGATTTTTTACATCCTACTCGCAAATTGAATAATCCCAGAAAAGCTCATATATTTTTGGTAAATATGATGCACTATATTACCCTGGATTTTCTAGTAATCCTTAGGTTATGTACCCTAGTAATTAGGCAATGTGCAATGGTAACGGTACTTTAGATTACTGTATACAATCGTACCGTTTCTTTAATATTAGATGCTGCTTCCTTGGTTTTTCTTCCAGCTTTCGAAGCAACTTCTTTGGTTTTGTCAACAGCGGACTCGAGGACATTTTTGTCTTCTTCTGGATGTCCTTTGCACTCTTTCTCCTTATGCCATCTATCACACTTTCCGGACATTTTAGGACGAGTTTCCATACTTCTATTTGTTCTGATAAAGAAGAGAAAATAGAACACGAGAAAAGATACAATCACGGACTTGCTGCAACAGAGAAACTGAGACAGAGATGTCAAAGCGCAACTTTGGTCGGTGCGCGGCGCAAAAATCGGGTAGGCCCAGATGTGGCGGCCCCCTTTTACACGATAAAATATTTCTGACTAAGTTTCCTCAGTGTTACGGGGCGCATTCTAGGGTTGTCTTCAAATTACAAAGAACTATATGGAAGCTTAAAGGATCGCAGTCACTTCAAATTCGCCTTTTTACTTCAATTATCCATAAACATGAAAAAGCACCGAGAAAAATACCATTCCGGTGTCAATTTACTGAAAAATTAACCCAGGGAAAGAAATCCCCTCGGTTGCGTTCTAATTACGTACAGTATGACAACGACAACTGAGACAGTAGAGCAGACACTTTCCCTCTTCCCCGGTTTTTCTTTGTTTTGTCATCATTGGCAACCGGCCAAGTCCCACTGCAATTTAGAAAACACCCCATTTTATCTAAAATCAAAACTCAACCGAAGGGATTTCTTTCCCTGTGATAAATGTTCCGTAAATCGGTATTGGAAAGGTATTTTTCTAGGTATCTTTTTATATTTATTGATAAGTGAAGCAAAAAGGCGAAATTGAAGTGACTGCGATCCTTTAATGTAAAACAAGTGTGAAAAAAAACTTTTAAGAAAACCACGCAAGCTATCTGAACCTATTCCAGCCCTTTTATAGTGAACTCTCACACAAACAGAAAGGCGTTTTCTTTTGAAATCGAGCGAATATTTACTGGGAAACAAAGTACACGAGGACTATTTTGAAATGAAATGTGGGCTAACCAACATGAGTGGCTTAGCCTGTGTTGACCGCTCTCTTATGTGGCTTGATCCCCTAAAGGACAAAACAATACAGATGAATAATATACATATCTATGTGGCGAACTGAAATAGTAAACTATTTTTGGACTAATTCAAGCTTATTTGAAGAGAATTGGTTGTTTTGCTTGTGTGAAAGAAAGGATGGTAAGGGTTTCAGTGAAATATAATACGGGCAAAATATGGCTTCCGTAGCGCAGTAGGCAGCGCGTCAGTCTCATAATCTGAAGGTCGTGAGTTCGATCCTCACCGGGAGCAAACTTTTTGCAAACATTGATAAGCATGTTTTGTATCCAACAATCTTATTCACTTTATTTTGGTATATATTTAGTCTTTCTCAGATGCCGACACTAACTTACTAAATAATCATTATTTATCATAAGGTCTTTCTTTATTTGACCTTGCATGTATTTGCATGCAAAAATTAGCATGCGAGTCAAATCAAAATTAGCATGCGAAGTGTTTATGTTAATTTCTCGAATCAAGCTCACCGCTAGCAGTTTGCGTCACACGATTCACTGCCTTTCACGTTTTTCGTTCATCTTCTCGTCAACTTCGTCTTTCTTTTTAAATTTTATTATTTATTTAAAAATACTTACTCAAACATTTACATTGCTTTTCTTCACATTCCACTGTTTATTTTTCACAGTTATTTTCGACTTCTGTCATTTCAATGGGTTGGTTTTATTATATATTATACTTATAATTTACAGGTTTCCAAGTGGTCCATCTGCAAATCAAGAAGTACCCTCAAAGATCCGACCACACTCAAATTTCTCAGTAAGCTGCTGGTTTTCTTTCACTAGCATACCTGGCTCTTCACGTATATTGGTAGAACGAGGCTAAAGTTTTCTAGAATGTTTCGTGGAATATTTGAGGATAAGATAAGAATAGTGAGCTTACATGTCAGTTGTATCTTTACAGTCATTGTAGTAAATGAGGATGGTTCAATTAATAATATTACATTAGATGTGTTTTAGGTGAATCTTGTCCGTTCCTCGGAAAACGTGCCCGGCTTGGAGGGCATAGATCGTTCAAGTGTCTAGAAGAAATGTTGGAAATCTAGGTGAGGAGGCCCACATGTTCAAGGAGTTCAAGCACAAGGAAACATACTATTCAAAGCTGAGATAAGTAGTTGTCATTGTGCACGATAGGGTACGTACATCTTACAATTAGTTACAGAGTCACCGTAAACCAGTGCATATAACCACCCATACAAGTCTAGGAAGCTTCTAAAAGTTTTCTCGGTTAAATTTTGCAGACCAATTTGATAATGCGAAGGATAATGCTATATCAACACATCTTCATTATTTGGGGCATACATACCCCTGTTGAAACAGTTGAAATTTCAAGCGATGTGTCGAAAATGGGCTTGGAAAACAGATTTGCACTATTTTTGTTCATCAGGAGCAAATGACAAGCACGGGGTTACTTTAGAAGATATTTGTTTGTAGGTAGGGGGTACAATGTGAAAGTGGTAAATGACATATTTTCACAGGGTAGATAACATCGGATAACGTCAACAGCAATCGACTTCCATTTTCATGTTTCAATTGTGTACTCAACATCATGAAATACATAGAATTACATATGTTTAAAGTATGGTTAAATGCGATAGAATCTAGCACTATCAGAGTGTGATCATCACCGTAAGAGCCATGCTAACACCGTGTCAGTGCTCGCATGACGAAAGCGAACGTATTGTATGTATAGAACAATAGTAGTTGTAACTTGTAAGAAAATCTTCATGTATTGATGGGATAGTCTACCTTTGCTTCACTAGTGCTACTTGTGGAAATTAACTATTTTAGCTTATGTCCAGGTCGCGATCGCGCCATACAAGTAGGGAAGAGCAAGATACTGAACATAGGATCAAAGTTGACAATGACTGGGCTCTAACTGCAATGCTCTACAAGTTTGTTTGATTGTTCATTGATGTAACAGATCGCTGGGAATCAACTCCCGGACGCGGGAACCTTGTGCCTCCACCCCTAGTTGGAACATATTTCATTCCTCTTTCCGTCAACGTCAATGTTAGTAGACCAAGTATGTCCAGCTTCCCGTAGATGTACTTCCCAAATGCACCTTCCCCAGGGGTTGGGAGCACCTTTTTCAGCTAGGGATGTTTTATTACTCGATTCTCGGTGGCGCCAAATTCACCACAGATATATGCCAAAGGGAGGCGCCTAGTTGGTGGGCGGCGCACGGTTCGCCCACTTTATACCAGGTACTGAGTGACGGCTGTTGCTACTCACCGGTGTGTGCATGAGTAGTGCATGCACTGGATAATTCCCAGCCGATAGGTGTCGCCGGCAATCGAGTAATGAAACATCCTTAACTGATAAAGACGCTCCCAGCCCCTGGGGAAGACGCTTTTGGGAAGCTCATCTGCTGGAAGGTGGACATCCTTGGCCTACTGACATTGATGTTGACAGAGAGAGGAATGAGGTCTGTTCCTACTAGGAATGGGGATATAAGGTCCCCACTTCTGGGAGTTGATTCCCAGTGATCTGTTGCAGCAATTAGCAATCCGATGTAAACGTCGTCTATTGTAGTTAGAGCTCTCTTGTTGTCAAATTTGGCATTTGTTTAGCGTCGCGCTTTTCCTATATATGCTGGCGTGACGCCACTACATGACATGACATACTCACATACATGACATAACATAAGCAGAAAATTCATCCAGTGCGACTTTCACATCTAGTAATTAGAATTAAAGGGAGGTGGCCTGTCGCCTGTGCGAGCAATATATTAGATGTTTCACATTTGCTGTTGTTAGGTTAAAGCTATATATATATATATATATATATATATATATATATATATATATATATATATATATACTATTCTCCCAGTTTCTTCCCATGGGATGTTATTTTTCCATGGGACGGCTATTATTGAATAGAGCCGTTTTGTGTGGTGTAGCTGGTGTAGCGGCAGGCAGTACATGGTTCTTACCGCATTTTTATACCAACACCAACTGCACAATCACTGTTGTGACGATTCACAACCTTCTTATATAGCTTGTTATTAATTGCCTTTCTTACAGTAATCCATCTTGTTTGAATTCCCGCTAACAGTTATCAGTTGTTATAAGAGTTACCTGCACATCAGTAATTGATTATCTTGGCCTAAAATCACCCTTATCTGTGGATTGTTGTTCGACTGATTGTCGTCGTGCCGAGAGCACTGTTTGGCTGAGCCGAGTAAGCTAGCCTTAGTAATTGGAGCAGGCGAGTCTCCTATTCTATTGTTGTATTTCTGGGCGTAGGACTCCCAAGTGAACGTTTTGCTGTTGTGCCTTACTTACATAATAAATAATTTGTTATCACTGTGCCAATGTTTATATCCAGGCCTTTGTGCTACGAGACGGAACATCTACGCAAGCACTGTTCCGTCTTTTTAATCACAGTTCGCAATAAAGCCGCATGGTAAGCGTTGAAGAGTCACAATATTTCAGTCTTCGCATGCCGCGATATACTGGCCGGTTTTGAAACACATCGAGCACCAGCATTCTTATGCAGCTTGTGCAAATGAACATAAATTAGAATAAAAAATCGAGCTAAGTTCGAGTAAATTAGCATAAATGAGTAAGAAATCGGTTGTCCACGATGTGTTTCAAAAACCGGCCGAATTTTGCTTTTTTTCCGCCGGGTTCTTTCAGATACGTTTGTACGGAGACTGCTGCCCCGGTATTTGCGTGCTGTGATTCTGAAGGAATAATATGGATTTACCGAATGACGACTCCTACATAGTTTTTAATATCCACGCAATTAATCACTTTTGGGTTGTGCAGCGTCCCAAAAAATAAACGCTCCCCCGGGCAGTTTCCAACCGCAGGACGTTCTGATGTTCGGATGTCCCTTGCACGGTCAATAATCTTGCGTAGTTAAAAATGGAATGTGCCTGTTTCAGTTTCAGTTGTACGCGGGGCCCTCACTGAGAGCCGATGAGTTGCGCGCCGCACCATTTCGGGAAACAAAATGCGCGCCGCAAAGGAATGGGAAACAAAATGCGCGCGGAATAGAAATGGCGCGCAAAGTGTTTCCCGAAAAGGTGCCGAAACGGTGCGGAAATGGTGCGGCGCGCAACTTGCGCCCCGCACCATTTCCGCACCTTTTCGGCAACGTTTTTGAAAGCGCTCGGAGGATCTGCCGTAAGTGCAGTTGTTGTACTAATATTTTTCCGCAAGCACAAGTCTCACATGTGTTGTGTGGCCGAGTGGTCTAAGGCGCTGTTCAGAGAAAGTATCTAACAAGAGCGTAGGGTTCGAATCCAACACTCTGCTTTCTTTTTGCAGTTGCTACTTTTCCCGCACCGTTTCCGCACCTTTTCGGCAACGGTTTGGGGGTGTTTCCCGCAACAGTTTGGGGGTGTTTCCCGCACCAAAACGGCAACCAGAGTCGGTGGAAAAACTTTTGCGGCGCGCATCAAATTCTTTTGCGGGAAACACCCCCAAACTGTTGCCGCGCGCAACTCTTGAGTTTCGTTGCTTTATCTGGTGTTCTCTAGTGGGTGCGCGGGGAAAAGAATCAGGTTCTACAGCTCACCGCGCATGTCGCGTCTTCGCTAAGCTCTCACCGGTTATCGGTTATCGTTATCGTGAATACTCTGAGGAACCCCTTCGCGAAACACTGGCGAACATAGGGCGGTCGCCGCGCGACTTTTTAGGCCGTTCCGCTACCTAGCTTTCGCCGTAGGGTTTTGCCGCGCACCGTCTACTCAGTCGTTCATTAGACATACATAGCCTGCTAATCGTTACGTCAACTATACACATAGTTTGGAGATGCAGATGCGAATCAGTACACCGAAAAAATCGTATTAAGTCGAATGAAATTTATTCAGCTGAATAACAAATATATGCGTTTATACAATGGAGATCAAGGTAACAAAATTCCAATCAATTTCATATTTACAGCACCGCAGCATAGGACACACCGGGTTTCATATCTATTGTTTGTTACATAAGTAGAATGTATTATTAGGTTACAGAAAACGTTTGAAGACCAACCGTAGCAAAACGCGGAATAAAAGGTACAAATAGTATACAGTTATGTGCTATTTACATGAGCAGTTCGATTCAAAGTGCGATTTAGTGGGTTTCAATATGCCGGGCGGCCTCGTGGGTCTTTTCGCCCATGTAGTCCCGGGCGTCCTCGGCCTGGAATATAGACGTTATAGTTTTAAATTTAAAAATTATGACTTGAACATAACTTGGTGACTGGGCCTCGTCATCAGCTACCCACATGACTGACATGACTTGTCCCCCATCGTGATCCAAAAGAAAATAAAGAAAGAAAAAACTATAATAACCTTCTGTTCGCCACATTTCTTCGTTTTCTCGAGGCCCTCCTGCATATTGTCCTGCAAATAAGCATTCGTATAAAAGTAGGCATTTTACATTACGTTTCCATACGTATTTTTACATTTGCACACGTACGTTTACGTAGTAGTAAAGTATGCATAGTACTGTGATTGTACGTATGCATACAACCCATAACCCGCTCGAAAACCAAATGCTTGAAGGTTGTGGCCTAGAATTGTATACCCAAGTAAGGAAAAAAGCGAACCTTGGCCTCGTCCCAAGTCTTCTCAGCCTTGGTGCGGTCGTCCATGCCGAAGGTCTCCTTGATCTAAAGATATTCAATTTATTTATGAAATATGAGAAAGTATTCGTTACAGTCGATTACAGTCGCTTACGGTATTATGACCGTTTAGTTTTAGGGGTTTCGCTTAAGTGAAGCATGTGCTTATTTTAGAAAGTAATAAAGGTATCCAACATCCTTTCCTAATTGTAAGAACTAGAGTTACGACTAACCTTGTCCTTAGCATCCGAGGCCATTTCCTTGGTCTTGTCGTAGGCAGATTCAAAGACGTTCTTATCTTGGTCAGACATGATTGTTTTGGGTTAGTTTAGAGGATTTCTGAAAGTAGTTTTGTAACTAAACATAAGTTAACAAGTAGTTCCTAAAAAGAAAATGGCGAACGAGAAGTTTTACTCTGAAGAAACTAGAAGGAAAGCTCAAGAGTTAGGGTCAGGGAAAATAGAGGTGCGGCAGAAGTTAGAAACAAAAAGCATAACCAAAATACAAGGATATGGTCACATCCTTACTTGGGAAAGGGCTACGGTACTCTTAACTTTATAGCAGAGATATTATATGACAAGACAGGGAAGTTCTAAAGTAGACGTTCAGTCGGCCTTCATATATAGAAGTGCACAGATATAAAAACAATCGTCTCGTGATGAAATGCGGTTAAAAGTACACAAACAACAAGTTTGGCTTGAGCAGGGACTAAACACAACTCGAATGGTTGTTATTCAGTAAGCGTACTTTGCCCGGACAAACAAGAAGGAATCAAACATCGGAAAGGGCATCCCCAAACCTCTTCCCAAAAAGGGGCGTGGCGAATAAGACCCCGCCCAGTCCCGCTCGCACTTGTTTTTGTTTTTCTATCTGTTTACTGCAACCGAACGTGGATCTTTTGAAATTCCGCAGTGGACAAGTGAGGCTGAGAGAGACGGAGACGGAGGGCGAGGTTAGAAATAACGATACTGAAAGAGAATTAGACAGAGAAAGAACGAAAGAGAGAAATGTACTATATTGGAAGAAAAACAAAATTGGCGGGCAAAACAAGTTGTGGTGTTTTTACAGTTAGGGATGAACAAATACAGTGTTATCTGCTACGATATGGCTTTCAAAAAGCACACATTAGGCGTTTGTTTAAAGGCGAATGTAAAAACAATCGACGTAGCATAAAAAGCAAAGTTTTATTGTAAAAAGTTTCAAGCGAAATGCTAGCCCCTTTGGAAAATTTGCATATGATAAGCAAATCCTATGTATCCTATGCCAATTTTGTACGATTGCCGTGAACGATCGTACACAATTAGCATAGGATACATAGGATTTGTTTATCATATGCAAATTTTCCAAAGGGGCTAGCACTTCGCTTTCACAACTTTATCGTTGCATCAAAATCAAATGGTTCAAGAGGCAATAAATTATTCTCATACCAATAACTTGAGGTCTTGAATATACTGGCGCCTTGGAATATTTGGTGGGTCTGCGGGAGCTCAATGATTTTTGAAAACTAGCCATGAAAGCAATTCGCATAATTGATTAAGAAGAACAGCTACTTGTAAGCTAATGGTAGCAAGAAATATACATATACTAGGAACGTGTGATAGGGTAGGAAGCACATATAAAGTTAAAAGTTAAAACATATAGTTATTCGGAATCAGCCTACCCAAAAGTTAGTTAGGTAAGTTTACTTTATACAGATACGGTATAGTAATATGCACTATGCAGCGCAAAAAAATATTTAGTGTGTTTCAATATGTCGTGCTGCTTCGTGCGCCTTTTGTCCAACGTAGTCGCGGGCTTCTTGCGCCTGAAGAATATAATTTTTGAGATTAAAATTCTTGAAGTTCGCTTTGTTCCTCGACTGAGAAATTCATTGCTTTATTGTTAATTTAGTGATGAGGTGAATACCCTAACTATAAAATAAATAATCAACCTTTTGCTCTCCACATTGCTTGCTCTTCTCGAGCCCGCGAGTCATCTCTTCCTTGAAGAAGAATAGTTGAGTATAGTATGGAGAAAGAATAATTGTACGACACATGGAATACTATACTATATCAAGTATTCACAAACCTTCCTTATTTATCAAAAAAACTATTCAGGTAAACATACCTTTGTTTGCTCCCAATGTTGCCGGTTTTCCTCACTGTGGAGTTTTTCATTTGCCTGCAATAAAGTTAGGCTAACAACTGGACTTTTGAGTTAGACGTGGCACGCGCGGCCGACCAAAACTGATACTCGTAATGAAAGGGTGACTATAATAATAATTTTCTTTCCAGATAGACGGTGAATTTATTTGGTAAAGGATGACAAGTTCAATATTAGTAAATAAAAGAAATTGATCATTTATTATGTTCCGTCTTTGGATAAAACCCAAGAAGAAACGCAGAAGAAAAAGTGAACCTGTAGCTCCGCGCACAGTCTTGCTTTTTCCGTCCCCTTGCTCAGGTGATCCTGAAAGTTTGGCATGAAATGCTGTACATTCTGTTACAAATAAAATACACTTCGCTTAAACCTGGAGTTATGATAAAGAACGTTTTCTTTGTATGTTCTCTGGTAGTCTAGTTGCACTGTTAAGATAATTGTCAAAAGAAAACCGTTCATTACCTGAGCTTCATCCCAGGCTTTTTGCGACTTTGAACGCTCGTCTCCGGTAACGTAGCCTTTCACCTGTAAGTGTATGTTAAAATAAGAATTTCGTTGGCACATGGGATGAAAAGCAAAAGCTGAATTTGAACTCCCTTGAATAAAAGGTGAACGTTCCAAGAGCACAACATACAATTGGCGCATAATGCAATTAGAAAAAATACTCCGAAGGAGAAAATACAATTAGAAAAAATACTCCGAAGGGTTCTAACTACTCAGGTCTGTGTACTTGTAGCGCGGTTACTACAAATTATTTGTGCGTTCATAACTAGCATGCGTATTCAGATAGCTCAGCACGGAACGTCTGCTAAGATGCGTAAGCACGTAAGCATACGTAGCACCCACCGATTCCTTAGCATTTGACGCTACTTCCTTGGTCTTCTCGCCGGCCTTAGAGGCCAGGTCCTTGGTCTTATCGTAGGCAGACTCCAGCACTCCCCTTTCCTCCTGACGAGGATGCGGACACTCGTAATCCTTCTCTTCAGGACACTCACGGCACTTTGACTGGGACATCTTTATTCTTCGACGTTTCTGAGTAGTTGCTTTATCTGAAGGTGGATTATATGTAATTAATTAGAATCGAAACACACAGTTCAAAGGATTTTGCGGACTGGGAATACACATAACCGATAACCTACTTATAAAATGGAAGTGCCAATATGCACATCAAATCAGCTTATGGTAGCTGAAGTTCGAAAATGCATGTACTTGTCGTGACCTAGCCTAGCAGTTCAGCTTATGGTACTCAAGTAAACGAGATTGGAGAAAAGCGAAAGAACACAGTGATTTGAAATGCTCTGGTCAGAGTTGTGCTAGACCGTGACGGTCAATTGTATGCGGCGCAATTGGTTTAGCGAAATGAGTGCCGCGCACTTTGTGTTTGCCAGGCTTGTAAACGAAATGGCACACCGCATCGCACGCTTTATATAGCTGTTGGCACACCGCATCGCACGCTTTATATAGCTGTTTTTTTTTGTGGAGAATAACAACAACATACCCTTCGTTATAACGAAATCGAAATAGTGCAATGGTTATGCAATAAAGTGCGGCAGATCTTTGCTCTACATACGCTAGTTGCGAGCCCTATTTGGATTAGTATATAGGAACGGCGTGCTTTATTAGCCTTATGCAGGAGATTGAACATTTGTTTTTGTCTAGGAAATAATTGCTACACACCGAAATCGAGTGCGTCCGTAGAAGTACGCTTGAAACCGAATATCACATATTTCGACACAAGGCGAAGAGACCATTGTAGCATTTTAATATGAAAGGAATTTTTCATGAGCACGATGAGATTTTATAAAAATGAATTCGGCGAGCTGTGTTGGTCCATTACGTCAATTTATGGAGCAGCTTCTGTTTTCGGAATCATTCACACATCGGAATTATAAAAGTTGGTTGTTGGTACACAACTCCAGCACATTTCCATCATGTTTCAGTTTGACGTTTTTACGCCGAAGAGAGCTACAAATCCAGTATGTACTGTGTTTTTTGTAACTTCTTTGACACAGAATAATTTTCTTCCAGTTTTGTAAAAAAATACTTTTATTAAAATCCACAAAAATGTTTGTTTAGTACAACTAGTAATTCTTCAAGAAATAAACAAACTAATACGCAAAGAGGAAAAAAAAGAAAAATAAGAGAAAATTTCTATGTAGCTGAAGGCTGAAGGAGGTTATTGGATATTGCCTTCTAGTACATTAAAACCAGTGAATTGGAAGAAAAAAAAAACGCTAAATAGATAATTACTTGAGATGAGGCACTTCTAATTATCAGCAATTAGGTCGATTGATGACGTCCCGTGTTTCGTGCTTTTTCTTCATTTTGCCCTGAATACCCACGAGCTTGCTGTTCCTGGAAATTTTTTTTTGTAAGCAACTGATGAACTATATTAATTGAAAATTGTTTGGCCCTAAAAGGAAGGACATCGTTTGGATGCATAATAGGGGGAATGCTTCGTACCACAGCGTCACAAACCACTGACTGGAGTTCCAAACTAACTTCTAGTATCTTTACACTTTAGCAGTCCTTACCACTTCCTTAGCTACCCTAGCCTCGTCGTCGAAAATCTGTGTCTTCTCGTATGCAGATTGCTCTATTTTCTTGAATTGGTCCGTGTCTTTTTGATATTCTCGCTCTCTTTTCTCCTCACGACGCTTTCGGCATTCACCAATGTCCATCATTTTGAATATTTCTATAATTTAATTGAAAAAAAATTAAAAAAAACGATCAAATTCGCTGAATCTATATAAAAAAGAGCAACATATACTCATATACATGGCGGTTCGGAGAGGGAGAATTTTTGTGTAACAACATAAATAGTAAAAAGAAACCGCCCCGCGAAACTGTGTTCGTATTCACCAACACGCAGCGAGCCCTCCATGGCCTCCCCAGGGAGCTAAAGATTTCGTAGAGTGTGCGTGAGCCGAAGAGATTCAGAGCGCCCGTGAGCCTAGGGAGGACTCCCTGTGTGTTGGTGAATACGGCCTCTGCTTTGGCCCACTGTTTATAGTGTTTTTTTCCTTTGGGATACTAATCTTTGGTCCTGTACGCCAAGGGAGTACAATGGGTATTATTTGTCAACGTGTACTTTTCGAAACGTTACCGATCATTGAGTTTTTGAATCTTTGGAAATCAAACGAGCTAAGCAGCTAAACATCAAAATATTTCTCAATTTAACCGATCATAAACAACAACACAAATTCGCCAAATTTATGCGAAACTTGGACATGAGCCGGCCCGACCGGTGAAGAAGAACTAGTCCCGGTTTTTGGTTTCACCGAACAGGGAATTCATTTTGTACGTATAGTGAAAAAGCCAAAACGTCGTAGCCTATAATAAACGGGAAAATTTGAGGCGCAGAGACTTCTTCTTGAGATCCAGTGAAATCCCATCCAATATTTTTTATCAATAAATATTTAAAGGGATAGGTTCATCTCAAATCACCCCTCTTTTTATTGTTTTTATTGATAATAGCACAAATATCATTCACAATGAAAATTAAATCAATCACAGAACAATACAACTCGCAGAAGAAGCTTCCTTTATTGGAAGCTAGTTGATCGGAAGCCAAAATCTAAACTCAAAAACCAATACCGTACACAGATCGAGCGGGCTAATGGCAATTAGCCAAGTTACAAACTACACTCGGCAGGTCATTATTTCCCGTGTATTATCATTTAATTCGCTTTTGGCTATTTGCCATTAGCCCGCTAATTGCCAGTGTACGGTATTAGTTTTTGAGTTTAGATTTTGGCTTCCGATCAACTAGCTTCCAATAAAGAAAAAAAAAAAAAAAAAAAAAAAAAAAAAAAAGCTTCTTCTTCGAGGCGTATTGTTCTGTGATTGATTTAATTTTCATTGTGAATGATATTTGTGCTATTATCAATAAAAACAATAAAAAGAGAGGTGATTTGAGATGAACCTATCCCTTTAATCAGACAGCCCTTCTTTATTATTTTGGCAGTCTTTACTTTTACTGCGACTGCGTCACATCTTAGGGTACACCAACGTGAACCTTTCGACTCGGTGATCCAATCTATTTTGAGATATAAATTGCTAAGTGCTCCAAGGTCTGGGAATCCCCCGGCGAAGAACCAAAAAGGGCTAGACGCGCGACGCCGTCCTGAGGCCGTTTTCACCAACATTTACTTCTGTCAAAAAGGGTACTTCAGTCAAAAGCGCGCGGTACTTCTGGTTTCACCAACATTTACTTCTGTCAAAAAGGTACTTAGGTTAAGTACCTTTTTGACAGAAGTACGCTGTTAACACGGGAGGCGTACTTCCACCAAAAAGGTGAAAGTAAGCCTGTACTTCAGTTTTTTCTCCTTTATGAAGACTAATTAACTTAATTTGTTTAATTATTGTATGGTTTTTATGGTAAATAAGTTTTGTAAACATTTATTGACAATGATTTCAGTTTTTGGATCACATTTCACATATTAATAAAGTGATTACACGCTTGATTATTTATATATTTCTTGTTTACATGGTAAACAACTTCTAGTAATTACTTAGATGTGTATCATATTCGTTTTAAAACGTAATCTAACTGTTATCCAACGTTTTCCTTCAAAAAAAGTAAATGTTGGTGAAATCCATCAAAAAGCGTGTGGCAGCGTACTTCAGTCATAAATTTACTTAACCTAAGTACCTTTTTGATGATCAAAAATTTATGACAGAAGTAAATGTTGGTGAAAACGGCCTCCGATGTATGGTCCGTGCTAATTGTAAGCCGATCGGATGTCAAATTGAAAGCGCAGCCCGAAAACAGAAATTCAAATGTTTGCACCGAGTTCGTGACTGAGTCCACCAAAAACCTTCTTTTGATAAGCAGTATTGTAGTGTGGAAAAAAATAACACTGATAGAAATTGTGCGTAATTGTTGACGCATACAGTACCTCGACTTCATGACATCATTTCAATATTTGAAAAAGCATGTTTATTAAAAAAGTTTAATGTCAAAATACAAAGGTGAGTTACAACCGGACAGCGCTGAAGCTGTAACAAAGTATTAGATCAGTTTTTCAGGTGTGTATTTTACAAAGGGGGAGCGATATAAATACATTTCATGGGGGGGGGCTATGTACTGAAAATATACAAGCAGTCAAAAATCATACAAGTAGCGTAGCAAGATGGCTGATTCAGAAAGCTCTCGGTTATGCAACGGAATTTGCTTTATAATATTTGGAAAGCATCAGTTTAATCTCAGATGGAAAGGTGAGTTTTTAGTTAGTCAGGAATGCCAGCAAGGTAGCAAAGTAAACATATTAGTATTGTACAGAAATGAGCATTTTTTCCTCCTTAGTGAGTTTCAATGTGTCGGCCCGCATCATGTGCCTTTTGGCCCAAATAGTCCTTGGCCTCGCGACCCTGAAAACCATTCTTGTAAGAATAAAAAGATCACAGAAGAATGTACATCTAGTACACCTATGCTGACTAGTTTACGTGTTACGCATAGATGGCACCATAATGCACTACAACAACGACAACGGTCAACAGTAAAAACCGTATGACGGTGAGTTTGGAAACGCATGACATATGCTATGTTCCGATGTAGTGTATGAAAAGTACTGCACAAAGTAGACTGTGAATGTGCATGTCCCAAATACATGACAAATACTGGCCGTTCGCTCGCTTTAAACGAGAACGTCTAACAGACCACACAGTATCGGATTACAAAATTCGAAAAAATCAAACCTTTTGTTCTCCGCATTGTTTGGTCTTCTCGTAGCCCTCCTTCATGTTACCCTAAATTGGAAACCATGAGCCGCTATTTATTCTGCCGGTATACATAGAAACTTTAGGAACCATTTGGTGACGGTTCCCTAGTTTTTTTGTGGGCCAAACCATTTGCTGCTGACCAATTGATGACCATGTCGTACAAGTTTCCATGAAAGCCGTCGTCATCTCGTCACCAGGCACCAACTGGTGTTTCGGTGAAAACCATTTGGTGACCAGCCATCGACCGTTTTTCTGAGGTTTCGGCAATTATGTCGCTTTCCTGTGGGTCAGCCTTATTGGTTGTCATGTTTTCAATCGATAAGAAGCATGAAATAGAAAACAATACCTTTGCGCCCTCAAATTTTCTCTCGGTTTGATCGTCGCTTCTGAAGGGAGCCGCAACCTGAATTCACCATTTGTTTTATCAGTTATCGAGAGTGCTAATAAATATGCATGTCATCAAGTTTCAACATTTCATAAAATATTTGTAGGCTTGGTACTAGGTACTGTGCTCAAATTAGCAACATGGTACGCTGAGGATTACAGTAGACAAGGGGAAGTACCGATCTCAAAGGGAAGGGATGGACGTCAGTAAATAAAGACCCACCGTATCCTTGACAGTAGTGGCTGCTTCCTTGGTCTTCTCGCCAGCCTTAGCGGCCATGTCCTTAGTCTTATCGTAGGCGGACTCGAGGTATCCCTTATCTTGATCCGAAGACATGATTGATAGTTGATTAGCTTGTTTTTCTGAAAAGAAAATAAAGAAATCTATGTTGTTCATCAGAATAAGAAGCGGCTCAGTAGTGAGGTACGCTGAAGAGACGAAGGGACAAAAAAAGCGGTAAGCATGGTTAATCAAGATTCGTAGAGCTACTGCTCAAGCCCGGGCCATCAATACATGGTTAGGCTAATAGATATAACAAGGCTTTGTTAGGCGCAGTAGGTGTTGTTGTTGTCTTGATGGGAATTAGAATTTTACTTTGTCATTCGCCTATGACTTGGCTCAAGCTAAGATGTGTAAGCATCGGACGAGCTAGGAAATATTAACAAAAAGGTGAATTTATAAAATAAAGAATTCAAAGGAGTGTTCTTAAGCTTAAACCAGAGGCTGAACCGAAGCTAGTGAACTGCTCAGAATGGGCCAGTGCGCCCTTTTATAGCAGCGGCTTGGCAATAACAACTCGATTTTGTGTTTTTCTGTCGAAATCCCTAAAAGTGGACTTTGACTGGTAAAAGGGCAGAAAACCCACAAGTTCTACTTTAAAGGGCAATCAGTAAGTTTACGTGTCCTTACTCTGTTTACGCAAGATCTCAATCTACATGGTAAATATATATTGATCGAGTGCTCGCATCACTAAGACAATTTCGATTAGTCACCCTGATTTTCCTCAATAAAAATAACCTTCAAAAAACAATTTCTCATTTTTTTTTAGTTCATGAATGGTCGTTGTTTACACGTGTGCCAAAAGTGATCGTTGTATTTCGGATCTAATGTACTTTTGGGCCCAGTAAGCAGAAAAGTAAACTAGTAAACAGAAGGAGAGAGAGAGAGAGAGAGAGAGAGTGAGAGAGAGAGGGAGAGAGAGAGAGAGAGAGCGAGAGAGAGAGAGAGAGAGAGAGAGGGGTAAGATGGAGGGTTAAGAGAGGGAGTGAGAGAATATGAGAGACAGAGAATAAGAGCAGAGAGAAAAACAACTACAAGAGTATTGTTATGAGGTTGTACCACTGCACTTTAAGACGAAAATATTTTCGACATTAGGTTGACGCATATCGGGCACTAAGCCGAACACGGACCAGTTAAGCCCATAGGGAGCGAGGTTGAATTTATGCTTATTGTTAGGGACTTACTTAGTCACTAAAATACTACATAACAAAAACATTCACAATTTCAAAGTTAAGCTCCCCAATTACAAGAATGTAGTTCATCTTCGGTGTATTGGTATTTAGTGGAAAACATTAACTACCACGTCAACTATTTTCACGGAACGCCAAGTGCGCGCCAGATCCGCACCATCGCCGCGCAGCATTATGGTCTGCTGCTTTGGCGTGGCGTACTTCTCCAGAGCCCAACTTCACCACTCAATTCCCCGTGGGGGATTCCAAGCCTTTTTCTCTGCATGTCTCACATTAGAATACTATTTTCTGTCCTCCGGGAAGAGTGCGCGGCGAGGGACCACGTACAAGCCCGTGGCCCATGGTAAGCGAGCAGAACTTCTTTGTGTGCGCATGCGCGGTGATGGCGCGGCGTTTCATCAGTTGGCCCTACAAGTTAAAACCAAACTAGTAAAGCAATTTCCCATACATGGAGCATAAGTAAAAAGAGAAGGTAGGATAAGCCCGCAAATTATTGTATAGCATACGGGGAGGAACTTGGTTTTCAGCGATTTGTGCACGTATACTTCGACTTCTCCTTTTTGTTACCTTTGACGTCGGATAAGTGCTGCAAAAATCACATTGAGTAGCTGTAGAGCCTATTTCATTCAAGAGCTATTTAGCTGGCTGGTAACTAGCGGTAGAAACAGCCGAGTGCCTTCCGATATCTCAAAACTACCCTTGCCTTTATATGGAAGCTAGCTTATCCCAATTTTGGATAATAAACCCAGTTTTAAGAAGAACACCATAGTACCGCAGTACCGTTTGTAAAACACATGAATAATAATTTGGAATTAACGAATTTGGGACACATAACTCATATCCTCATATGTATAGGACTCTTTACTATGAAGGCAGCTGGACGAGCTGGACCACTGGCTGGGTAAACGAAGGGCTTTATTGTAAATGCAAAATAAGAAATTTACTACAGTTTATGCACGAAGGCGCACGCAAAGTACAGGTAACAGGTTAAAAAACTATATGTATAGGACTTTTTACTTTAAAGGGACGCGGTCACCGTTTTGGCCCTTATGTATACTTTGTGTTTTTATTATCTTCATTATTTATTACACATAGTGTTGGGAAAATGTCTTGCAAGAAACGCGGCAACAGCGAGTAAAATGATGACGAAAAATTTTGTCCTAGCTCCAATACGCACCGTAACCCTAGTAATTGTCCAGCACATGGCCGTGCTGATAATGACTCGACGAACGTTATTCCACTAATTAATCGGTCGGATACCTGGCGGGCATTACAACATTTGGTTTTCTATGGCTAACTGTGGACCTTGGATCGGGCGCAACGTTTTTAATCAATGAATTTCTCGCCGAAAAGAGAGTTTTTCGTCGGATTTTTTCCAACATTCATACTGTTCAGTTAATAAAAACACAAAGTATACATAAGGGTCAAAACGGTGACCGCGTCCCTTTAAAGACATCTGGACCACTGCGTAAATGAAGGGCTTTATTGCAAATGCACAAATAAGAACTTTATTACAGTTTATACATGAAGGCGCACGCAAAATGGTACAATTAACAGGTTCGAACATCACTGCAATACCAATTCCAACAAACAAAAAGTCGAAAAACCGAACAAAGAAAGTCATCATTTATACAAGAGTAAAAAACAAATAATAGAACCGACAAACTAAGGAGTTGAGATACTTGTAGAGCTACAAAATCAACGTAAATCGAAGTAGGAAGGGGGTCGAAAGTAAATTTTTAAGAGTGTTACTACTTTTAAATGAGGGGGTTAAAGTAAAGTTCAGCCGATTATTAACAAATTATGTATGGAGATGGAGAGTCCCAGCTTCGAGTACTTTTTTCCACTCATCACTGCTGTCTGAAATGATAGCTGAATGAACGGAAACGAGAATCACGCAAAATACGTGCAACGGAGGGAACCGAACCCTCTACCGATTTCCCAGTAAATGGATAAACAGATAACTAACTACCTGTAGCGATTCCGGATTGTGCTACTTCTTAAAGATGCCCTCCCTCGGACAACCCTAAAATGGAACGAAAACGATGCACTGTAAAGCAAAATTTAGTTATTTCAAAATAATTTCCAGCGTATTTCTTCACGCACTATATTAGCTAACGTTTGTGTGAGCTTTTTGTACAACACAAACACCTATAGTGTGAGATGGCTTTCGCCATAGTTTTGAATACACTAGTACACAAACTTAGGGTCTCAGCGCCCGCTTTTGTTGGCTCCCACCCATGTCATGTATGCACTTAGGGTCCCACTTTAGGTAAACGACAATTATCCGTACTGTAGTAGCAAGAAGCTCGATGTAATTCCCCCACTTACATCTCGAAATGTCCTCCTGCGTCTCTTCTTTTTCCTGCCCAGGACGTACATCCTTGAATTCGCCCGTAAGCTGAATAAAATTTTATTATATTCGCAATCAAACATTTTTATTTTATCTGTATCTTGCTCGTGATCCAGATGCCCATTACAGAGGATTCACCCATATTCAATGTTCCAAGTTCTAAGAGTGAATGCAGAAAGTGAATATACTTTCGGGGAATAAGGTTTTATATTGAAATGAATTTAGTAGACGAAAGGTAGTGCTACTTTCCGTCAGCTATTTTTGTAAGAATTCAGTTCACGAAAAGTAATGCAGCTTATCGTCAGCTATTTTTACTAAGAGTTTACTTGTTTACTTCACGAAAAGTAACGCAACTTTCCGTCAGCTTTTCACACGAACGCTAAATTTTATCAAAAAGGAAAAGTAAAAAGTAACTCACCAAAGGGTTCTTATTATCCTTAATCTTCACTTTTTCCTCCGTGTCCCTATTTCCAGCCTGATAGTCCAGCTTTCTATTCTTATCTGCTTCGGGGTTACGCTTTTCACGACCAAACATGATTTACGTAAACTGTCTTGACTTACTAAAATGTGGATTTAACTTTTTATGTTGAATATACACAAGTCATAAGAGCTAAAGCTGCATAAGCATAAGCATAATAAAAAGAACAAAGTAAAGGAAACATCGTAGTGTGCGAATAACAAAGATATTTTTGCCGAGCGCTAGTAAAAATAATGGAAAATAAACGGCAATGTCAAGCTAGTGTTTTTCTTTTTCAAAAGAGGCGTGGCACGTTGTTTACTGGGATACTGCGCACGTGATTGTACTATTGTTTGTTTGCTATTTGTGTTATTCATTTTTTTTTGCAGCAAAAATGGTCATTGATGAGCGCTAGATGAAGAAAATGATGGCTAAAGCGTCATACCCTCTCAGTCTCACTCAGATACGATATAGGCAAAAGCTTTGCCTGTAATAAATGATAAGATAAAACGCGCAATGAAAAAAACATGTGCGCGTCGACAAAACACACTTACTTCACTTACTTCCGATAATGGGGTTTGCAAGTATGCCGAAAAAATTGTCTTGTAAAACTGAGTCTTGGAACGATTTTATAATTTCTCATGTTATATATTCATTCTTAGTTCCAAAGTACGGTACCTCGCAAGGAATTGTTGCATACTTGCAAACCCCATAAATGAGTAAATTAATACAGAAACACAGAAAAGGGAGCGTCCGTCGTACGCTACGCCGCGAGAACCTGGAAGTCTGGACAAGCTGCGCTCGCGAGGTCTGAGAGAGCCCAACTGGTTCTACGCAGAACATTTGCTCCGATATCCTTGTTTTCTGCCGCTTATAACACACTTCAACACTTGTTGCACAAATAGTTTATACTCGAAAGTTTACGTGATACGCCCAAAATAACGGGAGTTCACATTCATTTATACCAGCATAACACTTTGAAAGTGAGGATGGTAATTATCATAAAGAAATAAAATACACGACGGATTCAATATGAGCCACGCCATAGAATTAACATAGGAATAAAATAATGAAATGATTGCAAAAAATCGAGGTAAATGTAAAAGAAATTACTGTACACAGTACAAAGATTAGATCATAATAATAAAAACAATAAGTGAAGAAATATATGTAGAGTTAGAGTTTGGAAGCACTGAATAAGAAAAGCAAAGAACATTTAAAAGTATTGTTGGTTGTTTTTATTTTAGCATTACATTCCATCCGTTCGAGTTCGATATAAGTATGCAGATCTTCGCTCCTGAAACAAAAATATAAGGAAAAGTAGGCGAACAATTGTGAGCAGATCTGAATCTCGCGCTGCAAAAAAAGTGCGCGAGGTGCGCGCGGCGATGCGCGAAAGGACCGCACCCAAAAATAAGCTGATCGCACGCTCTTTTGCGAAACGCAGGTGAAGTTAGGATAAGGCGAAGTTGGGGAGAATACGTATAGGGATCGGCATCACTTCTCGCGTTTTCAAAATGAGTGGCGCCTGCCTTTGACGGCGCACCATCCAGGCTTAGTCAACCTAAAGATCAAGCCACTGAAATCTAACATACATACCATTAATAGTGCTCCGCATTGCTTGTGCTCCTTTACTGATGACCTCCCTCGGACAACCCTAAAGATGTAACGAGTAGTAGAGAAAGGTAAGTAAATGTTAAATAAAAAAATTTACTTAGTTCTGGAGATTAAAGATTAAATGACACGATGACATCATCTCTCAAACAAGTTTTTACGATCCCAATATTCTTCATCATACTGTGCTTTTAATAGTTTGTAACTTATGTATCCTCACAACGACAATACGAAGACAAACAAGAGACTAGTAAACTACAATACACGTACATTTCGAAAGCTTCTGCTTCTCTTCCCAAGCCTCCTCAGCTTCAGCAGCAGGGCGCGCATTCTGGGCTTCGTCGGAAAACTAAATATATTTTATCTTTTACAAATTTTCAGAAGAATAGTGGGGGTAGATGCGTCGTGGATCACATACTTAGAAACTCATACTCCTACCACAACACGACAATGCAAGCAATCGCACCGCCAAATGTGTGCCCACCAAAGCGTGGCGGCAGTCTCTTATGGTATGCGAGGGTTGTGCCATGAGTCCGCCAGCTCGGCGCGGCACCAGCGCGCTGAAGTTTCGCAAGAATTGGATCTAAGTCTATGAGAAATGTATCTCACCTTCTCCTTAACTTCTGCCTTCTCCTCCTTATTCTGTTTTGCAGCTCTATAAGCCGCCTTTTTGGTCTTGTCCATCTCAGATTCGAACATACCCTTTTCCTGGTCCATGGTTTAAGTAATTGGTTTTGGCCTTCTGAAATTGTGGTTTTCTTTCGGATAGTCACTACAATAGAAAATAGACCATTATGAAAAGCAACGACAAGCCTAATAGCGAGTGACAGTAAAATATACAAGAGTAACTAAAGTAGCTAAGGAATCATAATCGACATCGACAGTAAGTAGGCACCATTGTACTCTAAGGGAGCGTTTTGAATTTAGGGGCGGCTACGTTGTTTACGTGTTTTCTGCAAGTGCACACGTACTTGAGTTTTTGTTTTTTGATCTTTAGATCGGAGAGAGCTGGGGCAAACCGCAATGCTTGACAAAGGGCGTACTCGCGCCGCGAAGAAATAGCGAAACGTTAGCTAGAAATGCTGCGATATAGCCCGCGGCCAACGTCATGATTACATACCATATGCCCAATGACGAAAGTTGGCGTACAAGCAGCAACCTTACAGCGTGCAAAGTCCATTTTGCAACGTGGTGGTGTGCAAGGCCAAAAGCCCGAGGCGAAATGGCGTGAGTACGGCGTTTAAGCGGCAACTGTATGGCGTGCAAGCGGCATTCTTAATTCTTCACGGCGTGCAAGCGGCAATGTTACGACGGGCAACTTCTAACAAAAGTTCAAATTGTTCCAAGGTGTCTCAAGCCTACTGGTTAGCTGCCCGGTTTTTCAGTAGCCTGGGTACCTATTCCGTGTTCCTGTGAAATCACCAGATAAAAGCTCAGAATGCAAAAACTGCTCATTCAAATCTAGAAACACGTCTGCAACACGTGCAGAAAAACAACGCTCTTTGGCGTAAACAGTCCCGCCCCCATCTCGCGCTTTTCGTCTGGTAAACATAGTAAATACGCCATTTTTCGGTCTATAAAGCAACGTAGGAATTGATTTTAAAGTAGATTGTCTGCTTCTGCTCCACTTTTGGTTCCATATACTAGTGCAGCTCCCATATTTCTATGAACATTACCTTATCGGGAATATTGTCATTCTTATAAGTTGTATGCTCCACTCATTCTAATACATGGGTAACTTGATTGTTATCTTAATCTGACTATTTCAGAAACAAACTAAAAACGATGTCTGACAAGAACGTCCTCGAATCAGCTTACGATAAGACCAAGGAGATGGCCTGCAAGGCAGGCGAGATGACCAAGGAAGCAGCATCTAATGTGCGTTTCTGTGCTCTAATTTCTTCTGTGCTGTATATGTTGCATGATATGGTTTATCACTTCGATTGCTTACACATGCTTACTTTAGTAACTTTAGGTAAAAGACTATGTTACCGGTGACGACCGTACCAAGACTGAGAAGACGTGGGATGAAGCTAAGGTAAGAAAAGAATTAACATATGATATTTCAGTGGGTATTCCTTCCTAGAGCGACTTCATAGTTCATAACATCTTGATGTTTCAAATTAGAAGTCATGTTGGTAAGACCATTGCATTTCGTGCTATGGGCTGGTGGTAAAGGACGTATATCACAGAAATACTCGAATAAAATTGTATTCTTAATTTTCAGGACCATCTGTCCAAGGGAGCCGAAAAGGCCTCAGAATGCTCAGCGCAAAAGGTTTGTGATCAGAATTTTTGGCTCAACCTTTAGTAGTGGTTCAGTAGCAGGCCCTAGTGGTTATAATACTAAATTAGTACTCAATATGTAAGTTACCTAGTTCCGCTTACCGATTAGCATATAATTTTCGGACGACAAATTCTCAATTAATAACTATATTTTCAGGCTCGTGAAGCCCGAGACTACGTGGCTGAGAAAACGCACGAAGCTGCAAACCAGATCCAGGGTTAGCCTGTCATTTGATCAAATGAAATACAGTATAATTGTAAATACAGACAATCTATATATGGCTGCTCTGAGTAACGTTTCCTCGTAACCTTTTAGGAGGAAATTATTTTAATTTTAGACTTATTGCAAAGTAAATTTCTATCCCAAGGAAAAAAAACCTCTTATTTTTTATGTACCGAGTATACAACCGATCTCCCATTGAGCTTGAGCATATTTTTCCTCGTTTCTATTGTTTTTCTATTCTATATGCTATTTGTTACGCCAACTTATGTTATGTACCCATGTTATGAATCCTTTAGGGTCCCAAGCGCAATGCCTACAGATGAATTAGCGTTATTCTATGTAACGTATTCCTAAGTTATGCACATTATCGACGTCCATGTTTTCCGTATTATCTTGGCGCCAAAATCTCATGACTATTCTGCCGTTGGTTTTTTTTCACTTGAATTGGTTGATGAATAAAACTTTATAAGCATACATTTGTGTCCATGGTAACATTGTCTCTACACTGTGCAACAATGAATTGATGGGGGGGGGCATTAATTTATGGTTCAGTGTATTACCGATTAATAAGAAATTACCGTGTCCAGCTTTACATGAGTAAGCTAAGGGCACAAAAGTATCGTTCGAGGAAGTGCGGAGCTATAGCTTGTTACAGCATCGATCAGTTCGCTCAGTTCTTCATTTATATTACAGGAACGCAGTCACGATAAACTCACGGCTCAGGGAAGTGTGACGAAGTAGGCGGAAAAGCTGGGGCATACCTCAGTTTCTAGCCTAAGTCATGGGGTTGAACTTATAAAGGATTCTTAAAGGGATGGTGTCACTAATTTTGAACCAATTTATCATGTTGTACATTGATTATCATTATGCATTTTGTTGGTCTAGTGGCCTTGTATGGCGTTATCTTCGCCCAATCAATACGTAGAACTCAGATGCATATAAGAAAATTCTTTGGAATATATAAACTTTTGGATACCATCAATGCATTCTATCTACAGATTTATATGTAGTTGATGAAACGTACTATTTTCTTCAATTGGAGAAAATTTAAGCTGGGGGAATTGCAAACGTGCGTTAGCCAATATTACGTTCAAGTCGCAAAACAACGATTATGTCAATTTTTGATAAATAAACCGTTATTCTAATTGGGTTAAACATTTCTCTAGGAGTGGAGCCAGTGTTCGGATGCAGGTTGTCTGTTTCTTGTGCTTTGAATTCCGTTAACCTAGATCTAATCGACCGATTCTAATCAATATCTATTTCTTTTTTTTCGATTATAATTATTCCTCTGTTCTGCGCCAATATAGTGTAAGTGTAGTTTATAGCGATGGATAGGGTCTGTAGTCTGCGTCTCTTCGGGGAGAGAAAGCATGGTACACTGTTTGTAGCAACAACAGCGAAATGCTCAGCGAAAATTTACGCATTTAGGTGTATATTCATTCCGCTGGTTTCTCGCTGGGCATTGCCCGCTGCTCTTGCTGAATGCCATTTGAAATTTTGACAGAAATTTTGAAACGCGTAATAAATGAAACATTAACATTGACGTGGATAAGGAACATTCGCAAATTAGCATATGATTTGGCTAAATTCAGGATAAAAGGGGGCCCTTTTCGAATTTGATCAGTAATAACTTATGCCTGCCGTGGGTTGTGATTTGCTCTCATTTCCTCCACGACTTTCTTCGAGAAACAATGTAAGCTAGCTATTTTTGAACTGTCTATTGATTCGCTATCGGCTGACTAGATCTTAATGTAGGTTTCCTAAAGGCGCATTAGTGGAATCGTTGTGGATATTATTTTTAACACTGCCGGATCCAAGAATGGATCGCCCGTTCGAAGTTGACCCCGACGGTGGGGCTATATATCGGAAAAAACGCTGTTCCATTACGGGGTATGAACTTTTCCATTTAGTAAAATTTATGTTTCCGGTGTCCATCTTGAACCAAACTTTTCTGGAATTCTTCATACTTTTCCCATCTTATATGCGCCTTACCTTCCTTGTTTTTTTTCTTCAGCGTTCAAACTTTTAACTTTTCAGAAAATGTGCGTCAAGAAAGGACTTCCATGTCATCTTACACCATATAGAGGAGGAAGATAGCTCTGTCAGGTGGGTCAATTTAGTTTCTGACAAATAAAATCATCCGAGAATCATGCACTAGCATTTTCGAACAAATGAGAGTTACTGTATGTGGTTTCAAACAAATAATATTGATAAAATTGGTGGTATGCAATGGTCTACGTTCTGTGGTTTCTTTCCGTGCGTGAGTACCGCAGTGCGCGAGTACCACAGTGCGCGAGTCCCACAGTGCGAGAGTGCCGCAGTGCGCGAGTACCACAGGGCGCGAGTACCGCAGTGCGCGAGTACCACAGTGCGCGAGTACCGCAGTGCGCGAGTACCGCAGTGCGCGAGTACCGCAGTGCGCGAGTACCGCAGTGCGTGAGTACCGCAGTGCGTGAGTACCGCAGTGCGTGAGTACCGCACGGCGCGAGAACCGCACTGCGCGAGTACCGCACTGCGCGAGTACCGCACTGCGCGAGTACCGCACTGCGCGAGTACCGCATTGTGTGAGTACCGCATTGCGCGAGTACCGCTTTGCGCGACTACCACATTACGGCGTAGTTAAGTTAGTTAAGTTGAAATTTCGGTTTCTTAGTCACCTACTTTCTCTTTATTAGCTACTGTAGGACTGCATATCTATGAATTGTGACATATTTCCAATAACCTGCTGTGTTGACAAGGTGTGTGTCAGCTTTCGAATGCTCCTAACTGCTTACTTTTCTTATTCCTATGTTCCTGATTTACCATATTTTATGCAACTTCATCCATCGAAAGCCTACATGGACTCTCAAACGACTACAGATCTGGATCACGTCTTATTTCGAATGGTACGCTAGAATATTTTAAATGGAGAGGCCCACGAGAAAAAAACGGTTTCCCCAATTTACTTGCATAGAATGTTCCATAATTTCGGAAATATTACTGAAACCCGCATTTCTTTGCGCCTAGAACTTGCAGAGATATTTCACGGCAAACAGTTCTTCCAGGTACCGTAGTCATAAAGGTAAAAATACGTTTTTACGTTTTATAGCCATCCATTAGCGTTCTTAGTCCACATATTAATCGTTAAACGAATGAAGAACATTCCTACCATTACAAAGCGTTTCCAATACTTTAACAACCTAAAAGAGAAAAAATTGATTCTGATTCTGACTACGGTAAGTGGCCGAACAGTTTGCCGAGGAATAACTCTGCAAGTTCTTAGCAAAGTTTTCTGTCTATCACTCACTTTCGGCATTCTGGTAATTAAAGAAAGCACATTGAAGTCACACTCGGTTTTACTTATTTCTTCTACTTTAGATTTTGCCGTATGGGGAGCAGTTGAAGTTTGCAATAGTTCAACCTCAAATTGATTTCTTTTTAATTGTTGTTTGAATTTCTTTTTTTGTTGCACCCTTCCCTTACAAGGAAATAAAATGTGTGGGGTAGGGGAAGGGGCAGGGTTTGTGAACATTAGGGGTTTTGTTGTTGCAGATGGAGCCTGTGTATTTCCGTATTTGTCAGTGCCGTTGTTCCGTATGCGCATATACGAATTTGAATTTGGGTCACCGTGGTTATGTTCATGTGGGTGTTGAAAATTGTAACTATTGTTTGTCTATTGAAGGGTACTTATGAATCAGTTTTGTGGGAAGGTTCCCTGGTCTGAAGAGTGTTGGTAGGGGAATCGAACTTCTACGTTGTGATAACTTCAGATACATTGCTTTACTATGTGTTTGTGGAAATACTACGGTGGTAAAATTATGCTCGCCTGGGTATTCTGGTTTTCAACCGCGCAGGCACCCCCAGCCAGGGGCTTTCTTGTTAAAGGGAAAATGTATGCCCTTTTTGAAGTTAAGCTGTATTAATAGAATGTGTGTTCCTTATTAAGGAAACAACAACAAAAATTGTTAAAAGTTTCCCATTTAAAAGAAAATGATTTTCAAAGTTCATCTTTTCCATAGTAAACGCGTTGCTTGACCCCCTGGCTTACACGGCAGTGCTGATGGAACAAAAAATTTAGCATATGTGTGCATACATCGGCATATAGCATGCAACAGCGACATATTTGCATGCAAATGAGAATATTCGAATTTACATATTCAGTCGCCTACTTAAATTCATGTCTGGTGTGGAAACTCTAGTTTCGCAGTTGTTTTGCTCATTTTGAGTGCCTACATATTCCCTTTAAATTACCGAAGTCAAAGATAACGTATCCATATCTTATTTGGCACAAGATAACGTATCCCGCCCATTTATTTGGCACACTTCGCGGCTGGATAGGGTGCCGGGGACATCGAGCGGTCACTGTGCAGTGCTTGATCTCATGCCGACATACACCTATTTCCTCACAATGTGAAAGTGCTCGTGCGTTTTCCACGCACGGGGAAGAAAGTGCGTAAAAATGCGTCTCTATTAACCCCATGAAATCCAGACCAAGTGTAGGTTTGAGCTATATGTGACTTGTTGCACTTAAAGGGAATATGTAGGCCCTTTTTGAAGTTAAGCTGTATTAATAGAATGCGTGTTGCCCATTAAGGAAACAATAACAAAAGTTGTCTACAATTACCCACTTAAAAGAAAAACAATTACAAAGCTCGCCTTTTCCTTAGTAAACGCTAATTCGGACCCCTTGCATAAATTTGGGTCTGATTGAATAAATTTCAGTTTAAATCGGCAAATAGCAAGATTCAAGGTGCAGCGCATTCCAATTTCGTATTTACATATTCAGTCGCCTATTTAAATTAACGTCTGGTATGGAAACGCTAGGTTCGCTTTTTTTTGCTCATTTTGAGTGATTACATATTCGCTTTAAAAACAATCGCGCTTTTTTTTATTCTAGTTTGATTCATTTGCAAAACCTTAAAAACTGAGTGATGCCCTACGCCACTTCACACACAAAACAGCCCTAACACTAACACAGACAAACTGAGACCGTACCGCGCATAAATGGCCAACTTCGCTTCCCAATTCTGCCAGGGTCATTCATCGTGTGTTGCATAGGCATAGGCTAGACCATAGACAGAAGCGTGGGTTCATAAATCATATCTTTACTAACTGGCTCAAGCGAAAAAAAAAACAGCAATAATGGTCACGGGGTAAAAAGAAGGACTTCGATAGTACAATAACATGCCTAGCATCAGTGCCTATGCAAAAGCGGTCCCAAGAGGGATTCATAACATAAGTCGATAACAGTGATACATATCACACGTTACAGTAACTTCCGTAAGAATAGAAAAACAATCATGTACTCATTTAACTCTTGGAGATCAGTTGTATACTCCGTACAAATCACATAATAGCTGAAATACAAAGCCAGTAGGTCAATCAAAGCGTTTCCATACAGATAAAGCTACATATACTACTATCACCGTACTTCAGCTATTATGTGTGCAAATCAGATAGACTGTTTTTACAAAGATACAGTATTTCATTTCAGCAAAAGTCTAATTAGGCCTTGATATGGTCCGCTGCATCGTGCGTTTTCTCGGCCACGTAGTCTGAGGCATCTCCGACTCCCTTGGAAACATTGTCCTGAAAAGAAATGATATAATTTTATTCGGGAATCTTACACGTCCTTTATCGAACATGGGGAGAAATTGAAAAATCAAATCCTACGAAGTCCAAGTGTGCCAATAACTGAAATGTAACAATTTACTTACCTTAGTTGCATCCCAGTTTTTCTCAGTCTTGGTGCGGTCGTCACCGGTAACGTAGTCTTTTACCTAAAGCAAGCATTTGTAAGTAGTGGAAGCGACAATTCACAAAGCAAGATGTCCACATCGAGAAATTGCATATTGGTCTGCATACCGCTAGCTGGAGTTTAAATATCTCATAAATATCTAGCACATGCGGAATCATCAGTATATAAACGCACATCTGATGCGGCATCTTTGGTCATCTGTCCTGCCTTGCAGGCCATATCCTTGGTCTTATCGTAAGCTGTTTCGAAGACGTTCTTGTCAGACATGGTTTTTAGTTTTGTTTGTTTCTGAAATAGTCAGGTTAAGATAACAATCAAGATGCCCATGTATTAAAATTAGTGGAGCATACCGAGCTGTCTGACAATATGACAATGACAATATGCCCAATAAGATAAAGTTCATAGAGGAAACAAACAATATAGGAGCTATAATAGAATAGTAGGTGGAAGCAAAAATAGTGCAAAAGCAGGACACCTATTTCAAAAACAATTCCTACGTTGCTTTATAGTGGTTTCGTTGAGGGGCCGAAATAGGCGTGTTTACACTGTTTACCAGACGAAAAGCGCGAGAAGTTGGTAAAATGTTTACGCCAAAGAGCGTTGTTTTTCTGCACGTGTTCTTGATGTGTTTCTAGTTTGGAATGAGCAGTTTTTGGAATATTCTGAGCTTTTGTCTGGTAGATTCACAGGAACACGGAATAAGTACCCAGCCCAGGCAACTGAAAAACGGGGCAGCTATCAGTAGGCTTGGGACATCGGAACAATTTGATCTTTTGTTTAGAAACTACACAATACCGTGCAAGTCAATATTGGGTCGAAACTACACAATACCGTACTTTAGTGTACGAAATTATTAAAAAAAAACAGTTCTTTGCTTCATTCAATCATTCTCAACTAACTAATTTGCGTTGAAGAATTTTTTTTTATCTTTACACTTAAAAAGGCTCCATGAAACAATTGCAGAAAATTGCAAACAGGCGCAATGTCAGACGTTCTGGAGATTAATTGGTGCTACTAGCTTTGGGGGGGGGGGGCCAGCCAAATTTTTTTGAAGGGGTGGTCCGATCGGGCTGAAAGTTCACCCAGAGGGGTAAGAGGCTATGGCAAATCGATATACGCTAATAATTTTATTAAATTATCGACTTATTGATTTTTTTTTTTCAAATTTTTTTTGAGGCTCCAAAAATGGTTATGTTTGTTCAATTTCGCTGAGCATTCATACAAAGGCGTAACTGACCGCCTCATTGACTATGCGCAACCGATCTAAGCCAAATTTGTAAGGTAATTATCTATTTATTGATTTTACGTTTAGGAGGGCACAGCTGACTAGGCCTATCAATCAGTAGAATTTGAAGAAGCTCAGTGAGGGCTGGATACAGTCACGAACAGACTGTACCCAGCCCTCACTGGGTCTTACCTTTCCATTGAACAAGCCCCTTGCATTCTATCCTTGCCATTCTGAACCGGAGCCTTATATGGACTCTAATTGAAAAACAATAAACAGAAAGATACAAAACGTTGGCTGAGACTATTTAAATCAGTTGCGCGTAGTTTGTTATCCCGTTGGATGAAGGCTCAGCTAAATTGGGCGATCAGAATCATTTTTGGACAATTTTGGAGCCTCAAAAAAATTTGAAAAAAAAAGTCGATAATTTGATAAAATTGATAGCGTAGATCGATTGGCCATAGCCTCTTACCCCTCTGGGCGAACTTTCAGCCCGATCGGACTACCCCTTCAAAAAAAATTGGCTGCCCCCCCCCCCAAAGCTAGTAGCACCGATTAATTTGATATTAGTTGTGTATTGAACAGTTATTAAAAATGGACTTCCGGTCCCTAGGCTCCGTCTACTTAAAATCAGTTTATCCGGGAAAAAATTCTCCGCAAAATCAATCGAGCCGCAAAGTTCCAAAAGTTCGTCAGTAGTTTCATGCTCTCGTCTTCTCACATCTCAATCTCTAACGATGGGGAATGTCTGCGTAAACATGTTTGTTTACATGTGGAATAGAAAACGCCGGTTTCGCAATTTTCCCAGCCAGTCTTTCCCGTCCCTTAAAAGTGCACGTGAACTTCTTATTTTTTTATTGGCAGGGTATAAGCTCAACTGAGCATGTTCAGCTAAAAGTGCGTTTCATAAGTCACTCCTAGGCCTGCCTTCAACCTAGATTTATTAGTTCTCTCCTTATAGAAATGAATGTATTTAATTCTTCAATCTTCTGGTTTCTGTTACTTTGTAGAATGGGGCGCTATTCTTTCTAAGTAATCTTCCTAATACCGATCACTGTTATATAGCCAAGAACTGCGTCCGCCCTAAGTTATCCAATGTCGGTGAATTTTGTTACAATATTGCTAATGTAAGAACTGCGCCCCCAAGCTTAGTAGAAGTTCCGCGCAGTCGCCGCGCACAAAAAGGGTCCACCACAGTGGGCGACGACTGGCGACTACTCTAGGGCGTGCGGCGGGTGCGCCATGGGGTGCGCGCGCCAATGGCCACCGCGGCGCACATATGACGTAGCTTAGGTATCTCCTCCGAAAAGGGCGCCGCAGATGCGCCAACGGAGGTTGAATTGTTAACAATGTTCAGCTTGCTGAATCATTTGTATCCTTGAACAACATTAAACTTAGCAATCTGTATTTCCTATCGGAACAAATCTATGGTAGTATGAGTATGGTATGACAATCCACATAGACAAAAAAAACGTCTCACTTCAATGAATGCCCCCCCCCCCCTTCACCCCTTATTAACTAGACTGTAATGTTACAAAACAGTTTCGAATGTTTTCCAATAGTTACAGTTTGTCATACTTTTTTAATTCACCAAAAACGCCATGCTTTTTATCAAAAACACTAAAAGCGCACGTGCAGAAAAACACTGCACTTTGCGGTAAACAACCGCCCCTTTTTCGCGCTGTTCTGCCAAGTGAACACAAAACAAACCATATTGCGGCCTTGCGAAATGTAAGCTTCAGTTGGTTGACTTAGTCTTGCTTTGCCTCTAACGACTCTAACCTGCTTTCACATCTAGAAACTTGGTTATCTTTTACTGTACACTGTAGTCTTTCACTACAGTATCCGGAATCTTTTTGTAGTACTGCTTGTCTGATGTTTCGCTCTTGCGTTTTTTTTTGGTTAATCGTTCGTGAAAACTTAACCAGACATCTTTAGAAACAAACTCGACGCACAAATCAACAACGATGTCTTCTGACCAGGACAAGAACGTCTTTGAGTCTGTGTATGATAAGACTAAGCATATGACCGCTAAGGCTGGGGAGAAGACCAAGAAAGCAGCTTCCAATGCTAAGGAGTCGGTGAGTTTTTTTTCCTTAGCCTGTTGATTATTATGTGCTCATGCTATACTGTAATATTATTAATTTTCTTTTATATGGTGACAGACTCACATAAGCTTATGCGATGCTTGTGTTTCTGTCCACTAATCGGAACCTTAAAATTGGGCAATTGAACCAACTAATTCACAAATGCACGTTCCTTTCAGGTTCACGACTTGGTGACTGGTGACGATCGTTCCAGAACTGAGAAGACTTGGGATGAAGCCAAGGTAGGAAAGAGTTTATTTGAATTTGAATGTAAACAAGTTCATTCTCTAAACCCCAGATTGTAATGGTCGTCACTTTATAAGCATAGCATCCTCGATGAGTAACTAAATGATCTCAAAGGTATCCTAGTTAAAGTAAATATTGTTAACAGCATTGTTACGTACCTGTATGTATCAAAATGTACAGCTGAAGTTTTAGAGAGTAGGTAAGCAAATTGCCCCATATAATACGTATGCCATATTCAGCATCATCTGAACAAAGGCGCCGAAAAGGCCAAGGAATGCTCTGAGCTGCAGGTTTGTTGTTATAATTCTGAAAATGTAAGTGTGTTAGGCCGAATTTCCGTTTAGCCGTACTACAATAGCTAGTTGTATCTATTGATTGGTGTAAAGCTCCCTCGTTTCTTGTTATGTACGTACCGTACAAGCACCATGTCCAGATAGAAAGCTGTTTGCAGCCTAATAAACATAAATTAATAATTTCAGGCCCGCGAGGCTCGCGCCTATATGGCCGAGAAGACCCACGAAGCTGCACGCCATATCGAGTCCCACTAATGACATCTAAATAAAGGATACCATTCCATATTTGTACATACAGATAATCTGCTTTCGTACATAACGGCTAGGATATCGTTGCTGGACGTTCATAACTCTCACGTGTAATTCTTATGTTATATATTCCAGCACGGTGTTCCAGCTAGTATGCACTCGTGTTCCCAGTCTAAAGATCTCTGTTATAATGCAACATAATATTTGTCCACCAAATCGTTGTGTACTGTGGCACTTTATGCTTTCTAGCATGTACACTTTTGAACTTGACCAATTTAGTTCGACTACGCCGAAACTTTGTCGTAATGGCATAGTGTATGTGTATTTGAGTTGTATGTAGGTGTACATATTGTATCACTTTATCCGAAGTCCTTATTGGAGTCCTATATTAGGACCAGTTCTTAAAAATTCCGGCATAAAGCATAAACCATTCTCTGTATCGTGCAACATTATCAATCGACCATTCCATTCTGCTTACCGTATAATCAATAAACGTTCACAACAGAATTTCTTTGCGTC
Organism: Pelodera strongyloides; assembly: GCA_036852015.1. Taxonomy (NCBI): domain Eukaryota; kingdom Metazoa; phylum Nematoda; class Chromadorea; order Rhabditida; family Rhabditidae; genus Pelodera; species Pelodera strongyloides. The sequence continues at coordinate 99,432 of JAANDG010000086.1, forward strand.
ATGCGAATCATACCAAGTAAACCGATGCTAATTTGCTGTGATAGCCGTTTATCACAAGAAACGAAAGGGAGTAATAACTGGATTTCCACATATACAAGGAAGCGCGCCACAGGGACGCCGTGCACCCTAACTAGGCAGCTCCGGCGGTAGATCTAAGAATGTGGCCGGCGCACCTTCTGCACACCGCACAAATGCCGCGCCTCCTCTGAAAGATGCGCAGAAGGTCAATTTTAACGCCTGTGGCGCACAGAGAGATGTGCGCGGTGAAACGTTTGAAAACAACTGAGTACAACCTTATCTCTACATATCCTAACTGTGTGCATAAAAAGTGTCCTATTTTTAAGTCCGAAAATTAAAAGGAAAGGTTATTTCACAATGTTACGTGTACCATTCTGTTTGAAGGTTCAAATGCACTTCATGTTATTTATTATTAGTAGAAGCTCAACTAAATGAGCTTACAAAAAAAACACGTAATTCACCAATTGCACTAAAAGTGCAAAGTCCGTGCGTGCCAAGCAAGCAATAAACGTGGTAAACAACCACTCGCTACGAGAGGTCCCGCCCAATATCGACCTGAAAAAACAACGCATTGTGTGGGGATGTTTTTCAGTTTTTCTTATCTTGTGTTTGCTTTCTTATTATTTAACTACTTTCATTCTACCCAAGAAATTCATTGGTGTCGAGGCAAGTCGTTTATTTGTATTCTTTTCTCTCTTGTTCATTCTCTGTAATAAAGCTCTAGACTTATAGACATTGCAAATGACTGGCTCGTTATGAAACTACCGATATTCCCTTTAATCATAGTATAGCGTCCATACCGAGATGTAGATGTAAACCGTAAACTATGTATTCCCCGCCGTATTGATGATGATAATGTTGCCCTGCAAACTTCATTCAAAGTTACAGTAAATTTCAGTGTGCAAAAACGTTTCAGTTTTTGATAACTGGCCGTTATGGCGAAAATTCTAGCCAGTTTGAAGGCCACGCCAGAATCAGATCCTGAATTACCATCAGAATCAGAGGCAAGAACATTATAGAAATCTGTTTACAAATAATTTATTTGTTAGGTGCATGCCAATGATTTCCATTTTTTTTTGTAGAGACGCGATGACTAGCTTATTGTTAGTATCTGTGCTTAATATTATAATCCTTTGGATGTGATGTACACAAAGAACGAAAGTTCGTCTACGTCGACTAAAAAACGGTATATAAGTGTACCCCGGACTCTCTTCTGCGCTGCAAGTGAGCGTGTAAAAATCCTTTTGATGTTTTTCGCGCACTCCTGGCGCACCTAAAAAAAACTAAAAAAAAAAAGCGGCCCTCCTCGACGTCTTGTTGTATATCCCCCACACAGTGGTTCCCGAGTAGTTTGCTATGCATTATCAAAGCTTGCTTTTGTCAATAGTTGTCTTTCTTTTCAATTCCATCTCCTCTTTTGAGCATCTAGGGGTCTGTTTTCGACTTGAGGCGGAATTTTGATAGGATTTATTTTTCTTATTTTCCTACAACTACTGCTATCATCGTCTCGAACTATATGGTTTCCTTCCTTGAACTTTCATTGTTTTTCTTCGCTTTTTTCCTTGAATTTAATGAATTTCCTTTTTCTTTGTAAAGAGCCGCATTTGCAAACCCACATTACTCATTATGACGTGTCAACGTGAAATTTTAGTTTCGGTAAAATCTATCTAATAGCAAGAATCGGGCCTCTAAAGTCTACAGTAGTCCCACTTTCAGATAAATATGACATCCAGAAATCCCATTGATGAAGACACCTTTGACAAGGGCTATTGGGAACTCGTCGAGGAGATCGGAGGCGAAGAATATGACGAGGACGCGGACCCTTGGGTTAATATTGATTGATTGATCTTAATTACGTAGGCTAACATATTGATTGATCTAATTGCCTGATCATTGATTGTTGTATTATTTATCCGTCCCCACAACTTATTGTCTGACTGTCTGACTTTCTCACATTCTCTATACTCTGGCCCTTGACCTAAATGACTTCTTTAATCCAATGATATCGACTTGTTAGGTAAGCAGTATTTTTACCTTAGGTAAACCTAGTGTATTCTATGACTAAAATTAACAATTCTGTAGCTAAAGGCTAATAACTGACAAACAACAAAATGAGATAAGTTGCGTCTCTCTGTGATACCTGCCCATCCCTTTGCAGTTGCCGATGCTGAGCATAACATACTTCCAGGTTCCAGGCCATATACAATTTTTTGTTTGCTTAATATTATCATTTTCAGATGTTTTCTTCGTTAGAGGAAGAAGGTTATCTACATTGTGCCATGGAAAAGACCAAGGAACTCGCTTATTCGGTAGCTGAGCGGACCAGACAAGCTGCCGGCTCATTTTCGGACACGGTGAGTGATCTACCAGTAAACGACTCTAACCATTTGGCGACCGTTATTGGTTTTTAATGGTGCTTCGAACTCGAAAACCGTCGGCAACTGATCACCACATAGTCTCTATGTGGTTTCTAAATGGTCTTTGACCGGTCACCGAATGGTTTTCATTTCGATGAAAACCGGCCGGTTACCGAAGCTTTTTGTCTCGAGGCTCACTTCATTGTACCGTGAAATCTTTATCAGCTTCTCACTCAATCCGAAAATAATGTGTGTATTATGGAAATTACACTACGTACATGTTCAAAACAATTTCCTTCCCGATCCTAATAAAAAGTGCGTAGGGTGCGGAAAACAGTGCACTATGTACGTGTAACCAACGCTTTGGGGTAAACAAAAAACATGGATTACGGTGCGAAGTAGATGCACTGTACTTTCACTGCAATGTTTACTGTAATGTACTGTAATGTTCCTCCATTGTAACTTTTACTTTTCTAGATCGGTTCCACCTTCGGTACCAAAGAAGAAGAAGCTAACAGGAAGAACGCTGAGAATCAGCTATGGGAAGAAGCTAAGGTACATCAATATTTTATCACTTCCATCCGTGAGACCAAACTCGGGTGCTTCCGGGTCCCTAGACTTCAGTCCGTCCCACCTTGGGTCCCTAGACTGTCCCAGCTCGGGTCCCTAGACGGACCCGAGTTGGGACTGAAGACTGAAGTCTAGGGTCCCGAAAGCCGAAATGAAAGTTGGCACTGAAGCTTGAACTTATGATTAAGCTCATTGGATAGAGGATAGAGCGTAAATGATATTTAATGGATAACTTTTGTTCTACGCTACAACTTTACTCCCTTCTGCTACGTAACATACCCCCTAGAACCTAGAACGTAACATTCTACGTGACATACGTTATGTATATACTTATACTATTCCCTGCATGTAGCGGTTTCAATTTGTAAACTTTTCTACGTTCACCATCAACGTATCTCCATTTCAATCTAATTTAGGAGGACATGAGTACTGGCATACGCATGCCAAAACAGAGTACTGAAGAACAGGTACAGGTTCCTTGTTTTTTTAACCTCCAGTTTCTTATCTAGATGTAATCAAAAACAAGTTTCATTCCAAAGTTAGGCAGGTTGCACTTGTTTACCCCACACGTGACATCTTTCCCGAAAACTAGTAAATATTGTTCTTGATTGACAAAGTAGATATTTGCTTGCAAAAATAAGGCTGACGAACGTGAGAGCGATGATCGACTTATCTATGTTAGATGTTAAGATAACTCAAAACTTATGCCAAATCTTACTGTAATATCATTTCAGGCAAAAGAAGCCCGAAACTACATGGCCGAAAAAATTCATGGTGCCACAGACTATATTGAAGCAAAATAAATGCATAACTCAGGGCACAGTTTTGCCAACAGTTATTCACCAAACGTGCAAGCGAATGTACATAGTTTTCGTTTTCAACAGTCTTATTTGTTACCCCTATCCTATATCCCTTCTCTACTCTATTGTGCTAAATCTTTCATTTCTGAATTGAACTATGCATAGTAATTAGACACGCATTAGTACTAAACCTGGTCCCCAGTCCCCATTTATGTATCCAGAGACCCTAAAGTACGGTTTTTCCAAGTAGGTTTTTGTTACATAACTGGTGATTTTTTATTGTTTCTATTGTCCACTCCAAAAACTTGCACTATTGTACAGTTGTAATAAATAATATGTCAGTATGTTGCTCTTGTTCTTTCATCACACTTATTGTACTATATTGTATGTATCATATCACTGTCGAAATTGTAAATAAATCATTTATAGTATTAGTTATGCAGGAATTGGAGAAACCTAAACAATAAATGTAAGTAGGAATGGGGGAATTACTTTAAAATGGTGTTCGAGTGCTTAAATGCTACCCAGAGAAAAAAAGCAACAGCGACAAGGCGCCTGCCAGCCCGGATTCATTATGCAAGTAACAAAACAGTGGTATCACAGTTGGAGGTATCAAAAGCCGCAGCACAGCTCACGACAATAAGTACAATATTAATCAGTATTACTATAACACATGCTCTACATTTATATTAAAACGTCATAATTTACATAGGAACCTTTATCACGCCCACATATCATAATACTTCCAAAATTTGTTCAAACACTACTTGAAAATAAGTTGATTTCTTAGCCACTGATTGCACTACTTAGACGACAATCCACATTTGTTATCATATTAACAAGAAAATAGCAAATAAATAAGGTACGTATTACTACGGTAAAAGTATATTAGTAGATGCAAATAAATAAAGCATTTTATAAATACTCAGCTAAGCACTTTGAGAGATATCTTGTGGCGGAACAGGTACCTTATTCACAATTTCGTTCACTGGCTCGCCCCACATTTCGTCCAGTTCTGAAATGAAGAATATCACAACTTAAAGCGAAACACCAGCCGGTTTTTGAAACACATCGTGGACAGTTGAATACTGACGCATTTATGCTAATTTGCTCAATTTAGCGCTACTTTTTATTCTAATTTATGTTCATTTGCATACGGTGCATACGAATTCGGGTCTATTCGCACAATTCGATGTGTTTCAAAAACCGACCGGTACTTCGCTTTGAAGTCAAACTCGAACTCAAACTCAACCTCAAATTAAACCTTACATTATATTAATAGGGGGTTCCACATACGTAAGGCCAAATATTGAGTGCAAGTCTTGGAAGTTCAAGTCACGTAATTTACTGTACATTTTGGTGCGTTAATTAAAGGGAATATGTATGCCCTTTTTGAAGTTAAGCTGTATTAATAGAATGTGTGTTCCTCATTAAGGAAACAACAACAAAAATTGTTAAAAGTTTCCCATTTAAAAGAAAATGATTTTCAAAGTTCATCTTTTCCATAGTAAACGCGTTGCTTGACCCCCTGGCTTACACGGCAGTGCTGATGGAGCAAAAATTTTTGCATATGTGTGCATACATCGGCATATAGCATGCAACAGCGACATATTTGCATGCAAATGAGAATATTCGAATTTACATATTCAGTCGCCTACTTAAATTCACGTCTGGTGTGGAAACTCTAGTTTCGCAGTTGTTTTGCTCATTTTGAGTGCCTACATATTCCCTTTAAGAATTTGCTCTGGTGAAGATGAATATACTAATATACATTTCCCAACTACACTACGCCGGCTACTAGCTACTAAAACTACTCAAGCTACTAAAACGGAGGAGACACTGGCTTTGGTTTGTGCTAAACCAATTATTTTGCCTTTGTGAAACATATAACTGTAACCCAATTCTAATTCACAATATATACACGTACATGTATAAAATATAGAAAATATTGATTGACAAATGGAGAAAAGAACATGCCTTCGACCACAACGTGGAATCCAAAGTGCAGATATGTGATATACAATAAATGCACGGCCATCACTACACACATCAGTGTCATCTTGTAGGGTTTTTCACGCGTGCGTCCGCTAATATACAGACCCTAAAGCATTGAAGTTGTAGGAAACGCCATAAAATCAGCTAGAATCTAGTGAACGACTTGAAAGGTAAAGGTGTATGCAAATAAGTTGAGTAAGTAGGGTTTTAGTTATAAGCCAAATTTGTGAGCCACACTAACTTAACAATAACAACGATAGAGAAGTTACCCCAACCCAACTTCACCTAGCACTGAAACATGGCGGTTTCCAACTGATTCCCTCCAGCAACACCCCACCCACAAGCAAAGCAAGTATTTTCCAATAAAGATTTTTTTAAAGAGTAGCATAATTTGTCTACACTATTGAGAGTGACCTACAATTACAATCTAATCGCAGCTGATTTAACCTGTACCTAAGAGAAGTTTAGTAAAACGGTTACAATATTTTATGATAATAGCATGTATTACATGATAATTACATGTCTTACATAATTACGGATTCATAGAATCCGTATGCAAAACAAAAAGAACCCCTTTTTTACACGATTCCATTCCTTTAAAAAAAGAAGACTCACCATTCTCAAAGCTGACGGTACACAGAATACGATGAGCAGAAAGAAGAAGTAGAAATGATCGTGTACGGGATGGAAAATTGAAGTGAGAAGGAGAACCACACAGTGCGAAGTCATCGAATAACCCTAAATACAAATGAATTACTAAAAACATAAAAACACTAAGTTGAAGAATACTGTCTTGGATAACTGATACCCTGCAAAAATGATCAACTGAATTCCAAGGTATTATATGTAAGTTCCGCAATTCGGTTCAATCTGCGAGTCAGCGATTGGAGTGCGATTCCGACTAAGAGGGGCTATAACTATACTGCTTAATGGGGTTTCCATGTTTGCGATTCGCACCTGCGAAAATGTCAAACCGCTGTCCATGTTTGAGTCGATGTAAATGACAGGGTCCCGCAGCGATTTTGGATTTAGTATGGATCTATTTCAAAATAATACGGATCTAGTATGGATCTGATACACTTTCGCTGCAGGACCATGTCAAACGTGCGATTCGCATGGGTTAGGTAGGCAGTTGACATGCATGTAAAATGACTTGAACATGGACAGCGGTTTGACATTTTCGCAGGTGCGAATCGCATACATGGAAACCCCATTAGGATATAGAAACAGTATTAGTAACTCAGAACGGTAATTCATATAATACCCTTTAATATCCCAACCCAAACTGTCCTTTGCATTTAGTTACCGTACTCGTTTGCTTGTATTTTGAATACATATTCACAGTTTACAGTTATTTTTAAATAAGAGGGATGTGTAATGATTGAATGTATAAGAATAAGAATGAAAACTACTTACAAATAGGGAGAATACTTGAACCATGGGCACATCAGTGCTCAACAGGAAGCACAAAGTGTATATGCAGACGGAGAGCGAGAGCCACGTGCCAAAACACGACACCATTGCTGTACCGATTAGGGTGCCGTCTTGAGTGGTGAACCTAAACGAGAACAATTATTGAATTTAATACTAATAAAGGAAAAGGAACCTGAACCTCGCAGTCAAGAACCCTGTGACACATAAGTTACCATATTGAAATTAGAGAATGATAGAGATGAAAAAACGACATGTTTCGCTCAACTACATAGATGCGGAATAGCCAGCACAGACAGTCAAACCCCCGTTGCGTGATTTTACACACAATGTATGCCCAGAATCCAGAATAGAATCCCGCAAAGGAAGACAGGAAGTGAAAATAACATAAAGGGATAAACTGCACTAACCCACTGCTTTTCATGTTGAACAGCAACAATGCGACCATTGTGAGTACTATCATCGTAGGACCATAGAGGTCGTTAGTCACATTGATTTGGGAAGGTTTTCTTGGTATAAACGATTGAAACAATCGATTTCGCACCTAAATACAATGCATGAAACGGAAACCAAGAAATGTCATTTCACTGTCAGGTTATAGATGTTATTTTCAGTGAGTAACGCAGGTTGTTAGCAGTTGTTGCTTGTTGCACTGCACGGCAGAGGGCAACGATAAGGAGTTGGAGGTTCTATCCCTTCGATGCTAATATGAATTTGACAGTGCCGGTAAGAAAGGATTATATATGCGTGCCTGCTTAGGTTCCACGTCAAAGTAGGGTCTGAAAATGTCGATTCGACCGTACGAATTGAAAGAGTCCTTGATTTGACGACTTCCAGCTTCCCACATCTAAAATTGTATGTTCTGATGGATTAGCGGTTCAAACGAATCAAAGCAAAAGCAAAGACAGTACATACAGATGAAACTGAAGTAGTATCAATCACAACATAGAACAAACTCTATGTGATTGTATGTCTAAATAAAGCGGTAGAAACATTCGTTCATCGTAATTTCTGTTCGTTTTTGTTGTTGTTGTGTATTTGTGTTATGTTTATTGTTGAGTTTTTGTTGTTATTTTCCTTTCCTTTGTTGTTTTTTCTCGACCCGCTTTGTTGTTGCCTTTTTAACGCAATAAAGTATATATATATATATTCACAGAATTCACGTTTTTCACGAAAACAAACCATCTGTCCAATTTGTCCTTGAAAGTTCTGATTGGAAAAGGGGCTGTCCGTGGTTGAGGTTCCTTGCGAGTGTCCCTGCTCATACGGATTTGATGGAGCTCTTTGGCGTGTGGAACCATCGTCAAAATTCATCTGAAACTGATTATTTATTGTATTAAACTCGACATTTACGACAAAAGGGCCTCAGTATTCTATAGACATATCAGAAAGCATCCTCGCACCAGTGACACATTCAAAGACAAACGACTATTCAATAGTATGTAGAAACAATGCAAAGAAACAATTTTTTGATCATCAGTAGGTCGTCGCAAATCCACGCAAAAATACGCTAGCGTTCTGACAACTCTGCAGGACTGCGCTCTCCTGGGTACGGTACTTTAGTCAAAATATAAGAATACATTCGCTTTCACTGCACTTACTTGAAACTAATATTTATTGTATACTAAAAACGGAAAGGTTGTGTTTCCAGTAGGAAAAAAGCTAGATTGGACAAAACAGACGCACCCTTCTGCGTTCGGATATTTCGAATGTGGCGCTTGAGATGAAACGCAGAGTATGAAAGCCTTATTTTTGGATGATAATACCTCAACCATCTTCTCTATAACATTTCACTTTATTTTTCTGCCGGAAAATGCATTTTCATTTGTTATTTGTGCGTGTGACAGAGCTGACAAGTATTTTATTCGTAAACTATACAATACAAAAAAAGCATCACAAAACTGACTAGAGATATTCATTGGGCACAGACGTGGACAAAGCAAAATCAAAACAAAATAAAATAAAACACTACTTAAAATTAGTGAATGTATCTATGAATGTACCCAGCTTGTGAGAGTTTCGCGTTGTCTTCCAATAACTTACACTAACAAACATAATACAGTATGAATAAAAAGTACACATACATAGATAGCAAATGGAAAAACAAACAAACATAAATTACATTACACACAACGATGTACGCAGCGAAACTAGAACTATACTATGAAGCTATGTATGAAAATTCACGGAAAACTTGGTCACCAGATAAACATCGATTTCCATCTTAGCTTCCGAAGTTACTACCGATAAAAGTTGACGTCCTTTTTGTGCACGCCAAGTTTCAGGCATCAATTCAGTGTGGAGCGTTGCGTTATTAATACATGGGCACTAATTTCGAGTTATTTATTTATTTTTAAATAAATGCGAATGATTTGGGAAACATTCGGTGGCCACTCGACGCCATTCATTTCGGATTGGACCTTGGCCATCGTTTAAGTGCCCGGATCTGAAAATAATAAGACCACGTCTAACTAACAATAAAATAGAGGTATGTTATTCTAATTTGCCTGCACCATCGAAACAAGATACGCAATCGAACCTGCGGAATCGAGAGGCATAGCATGGTGCTCGTCACATACTATTATCTTATGATAATAGTATGTGACATACTCTTATCTTATGATTACATTTTCGAAATTCCGATAGTGAAAATATTATCTTTGACTAAACCTCACTAATTATGGTACGTAAAACATTTTATTGAAAACAAGGGAGTACAAAAAATACCGTAAATCAATTGCAGTTACAGTAGTTTCGTCAGGATGTCCGTTCTTCATGTGATCGTTGTACATACTCTTCTTGAAAAACTGTGCCCCACAAATTCGACACCTACAAATTTTTTTTGAGTCTAACTGACTAGATTACAGAGAAAAAGCGGGAGCATAACGCTACAATATAACGAGGTGAAGTATGCGAATTGTAGGTAAGTTCGCGAATCTCCACGTAACTAGTGCCATGTTGCGGCGATATATACGCCGCGTTGCATTAACTTTTATGATACGCTTCACGTATCATAAAATTACTATAACACAACGATTGTTGACAAGGATGTATAAAGAAAACGGATAACGAACAAGGTACATATTTACAAAAAGTAGCAGAACGAAGCATACGGCTTACCCAAATCGTTTTACTGGGTAATGTGAAATTGCATGAGATATCAGCGAACCGCTTGTAGTGCTCAAAAGTCGACTGCATTTCTGAAATGGAATACATCAATATTAGTACGAAACAGTCATTTACCCTTGGAATTGACAGAGCTAACTGGCTATACCTTATTTAGTGTTTGCAACAGGAGTAATAAAGAAAAAAACAATGTCTTACTATAAAGGAAAAGTATGTGTATAAATTTAGAATGTACAAGGGAAGTTATGAACTAAGGGGGTTTGAGTGGAGAGAAACGTGAGTGATGAGTTATCATGACACCCCGTTTAAAGGATGAGAATAGGATTTTCGCACCTCACATCTCGTGAACCCGGATGGCTTCCGTTGTTTGTTTGCATCTTTTGTCATCGTCAACATTCTTTCCATTATTGTTTCCACAGAAGTCGACGAAGATGGATCATCATTGGGGGAGATGTCAATATCATCTATAAAAATCGTACTCGGCAACTTTTTTAAAGCGAAATACCGGCCGGAATTTGAAACGCATCGAGTACTCCCTGCTTTCTTATGCAGCATATGCAAATGAGCAAAAATTAGAATAAAAACTAGACGCCACTTTGCATAAATGCGTAGGAATGCAAGTACTTGAGATGCGTTGCAAAAACCGGCCGGTATTTCGCTTTAAATTGATTCGGCTATTGAAGCTTCGGAGCAAGTGCAAGATAATTCCTTTTTTCTAAAGTCTAACTGATAGAATTAAACACTGATTTATGTGATTTCGCGTTATATGCAATTGCACAACGAAGAAATAATTAGATTAGGTGACCTACACGTAACGAGTCGAATATGCAATACGCTACCAATACTACTTGGTGGAGTGAGAAGAGTAAAAACAGTTTTTTTAATTCTTACCAGCGCTCAGTGCAGTGCCGGGCGTAATGGGCGATGTATCACTCTCCTCCGGTTCCATATTTTCTCGTTTGACCTCCTCTAATTGCATCAGCAATTGTGGAAGGGTAGGCTTTGTCAGCGTTATTGTGGTTGGCATCGGCAGAAACGTCGACGTCGGCGTTGACAGCATAGACGACGTCGGCGTTGTGATCGTTGTGGTGGTCGTGCTCACCGAACTTGCTCTATTGCTCGACGTTGTAGGAGTATTGAGTTGCGAAGCCGACGTAATCACCGTCGACGGTAGTGGATGGTCTAAAATGGACAATATATAGAGAATTTTATGTTTTAGACGACTGTTACATTTCTCCAGTGAGCTGGTTGTGCAACTGACTGTATCACGATTTTCATGCATAAATACCGTATCGTTTCTTGCAATTAAAGTACCTCCTCTTCTTCTATGCGTCTCCTCATTTGTCCTTGTCTGTGTGGATGTCTCTGTCGCTACGACGTCTTGCCAACCCTCAGCACTCTCCGTAAATTTCACATCGGCAAATCCGAATTGACACTAAAAAAGCTAATTACATAATTTAACATCCGTTTATTGCTATCAACCGTGATGTGCTCTCGTATCGTTTAGTTTTCTCAGCTAGCAAACTTGGAGTATTATCAGAGGTGAAAGAACAAAGCAAAATCATGGACACGCTTGTTCATAAGATGTACTCGGTTATACAAACCAACAAAAGAGGAAGGCTAAACTGTTGTTGTTATAATTAGACAATTTTTTCATTTATATTATATAAAACAACGAACCAAAAGTGCATATAACGCAGACACATTTGTGCCCTTTGGTAGCCGAATCACCGCGAAATTTGGATGAACTGGATTATGCGGCAGAGATAGGGCTTGCACACCCATTAGTTCCATCACTGAAAAGGGACAAACAATTAAATCGATCTTAATTAATTAGTTAATTAATTAATGAACACACTTTAATCCTCTATTTTACATTCTATTTGTTTTATATAGAACCAGTCGGCTACCGCCGCCTGAGGCGTCTTTCCAATATTCGCTGATGGTCGCTATGTTTCACTGGGCTATATCTATAAGTAGAGGCAACTCTTTCTCGCAAGAATAGTTTCCTGGGGAAAGAACTTAGTTTCTGTTGACTATATTTCTCCTAAATTGTCTGCAACTTGCTCTACTCTAGGACATCGAAAAAATTGCCAAAGCCTAAAAGCAGCTTAATATCGCGTGGCTGATACGCCGCAATGTTTCTCTGGGCTATATAAGTTAGGAGGACAACATTTCTATCCAAAGAGTCTCCAGTCCTTCTTTTTCTTTTTGAAACCCATACCAATATTGAACACGGGTTAGAACTTAGTTTTTGTTGACTATATTCCTCCTAAATTGTCTGCAACTTGCTGGACTCTACAATATCGAAAAAATTTCAAATCCTAAAAAAAGGAATGTGCCTGGATGATACGTCGCAATGTTTCGCTGGGCTATATAAGTTAGAAGCAAACATTTGTCTGAAGGAAATGGTTTCACTTTTGTTATTTTCCTTTTGAAACCTACACCAATATCAAACACGGGGATATAACTTAGTTTCTGTTGACTATATTCCTCCTAAATAAGGACCGGCGCCACGGGGAACATCAAGTTGAGCACACATCGATGCCATTGACAGGGAATTATTATAATTGCGAATATGCTTCTTGAATTGCATGGAACAGGGATCTCGGCCTACTTGCCGCACAATCGCTCGAACGATACCCCGCAAGCATTCTGTATATGGCAGCCTCTGTAGCGTTCACTGGGCGTTCCGCAGTGGAGGTGCCCTGCAGTGGGTGTTCTTTGAACTCTATCGCTCGGCATGTACTCCGCGCCCTTTGTGTACATGTTGTGTGGTGCTCATGTGAGCGCTCCACAATGGCGTTGCACAGCAAGTGCATGTTCTTTGAACATTATCGCTCGGCCGATACTCCGCTTCCTTGGAGTATAATGCAACCTTTTGTGTGGCATTCGTGTGAGCCATCCGCAATGGCGTTGGTGAGTATATGCAGTGAGTGTATGCAGTCTGCGAGTGCGTAGCTCAGGGCTGGATTCTCGTAGGTTGCTCAAGGTGAGGATAATCTCACGTTGGAAGGCAATGGAAAATTTTTGTAAAATAAGAGTAAATAAAGCATTAGACGAAAAAGCCTGCTTTCAAGTTTTCAAAATTGGTCGTTCTTTGAGTTTTGTGCCGTGAGTGTTCTTTGAACCCTTTGTGCCGCAGAAACGCCCGAACGATACACCACACATATTCCACATATGCAGCCTTTTTTGGACGTTTGTGAGAGGGGCGCTCGGGAAGTGAGATGGCTCAGTGCACGGGAACGTGAACTACTGAACCAATCCTACAACCTGAGCGTAACGCACATCATCCAAACGTACACTCAAACAAACGCACAAACAAACAAACAAAGCTCCCAACTTTATATAATAAGATAATTTGTACACCCCTCAGCTTATTTTTGAATTTAAGACAACAGCTGAACATGCTAATTGCATACGCAAAATCGGCGTGCATGAGCGGGGTGGAAAAAGCGGCACCGCCTTCGCCCTTCAGAACATATCAGGCATACCAAACACTGATGAAACGCCGCGCCATTGCCCCACACAAAAAGAGAGTCCGCCACAGGGGCGCGGTGCGCGTCCTCTAGAATGCGCCACAGGTGCGGGGGGGGGTGCCGCAAACCTGTGGCGGACCCTCTTTTTGTGCGCACGATGTTTCAGATTGAAGTGTCCACTGCTGTGTTACCCGTCTTTATGTTTGGTTCCCACGCAAGAACTATCTTTCCTCTACAAAACGGATTCAATCAATATTTACGTGAGAGAAGTATCTACTAGATCTGCACTTATGTCGAGGTTTGTATCTATCACGTCAAAAGACGATGACGTAGAAATATGTTTTCTAATATTGTACTGTATTATTGCATTTCGGTTATCTACTCTTCAAAACATGTTCACTCAATTGCCCAAACAGAGATTCTGCAGGTAAATAGGTAGTCATACGCCATTCGCCATGGACCTTCGAAGAAAAGAAATTGTTTTCCAGAGTTCCTTTGAATGACTTTATTTTTCAAATGCCATGGTGAATTATTAGTTTATTATTTACACAAAGGACGCTGATAGTATTCTGGTAAGTTTAACTAGCTTGGGAACGCAATAATGTACTAAAGATCTATCTCTATCACCAGCTAGTAGTTCTACGCTATATAGGGGGTCCTTTCTTACAATTAGAAGGGAAGGTAGCCCACACTTTTTAGTTCCCTACGAGTTCCTACAATGGGTTACTATCATAGAGACACATTGTCCTAATAAGTCTATACCAACATACAAAATTTAAGCCTCCACGTCTATACCATTATCCGCTCACAAGGTCGTGGTCACTACAAAGAAATTCAGACCTTAGTTAGAGTTATTTCTTAGTAAACTTAATGGGAACTCTCGCACTCTCTTCTCTCTTCACTCTAAGGTTCTGTATGTATGCTGGTCACGGATTCTCCGTTTGCAAACTAAGCGAAACTTACATTTTGGTGAGAGTAGAAGGCTCATCACAGGGACATATACAAATTATAGCAATTAGCAGTTAATAAAATAGCCGGAATAGAAAAAGAAACTAATCAATTGTTGCTTATTTAACCTGCGCGACACGAGAGGGGCGAAAAATGTGCGGAGCTGTGCAGGCCGGTGTGCGGTGAGTCATCTTTTTCGCCGAACACAACTAGACACTGCTCAAACACAAGAGACCACTTACATTAGGCCTATAGTGAGAGATTGAAATTCATATGGAAACTTGAAGAGTCTGCAGACAAGCAAAGAGAGGAAGTTAGCACAGAATCCCCTGAGATTCAGGTTCAGAAGGCTTGAATAGTCAAGTTTTCGGGAGAGAGACTAGGGGTTGAAGGGTAGAGGGAACCTCTTTTTTTCTAAGAGACGCAGGACAAGCAGAGCCCACAGATAAGCGAATGAGTCAGCATGAGTGTATATATTGCAGGCGGGAATGGAATGAGAAAGAGAGATAGTGAAAATGGAGAGAGTTAGAGAGAGAGAGAAAGATGAAAGAGAAAGAGTTCACTTCATACTTTAGAGGCACCCCTCTCGGTCAAAACTTGTGTCTTTACCCTGATTACTTCTCTCTCTCCCTCCCTCTCTTTCTCTCTCTGTCTCTCTCTCTCTCTGTGTCTCTCTCCCTCTCTGATACCCCTCTCTATGTTTCTTCCGCGCTCCATATCCCCCATCCTCCCTTTCTCCCTCCCTCTGATACCAATTAAGCACAGTTAGTCAGATGGACGGTAAAAGGTGATTCTTTATCTCTGCCGACGTCATCATTTGATTGCATCAGTAATTTTCAGCGTGACTGGCAACATTTCACCCCAAGAAGGTTTTAACCGGAGGTTCGGTTTATGGTTGGTCTCATGTGGACGGGGGAGGGGGGTCCGGTGGAAACGCCCACTAAAGTATTTTAAAAATTTCAAATATTTGTTGTATATTCTTCAATGAAAGAGAGAGAGACCGTAGTATACACCATTTTTTTTTAACGAGGCATAGAGCGTTCTGGATGCCGTAGAACATTGTATCATAACTGGTACAGCTTTACAGAGCCGTGAACTCAGTCTCTGCCTTCGCCTACGCCCCCGCCAAAAGAACGTGCCGTGGCTCCTCTTTCAAGAATCCAACTTCTTTGCTCACAACTCAACGCCAATATCAGTAGTGGGCAAGTATGTGGTTTGATTAACTTGCGTCACTCATTTGGTTACGCGCATTGTTGTGTGGATGACTGTAATATAATTCAACGCGGCTACACTAGCTCTTTAAAACACCTAGCGGTCTCTTTAGCATTGGACGTGCGTAAGTGTAACTCAAAAAATATGTCTCGTTTTTGAAGTGATCATAAGGGTTGCTAGAACATAACTACATCGACTCACAAGTGCTTGCTTGTTGAAGTGCCATGAAGTAGTCCAAGGCGCCGTTGGGTGCCATCTCCGTCGGTGTGTCTAAATAGCCGTTCACTATTTTTAATTTGAAAGCTTCCTCCTTGACATAATCTGGAGAGATGATGACCCTCTGGAGTCCTGTTTCTGCGGTTACCCTATTCTATGTGGACAGGAAATTGTGCTTTGGCCAGAATCAGATTCTGAAGGCAACTAATTATTATTATTTCGTGTGATCTACAGATAATATTATGTACAGGATATAATGATGTTAGGGAAAAATTGGCTAGGTGGTTAAGAATGACGCAAGACGTGGCGCTTGACACAAGTAAAGCAAAAGGAACTTTGACTACCGTACACCATCAAAAGTAGACCACCTACAAACTGATATAGTGTAAAAAAAATAGTTTGACGACAAATCAAAGAGAGCTCTTGGGGTATTGAGTCGTTGGTTTTTCAATGCGCTTGAAATTTAGAGAGCAAGTCGAAACGAGAAAAAAAATGTTTTGCGAACAAGCGGGAACACAGTTGGGTGAGTCATTATTGACGCACGCCGAGAATTTTTACATGCTCGCCGTGCACGAAATGAGTTACCCGAATGAGGGTTTATTACATTTTATGAGCTGTTTCGGAACTTTACTTTCATTGTTTATATGAGGGATAGATGTAAATTATGTTTATTTGTGTAAGTGGTTGGGCTAGGAGAATGATGCAGGCTTCTTTGTTAGCTATGTGTGTGAGAATTCATTATTCCAGAAGCATGATGAGCCTCTTTGATGGAGAATAGTTTTCCTTATGGCCTGTCCATCCTTGCGATTCGCACTTGCGAAAATGACAAATGCCCGTCCATGTTCAAGCCATTTTACATGGATGTCAAATGCCTACCTAACCCCATGCGCATAATGCACTGAACATGGTCCTGTAGCGTAAGTACATCTAGTTGAAATAGATCCTTACTAGGTTCAAAATCGCTGCGGGACCATGTCATTTGCATTGACTCGAACATGGACAAGCATTTGACATTTTCGCATGTGCGAATCGCATACATGGATAGGCCATAACCCCATAACAACTTAAAAATTTTCGATGGTTATATTGCAATTGTGGAATGGGAAGAACTCACCGGAGAGCATTGTGAATGATGGTCGATACAGGATAACGGATGAACAAATGGGACGTTTCAGGAAAACTTGTCACACTGAAACTGGGACATTTGACAATAACGCGAAGCTTTGCGCTATTACTGCGCAAAAAAAAGAGGTGCGACGGCCACCGCCTCATGAGAGCGGGTGGCGTGCCAGCGAGCCAGGGGTGCGCGAATTACCCCGCATACAACTGTTGCTCACCTGTGGCACACGGGCAGATGCTCTTTCTGTGGGCGGCACTGCCCCGGTATTTTGGACGTGTTCTGCCTTAGCCATGCATGTGGTGATCTCGTTTAATTGAGTTGCGCAATAAAGCGAAATAAAAGCGTGCAAAGTGGCTTATTGTAAATCAATGACGCACACAAAAAGAAGAATTTACTGCAATCTTGCAAAGAAGCCGCAAACTAGCTAAATAACTAAATAGCCAGCTGACAAATATTCAAAAGAAGCTTAACCGCTTAGGACACGTGCTATATGGAGATGACAAACGATAGCTTATAAAGTCTGTAAGTTGTTTATTTCGATTTAAACTGGCGCATGCTAAATTGGTTTACACTGCTCTACATAAGTGTTGGTATGGTAAGACTTTGTCACCTTAAAGCTGTATTGCACGTGGTTTGTGTATACTGTACATATAATTGCCACGATCCAATTGTGCTGCATTAAGTGCCCTTCCGACGCCGATGGGTGAACCATTCATTTGAATGTCAGTGTAGTTGTCTAGGACGCGTTTCACAAACTACGTGCCGTACCGCTCGAAACGGATGTAACATGTTACTTTCGCAAAGAACTCTGAATTCATAGCAGCCAGATGTTTATGAGCTATAGCTATAGGAGCTGAGAAACGTGGCATTTTTTGGAGTTAAAAATACTGTACTACTGTGCTTAGTGCTTACCAAAGACAGTCAGTATTTGCTTTACCGTTTACGCTATTTATGCGAAAAAGCTTCAAGGGGCTAAACAATAAAGATCCGAAACCTATAGTACCCTAAATTGATGTACTACAGAAATTTGATGTATTATATAAATGTAATGTCGACGTCAAAAAGCTCCGAAACCAAGCTACAGTACCCTAAAGCCTAAGGTGATGTATTATAGAAACGAGGTGTTGAGATCCCATATCTGGACACTAACTTCTCTTTATGTGAATGGCCCAGTACTACTCAGCTGGGTGAGTCACGCTTATCTCCTGGGCAACACCTCTCGACTAATTTGAGATCTCGACTCTCTCTTGTCTCCTTGATGCCTTACTTCTCCAACTTCTCTGCCCTCCCCTCATTCTTCAATATATTAGTTCTCTAATTACTCTGCATGTAGGAACTCTCCATCCATCATTTGATCTTTTACTTCCTCTATATTTCTGCAGCTCAACGGAATCCCATGTAATATTCACTCTCTTCGTAGTTTCATTTATCCCGTGAATTTTGCAGTTCAGAGTGTGCGAGCAGCTGAGAGAGGGTGAGAGTAAGAGATATGAGAGAGAATAGGGAGTGAGGGCGAAAGAGAGAAAGAGAGATAAAGAGAGAGACGGAAGAGAGTAATTATCCGGGCAGAAATCTTAGCCTTCCGAACTCACTGAAGATGAGTCAACAGGATTCCCGCGCATTTTTGCCATTTAAATTTAAGCCACCTAGACTTTAAACAATTTGTAAACTGTTAATCCAACATGACAACATCGTCCTCAAGTAACAATACGATAAATAAGAAATATATAAAGTCTCACATGGCTTATCCTCTAGCTCTGGTCAAGACTGAGCACACCAATAAGATAAGCTTATGATATGTAATAAGAATATAGAAACGTGATGTATATGTAAGTCTATAACTATCTCGAGTAGTACCGTAATATCCTATAAAATGGTCTTATTATTTCTTCTGCTTGGTTGACAGTTGACAGCTGACACCCGAACTAGCCAACTGAAGGTACTTGGAACTTGGAACCATCAGAATATTTCCATATAATCAGTATATAATTAGGATTCTGTTCGTCTAACCCCCAGTAAACATTTCTAGGCATTCACATCTCTTTCGACAAAGGATAATTTGTTCAATCTCTACATAACACTACAGTACAGTCCTATAATCATGGCACTTAGCTTATTCATTGGGGTAACAATACACCTACGTTCCATATAAGATATCCCAATTCGAAGGATAACTTGGTTTTTCCAAAAATATGCTAATTGACTCCAGTACTGCCTATTGTGACCCATCGGAGGAGTTGAAAGCCTTGTGTTGTGACTAAACCATGACCAAGCCACCGTAGCCAGGGGTTTAATTCTAAAAGCGGCTCTACCAAGTACGTATGTGGTTGTACATATATGGGATTAGGAAACGTTACATTTAGTGGGGAAATGTAAGGGAAGGTAGAAGTCATGACAATTTCCAGGGTGAGCATACAGTTCACAAGGCACCGTACTTATCGTATACAACTTATACCACTGTAAAACATTTATTGCTCTGTCGGTTAGGTTTTAACTGTGTAACGCGCAGTGTTTTTATAGTATAGTATATTACATGTATTTCAAATCTACTATTTCTTTCAAATCACATTTCAAAATCTTTTATTCAAACGAGGGAAAAGACCGGTATTTATTAAACACCATCACACGTTGTTCTATGCGTAAATTCATGAAAAAAAAGAATAGATTTGGTCGAAAGTGAATATTTTAAAGTAAGGAAAGCTACTTTGATTACTGATTGACAATCGATATTTTCACTTATATACAACAACCACACGGAATAAAGGTCGACGCGAAATAGTAAAAAAAACCTGGTAAAGCCTAGCTACGCAAATTCAATTGTTTGATTCATTCCGGCATTACTAATTGTAAAAAAATACTAATTATATAGTGAAATTATCACAGTAAGATGGTCGCAAAGACCTAGACGGCAATTGCTAAATGCGTAGTTGTGAAAAAATGTTAATTATATAAACCGCGTGAAAAATACCCAGTGAAAAATGTAGCGGTTCGAACTGTTTGATAGCATGCTCGCCTTACAATCGTTTGACTCATTGTAAGTGTGATTCGATACGACCAGTAAGGTACAGTACATAACCCAAGGTTGCTTGGCTAATAAGAATTACGTAAATTAGTTGACGAATTCTCCCT
Source organism: Pelodera strongyloides (assembly GCA_036852015.1). NCBI lineage: Eukaryota > Metazoa > Nematoda > Chromadorea > Rhabditida > Rhabditidae > Pelodera > Pelodera strongyloides. Next base: position 119,833 of record JAANDG010000086.1, read on the forward strand.
TTTTCGCTTCAACCTCGTCTTTCTTGTCTTCAGCCTCGCCAGTCAAAGGAGCCTGAAAATAAATGTGTTTTTTTTTGTGGCCAGCCCATTTGGTGATTACTTTGTGACCATGTGGTGACCAAGCTTCATCGAAAACCGTCATCAGCTGGTCACTAAATGGTCAATAACCAGTCACCAAATGGTTTTTCAGTGAAAACCATTACGGACCAGCATTTTTATGTGGTTTCGGCAATTATTCCGTGTAATTGTGGATGCTTTACAATCAAATCAATGAAAATGCTGTCCGATTAATGCACATGATGAAAACTGATGCGTTTGGCCGAATTTTTCCACATATCAATAACACTATTGTCTGACAACGAGGTATTTTCGAGAGTTTGACTTTAAAATGACTGTTCCATGTAAAAATGTGTACTATATGTAACTCACATCTTCAGCGACGGGCTCCTTGACGGCTTCTTGAACGACAGCATCTAAAGTTAAAGACTCATCATTTCGTGCAAATTCAAGTTCATTGGATGACAAATAAGGATATCGATCATCGAATGGTTTGAATGCTTTCAGAAAATCCCTGCGGGTACAAACCTATATCTATATAGAACATTTTTACAATCGCAGGATGCTCACCGCACAGATGGACACCGCATTCGAAAAGGATTTGCATAAAAGCGCAATCGTGCGTGCACCATAAGGGTGCCAATGCTGCGCAAATTGGAAATGCGCGCACCCTTGGCTCACCTCCTAGACATTAAGCCGCAACTCCTTGGGGGTCCCCTTTTTTTCGCAGGGACTCGCAGTAACCTTACTACCACCTCACCTTCAGCATTTCCCTTATATTCCAGTGGACCAATGCGAGTATCTATTGGAAAATCTTCTTGCTTGGGTATATTTTGCTCTCGATTATCATGATTATTAGAACATGATTTGCCAGAATGATCCGCGCTATTTCCGTTCCGGTCATTGTTGTTCCCCCTATATGTTCCTCCAACAATACAATCTTCTGAGTTTTGCAGTTGCACAGCTTTCTCTATAGGGTCCCAAGGTTCATGATTAAACACAGTCTTTCCGGGGACATCGTTAGAGTTTAGAATATGTTTATTGTCGTTTTCTCCTAGAATATCACTTTCCGAGAGGTGCTCTGGTGGCCTTATGAAATCTTCTTTTTCTTTAGAATTCTCAACTTCTGTTGAGAGGAGAAGTTTTGCTGCTGGATCATGTTCATGTAAATTCTCAGGAGACTCAAGTACGCCAGCGTCTGGATCGTCATTATCAAAGTCCCCATCGTCATTTGTATTCTCGCGTCCAGTTGGGAGATAACCCTCTTTTCTTCGTTTAATTAACACGGGATCGTTTTCAGAAAATTGCTCGAAATTGTCATGGATTGTGGGATCGCTATCGTTGATTTCCTTCGAGTTTAACGTATATTTCTTATCGGATTCTCCAGAATTTTGCTCGTTTTCATCATTTGTTTCCACACTTTCCACGACTTCAATGCCAAACGAGCGTTCCAAAGTAAGCGCTTCTTTAGACTTACTTCTCCTCTTTTTGCTCTTCCCAGTGGTAACGGCGTCATACTCCGGTAATTTAGCGTTATGGGAAGTGCTAGGGATTTGCTTTACTTCCCACGGTGTTTCCTTGGTTTTCTCGAAGAGCTTCGTTGAAGGATCATGATCTTCAGTGGTTAATTTGGAATCAACATCTAGGTTTGATTTAGCTCCCTCATTATAATAGCCGTTGAAGTCATTAGAAACTAGCTGTTGAGCACTTAGTATGTCGGATAAATCTCGCTTCTTGCGCCGCAGAGGTAGCTCATATAGTCTTGAAGTCAACGAGCCTTCGTCACGCAATTGTGATGACAATATATCAGAGATAACATCTTTGATACTGTTGTCAATAGACGGTGATAAACTCGATGAGGTCGTCATAACTATTATAGGATGCGCTGAAGTTTAAGGTGTAATCACTGAGGTGTCTGAGAAATCTCAAGAGTCAGGCTCACAGAAAAATGTGCTTGGAAAGTGCTAAATATACGTTGCTTTTTTAGAGCCTGGCCTTTTCAAGCCCCTCCCTGGACTTGGACCACTTGCCCTGCCTTCTAGTGATAAATAGCGACCGTGTCATGATCTGATAAGATCGAGTGGTAAGACTGTTTGTGAGAATTTAAATTCTTACCGGAATTGCCAGTCAATGGAGCTTGTTCAATAGTTTGTATGGGTTCGTCCTTCTTTTCCTCATCTCCTGAAGGAGAAACGTACAAATTAGTGTTTATTCTGATTCGGCAAATTAGTATTCGGAGTCGGCAAGGGGGGAACTATTGCCCTCAATGACTACCTTGGATGTTCATAAAGATGCAGAAACGTATGCTGGTAATTTTTCAGAGTGCACAGGTTAAATCGGAAAACAACCTCGGCGCAACGATGCGCATTCTATACCTGCGCAATACTGCTCGAGTTTTCTGTCTAGTACACAAAAAGGGAATGCAGGTGTCCATCATACGCTCAAAAACCAGCTGTTATACCGCTTTAAATTATCGTAATCTCTACCTGACCCATCTTCCATTCCTGATCCTTCTACTCCAGAACCCTCAACTGGTTCAACATCTCTTCTACTTCTGACAATGGCTTCACCATCAATAATGGGCAGGGAAAGGGCGAGCTGCAAGTAATATGGTTTGTTTTATAGCCCCTATGTTTGTTGACTACGGTAGCTAGTCCGCGGTTTTGGGCGTAATGGAATAATTCCAAAATACTTCATATTTTTAAGAAAAATGTTCAATAGTCACTGATTGCTAATGTTTTAATAAACACAGTGTGTAAAAATATTTTCAGCACATACAAGTAACAGTGTACGATTCGGGAACTCTGTTATGGTCATACTTCATTATAAGAGTTGACAGTTCTTTATCACCGAACCGTTGTTAATTTGTCCCCCAAACCAGTCAATTAACAAGGCAGTGTTAACTGAACCGTGACCTTTAACAATCATTTCCTCTTAGATTAATAACTACTTTCATCATGTTAACAGTCAAAACAAGCAAATTAGCATGTCAGTCGATTTCAGAGTAGCACTGATTTAATATAAAGTGGACGTATATTATTATACTACCGTAGTTATGGTAGAGATGTACATTTCTGTTTTTATTATACACAGCCAGCGAATGCGGCACTAAGAAAATGTGCATTTTCCTATTCGGCTGAATCATTAACGATTTACCAAGCAAATATCAACATGTTCTCTTCTCCCTAGATTTTTCGATCGCATATGATGTGCAATGCAGTTTTTCATTCAAGTTTTTTTGTTTCAGCGATCTATTACGGCTTGGTAAGATAACAATCACATTCAACTGGTTTCTATGGTTTACGGGATAAATGCTCAAAAAAACGTGCGGTGCTATATCTACAAAAAAGTCTCACTTTGTTCAACCTCTAGCTCTAACGTCAAGACTGAGCAAATCAGGAAAATAAGCGTATGATATGTTATAAGAATGTAGAAACGTGATGTATAAGCAAGTCTATAACTCTCTCGAACAGTACAGTAAGAGAAAAAAATGATTGACAAAAGCCGGAATCATATCGATTTTTATTACAAGTGCTTGATGAAATTGTTGGAATTATACCATTATACGGCAGATTAGCTTCAAGAATGCGTTCACCCGAAATGTATATTGAAATGACAAATCCACCTTTTATTATGGTAGGAAGAAACAAAAGGTTTTCATTTGAACTATAATTTTGAACAAATGGCTTTCAATACCTACCTACCATAGATACCAATCTTGCACCAAAGATACGCAAAGGAAATTAGTTTTATAAAAAATGGACAAACCTGAGCAAGGGCGACGAAAAGGACGACAACGGAAATCTTGTGCATTATTGGATTAGAAACTGGTGAAGATTGGTTGAAAGTTCTGAAACAAAATCTACTTTTCCAGCTTTTCACAATGTATGACGGGAGCGAATGCGAACAGAGTTTTCCGAAATTGAACAACTTATATGACGAATTTGGTTCTCTGGCAATGTTAACATTAATTTGTGGTTTCAGCCGATTTTTTTTTCGCTCTTTATGCTAAACGAGCCTTATGCTAGCCATGCTAGTTCTAGGTTGTGAATGGGAAAGTAGCAAAGATTGTGAGCTTAAAGCGAAATACCGGCCGGTTTTTGAAACGCATTTCGTACACCTGCTTTCCTAGGAGCATGTGCAAATGAGCAAAAATTATAATAAAAACTAGACCGCAACTAGACCCCCACTTGCATATATGAATGCAAGTACTTGAGATGCGTTTCAAAAACCGGCGGTATTTCGCTTTAAAGGAAGGCAGTCACTTCAAAATCAACTTTTTTATTCGATTTTTATTAGCTGCAAGAAGATTTATAAAACAATATGCAGCCCATAAAAATCCACATAAAATGGAACTCAGGGAGAGAAATCAATGAGAATGAGTTTTGATAAATGACCGACGCCGGTGCATATATGCAATTGCCAGGGGTACTTGGAGAGTGAACAGCCTGCAGTGTTACACCTGGCGCGTGGTTTATCACTGCAGGGTATTTATTATGAAACTCTATACGGGCAATTATAAACTACGGTATATAAGTAAAAGTCATAAACAGGGATTTCTCTCCCTGAGTTCGTTTTGCCGTACTTTGGCGCTGGAATCGTCGTTTTCTTCACAGACTTGAACAATTAATGAAAAGCGAATAAAAAATACGAATTTGTAGTGACTGCGATCCTTTAAAGGCGGAGTACATCAACATCGGAGTAATACATGTGTAAGTTAGTAAGAATGAAGCTTTTCTAAGTCTACAGAAGCCTCTCTGATAATAGTAAAACTCCAAAACTGAATACTATGGATGCTTTCCCATTTCATTACAAGGCAAGAGAGGGCGGAGCTAGTCATAGAAGGAGGAGCCGAAATAGGCGGAGTCGTATTGTTAGAAAAAGCCACTGCTAGAACGGGAACCAAACGAACACGTAAATGTGAAACTGGAAAACATTGATGCAAGTAACCATAACTATGGCTAATTACTAACTTAAAATCGTGATAATTCGCTTAAAATGTCTCCTAAACTTCAAAGAAAAGCAAATTCTTATGGATAGGAGAACTCGAATTCCTAAAGTTCCTAAGCAGTTCACTATGTACATACCGGATATTGGTTAGTAGACAAATTTCTCAACGGCCTCTAAACTAGAATTACCTCTTAGCCTCTTACTCAAGTTCATGCTCATAATAACTCTTCACATACATTGGTAGTACCCGCGGTTATGAGTTCGCTTATAGTTACGTCCTTTCCGTTGCGGATAAAACTAACTACAAATTGGCTTAGTACTGCCAAAATGATCTACACAATGCAGCGTAAAGCATACAAAATCTCGTAATTTTCAAAGTACCGTTGATATGTATAGCTTACACATTTTTTTCAGAAGAAATTCAGAAAAAGTGAAGTACTTTCCCTCGCATCAGTCTACTAATTCGTCATAGTTCGCATACTTTGCATGATTCATTTTCGCTCGCGCATTTGAATAAAATACATGGAAATACGTCGAGACCCCTCGCAAGTGAATAATCTTTCTGCGCAGAACTAAACTAAATATATATCCAGGAACAGGAAGTAGAACCAATGAATCATAAAGCATCCAAGTCTAGGAAACTACTTTTGGAAATGTCAATTTCGTACAAATTACAGTACACCAATTGTACACCAATTTACAGTACACCAATTGCACAATTTCAATTTGACCGTAATTACACCAGTAGTGAAAAGTACATTGTAAATAAAAAGTTCTTTATTCAAGCAATGTAAAAACTATCATGCAAGCAAATTCTTCTGGGGTAAAACTCGGTAATGTCGAAACATAAAAATAAATAAAAAATGAATTCACAAGATATGTAGGTAAAAAACATTCGTATAGCATTGAGCAGCGTGTAGGTTTCTTTGATTTGAGCAGCATTATAATTAAATGCATATACATTATAAAATTGAACTTACAATTACTATAAGGAAAAACTGCCATTGGGTACAGCTCAACGAGGTTTTTGCATATTACCTCGTTTAAAATTCGTTTGTATAATAAATTTCCTAGAGTCGCGTTATAACGTAGTACAAAAGGATTTCGAAACTGCAAAAAAGATTAACCCAACAGTAAGTCTCATAAGATATGGGGCGAAATATATAAAGACATACAACAACCTCCATATGGTGAAACAATTCGGTGATCGTACAAAGAACCTAAACTACACCTAGTCAGGCAATTATGAAGGCCCAATTACCTACAGTACCATGTAGACCACAAATGGTGCCAAGATTCCCACCATGGTGCTCAGATGCGTGGCAGCGTCGTCGTCATCTTCATTGTCCTCTTCGCTGAAATGTTTGCTTGTTTTAATTTACTTGATATATGCTCAAACTGGATACAGTCGCAAGGAGGCTGCTGTACTTTTGGTTCCTGAACAAATCGGCACTAGAACAAGATCAATCCACTAATTAACACGTTTACTTAGAACTCAATTGATTTAAACTTTCATATGTTAGTTTCATCCAAGTTGTACAAACAAAAGTTGAACAGCTTTCTTTCACTCTCTTCAGATAGGTGAGCAATAGCCCCGGGCAATAGTAAAGACGTGTAGAACTAAAGAATGTAACCTTCAAAACAGAAACCAATGTCACACATGACTAATAGTTTTTAGTTTCGATAATTGGACAATTGCTTCAGTCATTAGTTCGCCAGTTCGCCTAGTTAGGTCTGATTTCTGTACTCAGACGACCTTGACAACCTCAATTTATCTTAAAGATGTAATTGAGTTTTATTTGTCTTTAAACTTCTTATTCTTTCAGGTTTTAAAGCGAAATACTGGCCGGTTTTTGAAAAGCATTTTTGAAAAATTAGAATAAAAACCCGAGCTAAATTCGAGTAAATTAGCATAAATACTCAAGAATTCAGTTGTCCGCGATGTGTTTCAAAAACCGATCCGTATTTCGCTTTAATTCATAATTCATAGTGCACATTAATTCCAAGATACGGTATCCATCGAACCCACAAAGAACATAATTCTCACATTTTATCTCGCTAACTTCTCTGTGCGCTTGCGGTAATTTGTCAACCAGAGTAAAAGGGGAATAGGTTATGTAATAAAGGTCAAGATCGCTCACATAACTATGTCGTGTGAAACGAGATAGTCCCGCTAACTATGCCTACCCATCTTAAACTGGTGGTAAGCATGATATTCTAAAAAAACCATAAGTGTGCCCCCTATTGGATTAGTATGATGCATTCATAATTTATGCATAATTTACGTCGAATTACCGAGTTTAGCAACGTTACCCTATAGTTTACATTAGGGTCTTTTCAAAAACTGTACATTAGGTTTTTCCTGCAAGTTTCCAAAACTGGCACATTTTAGTACAAGAAAGAACATTTACGGCATGTAATTTATCAAAGTTCGGGTTTTATACTACAAAGATATCCTTGTTTCTACGACACAAACTTTCCTACGCGGCGAAAAACTTGACCAGCTTAGTCACCTTCAAAAGTGAACAAAAAAAGCAACAAAAGAAATCTCAGTTTCCAGAAGCTCACAGCCGTTCCAGTTAGTTGTCCAATATCCATGCGTGCAAGTGAAAAGCGGCTCATTTGAAACGCGCGCAATCCGCGTATAAATTGCAATTTTTGAGCGAATTTCGATCCGCTTTAGCACCCAAAATCTAGCTGAGCTTGGCTTGGCAAGCCACATCACTGTGCCAGAGTCAGAAACAAGGCTAATTAGGAAAATCCGAGGGGATTGCCACAGCTAATTGGGAGAATTTATAGCAATTGAGGGTAAATAAGTATATTTTTCAGTATAAGGGTTTAACTTAACGTCTTTGTAAAGCCTTCTATTGTATAGATAAAATGGCATGTTTTATTGATTCTGGTACTACATGGTCGACGAAGTGTTACGTTGCATACAAAACATGGTTACTTTGACCTTGTACAGTTTTTCTTAATTTTATTTTCATCAAGAATATAAAAATTAAAAAAGGAAACTCGCCTCTCAGTATCTTCGTCCTTCTTGGGTCTCACGTCCTTAGGGTGCTTCTGTTTTGGATCAGGCTTTGCTGTCGTTTTCTAAACGATACTAATTGTAATATACAGTTTCTGGTTTTATTGATTTATCGGAGCGTTACTATGAATGGCTATCAAACACTGTGTAATGTTTCTTGTCCATAAACGTGGAAATGAATTAGTTCAAATTGGTTATCGTAAGATTCTCTTTTTTTCTTTATGACGCGTCAACCATTACATATGTTTCTTACACACACCCTTATTTTTTTTAACTTGGGACCGCATATAAAGATATTTTTTATGAAAGTAGGTTATCCAATACAAGGAACCAAACCCAAACGCCTAGATTTTGGCAAATTAATTGGTCGGATTTTGCAAATTCCGATTTTTTCGTGGAAAGTAGGTGCTCTTTTTCTGCACTTTGGATGGATTTCAGTTTTTTCTTGGCTGCGAAAAGAAATTTTGGATTTGGTTTTCATGACTACAAAGTTACAACAATTAATATATTGCTTGCAATTAGCGTTATACCCAGCAAGTTCTAGTCCCAGCCGATTGGCAATACAGTTTAAAATTCCTCGTACAACGGTTAACTTAATTGCTTCGACATTTCCAAACTATCAGTAGTAAACAAATTGCGCTTAACGCAAACATTTAACAACCCCATAAAGTTGATTCAAATCTCGCATAGTGGGAAGGCGGCAACTTTTTTGCGGCGCTCGATTCGCAAACCGCAGGTCGCGCTGAGGGCAGCGGCAGCAAAAAGAAGCAAAAAGGATAGTGGGGCGGCTAGTTTAGACAAGACTTTGTTGTGATTGAATGGTTAAACTTTTCACAAAAGATGAGAGAGGAAAGGTGCAAACGAGAACAAAGGATAAACTAGAACTAGAGTGCAAGCCATAAAGTTTGTCTTTGACTTTTCGCGCAAAAAGTTGAAACAATTACGCCGCTTCACGTAAGCCGCAATTCTATTTTAAACATTTCACTATTAAAGGGGACTTCTTGGCCAGTGCATAATTGTTGAACTTGGGCATACTTTGATACTATATAATTAACTTCCCTTTATTTCTGAGTCCCTTTATTTCTGAGCAGCTGTTCATAAATATACATTACGATATGTTTGTGAGACATATCTTTACCACAACACTACAAAATCTTGCCTCAAATACCGTATTAACTGACAAAACCCCCAGAAAAAAATCCAATTTAATTTTCCTCACCTTCACAGTTTTCTCCTCCTCAACTTCGCTCTTCTTTTCCACCTTCTTGTCGGACACCTTCAGTAGCGTGCCATCTTCCTTGCTCTTCTCCTTAACTTCCTCGTCGACCTCGATGTCAAGAGCCCGGTCCTGCTTCAGGTCCTCCTCCTCCTCCTTCTCGTCGTCAACGGGTTCACTATCGTCCAACGCGCGCATCTCAACCTTACGCTCCAGTTGCTTCCTCTTGATGGCTCCCTGAAATGTAATTATGAGTTTAAAAGTATCGACACAAATGGAACTATTAGAACTAACAGAAGTCTGGAAAGCAATACAATGTAGCCGTTGTCCCACAGACGGTCGTCCAGACGAATGGTCGTGTACAATGCACGCGCTACTACATATGTAGCCGGATTGAAGTGTTATTACTTACGTAAGTGCGCAGCTTAAAACTTACGCTACGGGCATAGTGATTGTTTACGAACATATCATTTTAGATGCTATCTCTATCAAGTTATTAACTCCTATTACCTCATCCATTTTCGTGTGGGAAATGGGCGACTTTTTGGTGACGGGAGTTTCCTTCGACTTATCTTGCTAAAAAGGACAGTTTAGTTTGAATTGACACAATCTTTGTTCAGTGTCAATGCCAATACAAGATACCAGAAATGCCGTTCATTGTCCTCTGAAGGCGTCAGCCCTTCAACTGCAACCATACACTAGTTATCTATGTAAACTGTGCACTAATTACGTAAATTCAATGACCAGCTGATCTGATCACTATACAATTAGCTAATTATAAGCTGCTAAACTAGTTTCTAGTGTTGTCTGCAGGATCCCATTGCAGTAACTGGTAATTAATCATATGGGGAACTCTTAACAAACCCAAACAATCAGCCATCTCTCGCCATTACTAGCACCAAGTCTCCCGAAAAAGACGAAAAACTAGTACGAGCTGCTATCTTTATCATCACTAATCAGTAGCGCGAGACTAAGTGATCTTATGTCATAAAGTTAGCAGAAAAACAAGGGTATCATGATATATGACCAGTGGATATGCAAAAGGCTAGTTAGTTAATTCTAAACATAGTTCAAGCAAGCCTTGACGTTTCTTGAAAGCACTTTTTATGGTTAAAAAGGATAAAAAGGTTAAAGCTAGGGCTGTTCTTGCTCCAGAGAATAGGCCATCTTTGATTACGGAATGGGTGGCCAGCCCTGATCCAAGAAACCTTCCAAAGTTTTCACCTGGTACCGTTTTTACCACCCGGTCGGTGCAACCAGCCGTGGGAATTGAACCCCGGTCGTGTGTGTGGTGAGTAACAGCGCTTGCCACTACACCACCGGCTGGCTTAAGAATGCTTAATTAATAAAACTCCTGGAAACTGACTACAGTATGCTAATCTCCAATATGAAAACCAGTGAAACCAACGTCTACGTATGTTTCGCCAGTTGTACGCCATATCATTGTACCATACGCTGAGGCTGAGCTGCCGCAGCGTCCCGCACGCGCCACACACTCGCACCTCGCACCCCCTCTGTCGGTACTCGTACAGTAATCCTCATACTTCCGTATAATAGGTAGAGTACGACAAAATTACCTCGTGTTTCATCTTATCTTGCTCTTCCTGCTTCCTGAGCTTTTCAGTTCTCTCCTCGACTATTTTGTCAAGAGTTTCCTAAAGTTTCAGGATTGTAATTATAGCTTCTAAATCAAATTACTTTTCACAGACTCGTTTTTGAATGTGAACTTGGAGATAAGGACTTGCCGTGGCCGAATGGAAATATAAGCTACAATTGCCACCCAAAACTTCCATAGTCACTAGTCACCCACAACTCCACTAGTATGGATTTTTATTAAACGTTGTGTTCACAGGAATTATAGACTTAAACATTTTGCAATAGTTGTGGATGCGCAATATGTTTGAGAAGGTCTCACTTGATCAGAAGCCTTTCCAGTCTTCTTATTATCGACAACAGTATCCTTTTTCTCGTCACTATCGCTCTCGTCAGACTCTTCAACCCTCTTCCTTTCCTTCTTTGGGGAGGGCTTCTCGATTTTTGTTTCCTAAAATGATTTATTAGGATCTTCTAACTTAAAGGAGGAGGCTCACGAGAATGAACTGGTCAACTAGTTTCCTTTTATCGAGATATGACGGTATTAAATTCCCAGCACATTTGAGCACTTCATTCTCGTGAGCCTCCTCCTTTAACAATGGATTTACTGTGACGCATATAGCCTAGCGCTAACGTATGTTACAAAAGGCGAAAGCCTGCGCGTTGTCGCCAAGTGAAGCTTAGACATTCAGTAGGAAACTATCGAATAAATACGAGAAGTGCAGCCAAAACCTCACCTCAACCAGCTCTTCCTCCACCACCTCATCAATGACCGTGTCCACGTCGCCTTCATCACTGGGGACGTGCTCGTCAATCTCAGTTTCAGAGATGACGTCCTTCTTCTCCTTAAGTTCAGTCTCCTTCTTCTCCTTCTCAATGTTGGCCATCATTGCGGCGAGGCTTGATGTTCCCGTTGTTGACTTGACAGGATTCGGTGTTATTGTGGTGGTTTTCTGTAAAGTACTGTAGTTACATATACAAGGCATAGATATCGATTAACCTCATGAACTGGACCACATGAATGTGGTAGATGTCCATGATGCCACTGGGCTGGGCGGATCAATGGCGCGAGTGCCGCTCTGCAATTGCGTCATGTAGTGAAAGAGAACTTACCGTCTGCGCAGGCTTGGTAGGGGCAGCCTCCTTTTTTACGGGCACAATGGTGGTTGGTTTGACAGTTGGCTTAGTTACTCGAGTCGCCTCTGTCGTAGCAATGATCTCTTGTGGTTCTTCCACAGGTGTTTCCTTTTCCTGAGGCTGCAAAGCAAAAGCGTAAACAGTTTCAAATTATTTATTCACCAGCCGTTCGAAAAGCCCTACGGGCTCTTCTCCGACTGGAGGAATTGGCCTTCGGCCGATTGTTTCCCTATTTAAAAAAGGATTGCTACAATTTAAAAAGTTAACTCTCGTCTCTTTCTCCTCCCACACATTCACACGTCTCTGATTGTGGAAACGTATAATAAGCAGTTTGGATCACCACTCGGCTAATGCTACCATGCAAATTCGCTATTGAAGGTGCTGTATGTAGGGCAGAGGATTATCGTTCTGATAAGCTAGCATAGCTCAGTAGGTAAGCGTTGGACTGTGAAGCGAGAGATTGTGTGCTGCTGTGAGTTCGAATCCCGCCAGAGACAAATATTTTGTATGTTCTCATTCGATTGTGAATAGAAAATTTTCTTTATGAAAGGATTTCGTTTCGTGCATACAAACAAAAGACCAAGTAAACTCTTCTCCTTTATATAATAAGATTTTTAAGGCAAAATAGACGTAAGGGATAAAGCATAAAACGTCAACTGCTAAGCGTGTCGTCCGAATATGCTGGTCGGTTTTGGACACGTCAGATGGCACACTACATTGAGATGAGGTTTGCCCACTTTTTGAATGCTTGCACACGCATATGCACGTGTGTTCTTGAGTGTGCACTAGAACGTGCATATGCGAGTGCATGTATGTAACTCACCACTTCAATAACAGCCACTTTCTGTTCCTTTTCCTTCTTCACTTCGGTTACGACGACAACTTTGTCCTTCTCTTCTACTTCTCCTTCACCAGCGATTTGCATGTTCTGACGACGCGAAGTTGTCTCCGATCCATCTGTTGACATGACTGCTGAAATAATGAGATGTTGTACAAATAGTAAAAAAAGGCCAGTTTTTGAAAAGTGTGATGTACATGTGTTTATTCTAAGTGTACTCGAAATTCATGCTTATTTGCATTTGATGCGTAGTAGTGCAGTGATCCAAAATCAGTTTCAAGTTCAAGAATCGGGTGCTATGTTGCTTTTAATTACGTGAGAAGAAAGACGATGAATCCATAAAGTTTACAAGTGGTAGAGTAGTCGATCGAGAGTGATTCGATGTGCTAGTCACAAATGACTGTAATACTGTAGGTCAATTACAATACAAAATCACTCACAATCACTCATTTCGCCAAAAACGATCTCTGAGGTTTTGCGCGCGGCGGAGAACTCGAGCGGATTGGAGAACTCAAAGAACACACAGGAGACGATGCCTTCTCCAGAAATGGTTTCCTTGTAGATTAGAGGCTTGGCCTAAATATAGTGAGTACAAGATAACTCTATATTTTTCGACAATATGGTTCGGTGTTTTTTTTCACTCAAGTTGAATATGTGCAGTCTTGAATAAGTTTATAATGCATGAACCTGGAAGAAACCAGGGTTATGGTAAGGCATATAGGGGCGTCTGGAAATAGTACATATGAAGCAGGCATCCTGCAGCCTAAGTCGTTCCAAAATCACGTACCATACCGCTTTAATAAAAAAAAAACTCGTACCGTTTCAACGACAAGAATCTGGTTGTCGCTGTCGTCCTCGGAAGCGGCGAAGGCGGCTTTGCGTTTTGGAAAACAGATCCTGTACGTGTTCTCACCAGTTTTCTGAATAAGGGTTTTTGAGCGAAAATTTTGGTAAGACACCACAAGGTTACTGTATATCGAGCAGTCATTGGACATAAAAAACGGTAATATCGTTGAAATTCTTGTTCATTGCAATGAATCATCAGCGGTACAAACACACAAAGAACCCGGTAATCTAGAACAGAGCTGTGAATGTGAATCTTGTTCCCTACCCTGAAAGGGAATTATGGTAGGTCTCTCACCCTTGGGTATCCTAGGTTAGGCCCCTACCCGGGTATCATAGGGTACCCTAGAACTAAGGGTCTCTCTAACCTCATCGAGTAGCTTGATGGCTCCGTAAGTGTCGTTGGTGAGCTCGGCGTCCCTTCTGAAGTAGATTTCAAAGACGGTGACGTCAGCTGCTTCATCTTTATCGGGATCCCCAAGAATTGGTCCAATCGAGAAGCCACCTAAAACATTTTGGAAGTAATTTTTTATCTTTATAGATGATGGTTTATTTCCTGAAGGCTGCAACTAAATAGTGAATGAGTTTGTAAGTATATTAACTTCAATTGTACATATACTTCACTACGAATTTGGGACACGTCGCAAAGTTGAACTATGAGACTATGAGCGGTGAATGGTTTTAGTAATTAAAGTTTTTTATCAAGGCCCATCTCCGGTGATTGGATCTTTTAATTGCAATTGCTTAATTACCTTGGCAAGAGTCATTATCCAAGCAGTTTGCTGGAAAGTTCCGACATTCTTTGCCACGACCGCATTCCACTTGTTGATCGTACATCTGAATGGAATGCAAGATGAATCACACAAAACATTTGTTAATCCCTCAAAAAAAGTTTTTTGAACATCTCGCTGGTCATGTGGGTAGACCCCTCACTAGTCACTGGGGCGTCGTGGCTCACTGGCAAAGTTCTCGTCTCTCACCCATACGACCCGGGTTCGAATCCCGCCCAGTGCTACCATCTTGCAAACATGCCACGGCGTCGGGAATAAAGAGAGACCAGGGAGAGAGAGAGAGACTGTTTAAGACAGGCTAACAGTGGAGAAACTGAAACAAAGAAAGTTATAGACAGGGGAGTTTGGTAGTCATGCCAAAGTATAAAATCATACCTTATCAATGAAGAGTCCTGGAGGGTTTATAGAAACAGCGGTACCGATCCATAGCGTTATTAGTGCAAGTGTTAACAATTTGCGGAGCATCTGAAATGAAAGCATACAAGTTGGAGAATACAACAAATCGCTAAGAAAAGTCATTTTTGCGAAAAAGAGAGAGAGAGAGAGAGAGAGAGAGAGAGAGAGAGAGAGAGAGAGAAAGAAAAGAGGTAAATTGAGGTAAGTATATGAAAACTACAAACAGCTGATGAATCTTCTACATATCTTTGATTAAGATCAAGGTGTAGATAGTGGTGTAATAATCAAGACAGCTGCGATAAAGTAACCTATGCTTGCTTCGCCTCTGACACTTTACATTGACAATGCTTTCTATAAGTATAAAATACACATATTTAACGATTAACATTATTTTGATGATAACAGAAAAATTGCTCTATGCCATTAATAGACATGAAGAAATAACAACCTCAGCAATCACGTACACTAACTAAACGAGCAACAATGGGGACCAAATACAATCCGAATAAAAAGGAAAAAGGATAGGTGAAAGTCAGAAAAAATTGCGAATAATGACACATCGCGAATGATTTCATGAGAAGAGCGCTCAAACTGCGAAGGTTGCTATGCCCTAGGGAGATATTGGCAATTGCTGATATGCTAATTGACTAGCGACCAATCGATCCCAGCACTTCATTCATCATTATACATAACGCAACAATTGCCCTAAAACAATGATCGTCTAATAAGTTAATGATCAAACTGCACAGAAATTGTAGCGAAATCGATAAACAATCGGAACGGTCGCCAGATGGTTTTCACCGAAAAAACCGTATGGTTTTACATAGGAACTGGGTGAACCCATTTGGTGACGGTTCACTTTGGTGGGCCTGCCCATTTGGTGACCAATTCGTGACCAAGTTTCATCGAAAACCGTCATCAGATGGTCACCAAATGGTCACGAATCAGCCACGAACCAGTCAACAGATGGTTTTTTTTCGGTAAAAACCATTTGGTGATGGGCTAACGACGGTTCTTTCTGTGGTTTCGTCAAGTATTCCGTTTTCCTGTGTAGTGTAGTGTCCATCTGGTTTGGTGTCCGTGTGATAGTTGACGAGGGTTTCAGTGGAAACTTGGACACGACAAGTGGTCCCCAAATGAGTGGGCCATAAGAAAAAAACCAGGCATCTGTAACCAAATGATTGCTCCGAAGTTTCCTATGTAATTTCACAGGAAACGAAATAATTGCCCAAAACACAGAAAAACCGTCGTTTACCCATCAGCAAAAAAACAGCTAGTGACTGGCTCGTGACTGGTTCGTGACCATCTGGTGAACAGCTGACGACGGTTTTTGATGAAACTTGGTCACGAATTGGTCACGAATTGGTCACCAAATGGGCAGGCCCACAAAAAAAAAACCCAGTGAACCGTCACCAAATGGGTTCACGCATTTCCTATGTTAGTTATAGGTAACAAACGAGCCACAGTCTGTGGACAATGTAAGGACAAGCAAATAAAATTGTGATTTTTGTGGAAAAAAAGTTTTCTGCGTTCAGGCAATAATACAATCACACTCCTACTTCAGTAACTTACACCAAATAATTTTTTGAATTTGCAGAGGACGACCAAACCCCATTGCAGGAAAGAGGCAGAAGCCACACAACGAAAAAAAAACCGTCGCAGAATGGTCGCAAGCTGGTTTCCACGAAACAGTACATAATGGTCTACCGGTCAACGAAAAGTTTTGTTAGAATTAACCTCCGCTTAGTGACTTTTTTTTGTGAACAATTTTTCGAGATTATTATTCGAGAGATTCGAGAGAATTTTTAACAGTACCTGCATATAATAAAACACATGATAGAACATCAGTACATAAATTTTTATTTTGCAACTCCGGGACAATCAGTGCACGAATAGAATAAACAACAAATAAGACAAGTTGGCGTCGAGCAAGAAAAAGAGGCGAAAACGAAAAGCGAGTTATAAATTAGGAAAAGGGGCAAGGTTTTATGAGTGAAACACAGCAGAGGCCTAAAAATGGGGTTGTCAAGAAAAAGTGACTAAGGTCGAATATTGGGAAATAAACAAGTTTGAGGTAAGAGTGATTTGCTTGTGCAGTATGGGTGAATAGTAGAAGACCAAAAGTTGGGGAAGTCAATCATATCACTCAAGAAATTACCTAAGTATAGGGACCCTGGAACAGATTCCCAGCTTACGGTACGAGTAGTTGAAGTATCAATAAACAACCGTACCGAAAACCCCACGAGAATCCATCCCCTGCACATTTTGTAGTATGTTGTAAATCAATCCTACAAATAAAATGTTACTCTGGTATCTAGCTAATTTATTTCGGAATAGTCACAAAGCCAATAAACTCTGCACAGAATAAGATGATCACGCCGCCAACGAGGACTGAACACACAATGAGGGCAGTCAGCGATACGGTGTGTAGCGATTTACGAATTGCCTCGTCACCTGCAATTAGCAAGCAATTAACTGCAATGACAATGACATGTAAACTCTTGGTCGTCCGTAAAGTGCGCAATTTGAACGGCTTTTAGCCCCTTCCCCTTTCTTGCGTATTTGCATACAAACATGTTGTATGGACGATATTTGGGAGCCAGACTTGGTGAATATCGTGTAATTACCATGAGTTGTAAAAAAAAGTCTACCTCAAAGATGAAACACCCACCTTCCCTGTCCACAAACAGTTTGTGCGCCTTTGGTTTGATCGGCGCCGCAGTAGTGGTGGTGGTCGTGGTGGTGGTGGTCGTTGTGGTTGTCGTCGTTGTCGTGGTTCTCCTGGGCTTTTTGGTTGTCACAGGTGGGGGTGCCGGGATATTTTTCTCCACACATCCCCAATCAGCGCAACATTTCCCGTCGCCATGACCTTGATAGTCCCCATTTGTGGCTTTATAGGTTATCTAAATGTATTTTATAATAATTAATAATTATAATAATAATAACCTATGACTGTTTCCGGAGAGGGTGATGGTCTGAACGCGTAAAGGAATAAAATGAACATTCTGCTAGACAACTTCAAATAATGACCAAATGAACCTTACCGAGCATTTTGAAATAAAATCATGTAGGCACCCCTCTGCCCCCGCATCCCACTCGTGAGTGAAAGAGTATTTTCCCTTCGTGATATCTGTAAAAGAGTATCATTAAAGGGACGGGGCGCACCCCAGGTAACAAAATAGTATTATTTGAAATAAATTCGCCTTTTTTATTTACCCACAATAACCAAGCGTAAAGGAAGATCCTCCGAATTAATGTTCTTCGTATTCCAGCTAAACATTTCCGAACACACCGCACAATTAACAAACAATTGCAGAACTCACTGGGTTCCTTATGCTGGATATTGAATGCACACACATGTCCTTTTTGCACCCAATCCAGTTTGCACGAGATTTTAGCTTCGTATTCGCATGTTGTGAACAACCCCAAAGGGTCGCATTTCTGAAGAGCAATTGGCATGCGGGCATTTAAATGGGTACATAGTTGTACTGGGTCCCTCGTCAGTATACGTGCGTTGTGAAGCGCCGTGTCTTAGGGTTCCTGATGGTTGACATTTGACATTAGTTGTCCATTATTACAATACATGCTCTTTCTTTGTTCATTTATTTATACTGTCTTCCAATAAACCATATTATTCTCCTTACATGAAGTAAAAGAGACCTACCGTGTCCAGATGTAGAGGTGCGCCGTTCTTCGAGTTCGAGAAGTAACACTCCAACTTCTCGCACAAGCCGAGTTGCAGAAGGCATATCAGGAGAAGGGCCCGGGTTGCCAGAAGCCTTCCAGCTCCAGGCATCGTAGTCGACTGCCCCAGTTTTGCCAATCAGCATTTATAAGCCTAAGCTTGGCATGCTAATTTTTGCTTTTCATTCATCGTCAAGTTCCTGGTTGGTGTGATCACTACACTATACTATGATAAAGTACGTTTCAAGTTTTGTGGAGAATGTGGAGGACAGGCTGGTTTACGAATTGAAGCTACTGACATAATAATCCATTTTTATTATCCTACGGTAATTTTTCTGACCGCATATTTGACGGATTTTGTGTCAATGTGCTTTTTAGGGTTTCCAGTTTACATTATTCTTTCCTTTTTTAGAACACAAGCACATACACAGGAAAGTGGAAACCCCGATTTCGCACCGAGGCATAATTGGGACGTGATCGGGGTTTTGGGGGTTTTCTTTTTCAACACAGTCGGGGCGTGACCAGTTCACGACAAGCAAGTGATCACCAAAGGCCACGAAAACAACCAGGCCCAGTAACCAAAAGGTTTATTCGTCATCTATTCATACGTAATTTATTGGTAACAGACGAGCGCGAAAGTATGTGGTGCACCCTGCGGTTAAACTTACCATTAGGCTCCCCCCCCCTCTTGCCGCTGTTTTTGAACGGCGTATGTTTATGGACAGGCTAGTAAATTTGTCATTTTTGTAAAAAAAAATTCTTCGTCCCATGCAATCGTATTCCTATCAGACATTCCTACTTCTGCCAAAGTGAATGCAAATGATAAAAGGCACTTTATGGTCTTATGGCAACCATTCTGCGACGGTTTTTTGGCACCACAAGAACCGTCGCAGAATGGTCGCAAGCTAGTTTCCATGAAATAGTACTAGTACATAATGGTCGTAGACTTTTATTAGAATTCACCCCCGCGTATTTTAGTGAACGTTCACTGGCAATTTTTCGAGATATTTTGACAGTACCTGCATACAAGGATACAAGACATAAATAGCATGCTAGAACGTCAGTACATATAAATTTTATTTTGCAATCCCGGATAATCAGTTTCAGTACACGAATAGAATAAACAACAAATAAGGCAAGTTGGTGTCGAGCAAGAAAAAGAGGCGAAAACGAAAAGCGAGTTATAAATTAGAAAGGGATTTATGAGTGAAACATGACGAGCCAGAATTAGGCCTAAATAAGGGTTGTCAATAAAAAAGTGTCTCTGTTCGAATATTGGGAAAATAAACAATTTTGAGGTAAGAGTGATTTGCGAGTGCCGGTAGACGATGGGGAAGCTCAAGTTCATTACGCAAAAAAAAATACCTAAACGCATGGGGGGATGACCCCTGGAACAGATCCCGTGGTTACGGTACAAGTAGTTGTCTTATCAATAAACTACCGTGCCGTAAACCCCACGAGAACATATCCCCTGCACATTTTGTAGTATTCAGTGTTGTGGTGAGCTTGTAATTCCAACCAAAATAAACAAAGGGTGTGTTTAGCACATTTATTCCGACGTTTCGGCTTTCGCCATCTTCAGGCTAAACACACACTTTGTTTCTTTTGGTTGGAATTACAAGCTCACCACAACACTGAATATCTACAACATTCCAACTTCATGGAGCGTGCATCTGTACATTTTGCAGTATGTTGTAAATCAATCCTACAACTAAAATGTTCGTCTCGTATCTAGCTAATTTATTTGGGAATGGTGACAAATCGAATAAACTCTGCACAGAATAAGATGATCACGCCGCCAACGAGGACTGAGCACACGATAAGTGCAGTCAGAGATAGAGTGCGTAGCGATTTACGAAATGCCTCGTCACCTGTAATTAGAAAGCAATTAACTGCTATTGTGCGTACAAACTTGATATGATGTCCCCGTGTATGCACGAAAAGCGTGGTTCCCAGTTGGGGGAATATGTCTCGATCTACCACTAATTCTCATGGTACCTCTGTCCCTCACGTCCATCTGGGAATGGAGCCCCCGCTAAGTTCGTACATACCTCATAAAAACGGTGCTCTTTTTTCACAATTAACTTACCGTTTTAACTTTCCTAATGTTCACAATAGTGGACATGCACATGAAAACGTTTTTTATAGTGATGAATATAATGAGGGTATAAATTTCATTTACGATATTTTATAGCTAATTTTGTGTCACTAGCGATATCACACGCACAAGTATACCTCAAAGATGACACGCCCACCTTCTCTGTCCACAAACAGTTTGCGCGCCTTTGGTTTGATCGGCTTCGCAGTAGTGGTGACGGTGGTGGTGGTGGTGGTCGTTGGGGTGGTGGTGGTGGTTGTCTTGGTTCTCCTGCTCTTCCTAGTTTTCGCGGTGGTGGGTGCCGGGATATTTCTGTCCACACAGCCCCAACCCTGACAGCATTTACCGAGGGCGTGCTGTGTGATGATCTCACCGTCTAGGATGTAACTTAGCTGAAATGGAGAATATATATATATGTTTGTTTATGAACTCAAAAGGGACGGGTGCACTTCACAATCGTTCGTTTGTCCTTGTTCTTGTCAAACGTAAACGGAAATAATTCGAAGGAAATCTGAGGCCATATTCACCAATCCATGCCCCATGGGGAATTCCCCCTCTTTTCTCTGCGTGTCTCACTTTAGAATGCTACGTTCTGTCACCAGGGAATATTTCGCCGAGGGGATTAGAGAGGTGAATACGGTCAATGGTCTCCCAATGTCCAACCTCAAGTGCTCATTGAGAACTGCTAATTTATGTCTAAATCCCCAACCTTACGGTATCTGTAGGCTAGGGCTAGAGTAGAGTAAGAGAGACAGAGCAACTGAAACAAGACAACCTTGTCTTACGTCCAAATGAATAATTTTTCCCCAGCACAAGTCAATTCTCTCTCGTTTTCAACGCTCTCTCTCTCCCTCTCTCTCTCTCCCTCTCTTCTCTCTCCACTCTAGCTCTTAGACTAATATATAGCAAGGTTGACGAGTATCCAAAATGACTTGCGCTGAAGTAATGTACTTGCGCTGAAGCAACTTCCAAATAGTTGGCACCCACATTCCCTTCAAATAATATAACATAATAAAACTTACATCGCAGCCAGAAATGTACTCATGTAGACAGCCATCAGTTCCGGCCTCCCACTCGTGAGTGAAAGAGGCTTTTCTATTCTTGAACTCTGTAAAACGGATCAAGGATCACGCCCAGTCCAGGCAACTCCCTTTAGTTCTGCGACTCATCTGTTCTTCGTCGGGAGTGTCGTAGGATATTTTTCGACTAGATTCGTAGCAGAGAATCAGATAAAATTCTAATTTTACTTGAAGTGCGACTTGAAATTGAAATGCTTTCATAGTTCTTACCGGCCGGTTTTTGAAACACATGGAGTACAACATCATTCTTATACAGCTTATGCAAATGAGTGCATATATTAGAATAAAAATTCGAACTAAATACGAGATAATTAGCATAAATATGTAAGATTTCATTTGTCCACGAAGCGTCTCAAAAACGGGCCGATAGTTCCTTTAAAATGTTAATCTCACCGGGATGCGCGTGCTGGATATCAAAATTGCACTCATTTCCATCGCCCATTTGGCAATTGACGTTTAAATGGTATTTGCATGGACCCCTCGATTTCCAACCACAAGTCTGAATAGTAAGGGCGTGTTCGGGATTGACCAGAAAGAAAGAAAGGAAAATCTCTGCTTGTCTGGTTGTCTGGTATCTCTCACACCAGCAGCAATTTCAGTTTTGAAACATTCTTTTTGTCCGATTTTTTAATTTCCTTTCTTTCTTTCGCAATCCCGAATGCGCTCCAATAATAGAAATGCTGACATTCGGACGCCACTGGGACAAATCTTTCAGGTGTTTTTGCACATGTGATGCGCAGAAAGGCATATGAATATGGTCATTTGAGCTGACCATCGTTAAATTAAGTAAACATTTGAAAGGAGGCGTACCTTTTTCAGAGCTACGGGGAAGACACACTCCAACTTGTCGCACACGCCGACTTGCAGAAGGCATATCAGGAAAAGGGCCCAGGTGGCGAGAAACCGCCCCGATAGCATCGTGATCAACTACAAATACACCGACTTTGCCAATCGCCTCTTTAACCCTATACCTAGCATGTTAATTTTTGATTTTCATTTTGTCTAGTAAGTGCTATTGTAAGTTTTAAATTTTGTTTTTACGCTTCAAGAGCGTTCAAGAGCGGGTCAAATACAGATACAATGTTTGCTTATGACATGTTCCGCAGAGGTGCTGAGCAGTAGGCGACGAGTTCCAGATGACAAATTGCTCGACGTCTTCGGGCTAGGGCCAAGAGGGATCGCCCACGCCTGGTGGTAGTTTCAAAGGTGTCGCGGGCCGGAATCGAACTCGGGTCGCGGGCCGGAATCGAACTCGGGTCGCGGGCCGGAATCGAACTCGGGTCGCGGGCCGGAATCGAACTCGGATTGCGTTAGAGACGAACGCGCTGCCACTAGAACACCAGGCCCCCCTGGACCACCAGGCCCTAAGTTGTATGCAGTGCGGTAATTATACGATAAAATTATGTTTCAAGCTGGAATGTTGTACAGTGAATATTGTGAAACATTATGTGAAAAGGGGGGTAAATTTGCAGTAATTCAGGCGGCATTTCTTCTTTAATAAAGCAACAAACTATTTTTGGTTGTGTCGGGCTCAGGGCTTGGCTACATTGCAAAAATATATTCGTGCTACGGCGCTAAGAGTATTTGGGAATACGACCAATAAGCATAAATGTGGTCATACGAACAAATTTTATTTTGGAAAATTATGCTCGTACTCGTTGCTAGCACAATATTCAGTTCTTTTGTACGGTAAGAAGTTCAAACATATGAGGCAAATTCAAGTATAGGATAATGGCAATTCACACTTTATAAAGAGAAAAAGTTATAAGGAGGCGAGGCTCTCCGTGCCAAGTTGAACTAATTTTAGTATATAAAAGAGTAACTGTAGAAATGCAGTGTGACTGTGTGACTCACGTTACGGAAATCATTAGAATGAATTGTTCCGCCAGCTTACAAAAAGGGTGACAAGCTCCATGGAATCCCATAATGCAAAAGAACTTACATGTGATTGTCTTAATAAAAAAATCGATAAATACACAATTGAAATTAATTATTATAAGTCAAGGCGAAGCAGAAGTCATAGGGCACACCAGCTTTCACAAACCATCCTACCACCTTCCCCGTGACAAACTACATATATCAGCGTCATCTGCGATTAGAGTTGTTGTGCATCTGGCGATAAAAGAACATGTTTAGGACATGTTTTTGGGACATTAGGACATTTTTAGTGGTGTTACGCGGGATATATCTGAAACGTAGCAGCCAGCCGGGGAAGGGGACCACGGCGACTCGGGCCAAAGTAACCACGAGGTTTACTTTTTTTGCCAAAGTAACCACGAGGTTTCACATATGAGCATACCTGGCATAATTGCTGCTAGCACAATATTCAGTTGGTACACTTTCTAGGCCTTTATAAGGAGGCGAGGCTCTCCGTGCCAAGTTGAAGTCCAATGAGACATATAAAAAGTTTTATTTGAAAATCGTGAAAGCATATTATGTTCTCTTGCTTGTCGGTCGTGTATTGAATAACTTGAACTTCAGTGGCGAATGCGTATTATGTGCGCCCTGTGGATCCGAGTCCAAGGAACCCTAAAGTGGTTGGATACTATATATCAAAGAGGTATGGCATGTGGTTTGTAAAAAAAACTATGATGAAGTACATGCTAGGGCTAGGGAATCATGCGCGATCCCTCCTGGCCCTAACCCGAAAACGAGACGTCGAGCAATATGGAAATCGGGAGCTCGTCGCCTGCAGCTCTGGGCCTCTGCGGGACATGTCATAAGAAAACTTAAAAAAAGAGTATATTACACCACCATTGGACAAGCGTAGAAAGGCTGTTTAAAGGGACGGGCCCATCAAAATAAACCTATAGTTTGCATGTTTTTATAATTTGTATAAAGGGGGTTTATTATAATATATGTACACTAAGTTACGGCTAGACTTTATCCCGCTGAAATTTTTCGGTGTCGATAAACTCAAAAGTATACCGTAGAAGACCAACAATTGCACCCTTATTTCCTTACCGCGTCTCCCGAGGATACCTCGCTCTGATTGGGACCCGGGAGACTATCTGTCCATATAGCCACATTCCCCCGGGACACGCGACAAGAAAATAGGGTGCAATTGTGTGTCTTCTACGGTATACTTTTGAGTTTATCGACACCGAAAAATTTCACCGGGATAAACTCTAGCCGAAATTTAGTGTACATATATTATAATAAACCCCCTTTATACAACATGCAAAATATGGGTTTATTTTGATGGGCCCGTCCCTTTAAACCAAATTAATTTGCAAACCATCCCAAATAAATGCCCAAAAATAAAGAATATGAAAACAATTGAAATGAAAGAAGAAAACAAACTCGAAGTAATCTCTTGCGCGATTTACCGCCGATCTGTCGTTCCGACTAAATTTAGAGGAAGTTTCATTGAATGAACTGCATTTCCTACGACGTATCTTCGCTCTCTCTCTCTCGCTCTCTTCTCTCTATATATATCGCTATCTCGCGCTCTCTACATATGTCCTCTCTCTGTTCTCCGTCTCTCTCTCTCCTCTCTCTCTCCTCTCTCTCTCTTTATCCCTTTCTGCCTCTCTCACCTCTTGGTATTCCGGTGTTCCATCGGTACCATTTATCACCCCTTCGCAGGGAGATTGCACATCTAATTTCTCTTTACTCGTCGACGTCTCTTTATTTGTCAATGGTGGATCCTTGCACGGGCTTCCCTGCTTGTTCTCTAAATCGGGATTACTGTTTTAATTGTTAGTTCCCCTTTAAAGTGGTGTGCCCCGTGGTTTCCGCAACTTTCTGAGCTAACGGAAATGTAACGACACGTAAGAATTTGCACCAGAGTTACTCCAGCACGCCTGCAATACCACTTTAATATTACCTTTCCGCGAGTGTTCTCTCATGCTTCGTTTCTTCTTCTTGCTGGACATACTCATACCAGATTTGATCTTATTAGATCTGAATAGAAATTGATATTTAATTATTTTTAGTAATCCATGAAAGACATGAAGATCAAGGAACGGAATTCGACACTCTATTTATGGTCCTGGACGCCCAAAACAGTCGTTTATAGCATAGCCGCTAGTTAAAGCGAAATACCGGCCGGTTTTTGGAACGTATCGTCGTGGACAACTGCATTCTTCCGTGTTTACGCTAATTTGCTCGAAATTACTAGATTTTTTATTCTAATTTATGGTCATTTGCATAGGCTGCATAATAATGATGATGTACTCGATGCGTTTCAAAACCCGGCCGGTATTTCGCTTTAATGGTTTCCGGGTTTATTTGAGTTGTGTGATTCTTGTTCTTGTATTGTGAACTTGAACTAGTTTATATGTATTAAGTTACTACAATGGAATTGAATAACAAGTAAATCAAATAAATGTAATAAGTAAATTAATAAATTCGTACTTTTGTGAGTTCTTGACACTCGTCACCGCCTTTACTAAGGAAACTTTCTTCTCCTGACGTTCAATGTCGTTAACCTTCTCGAGTACTTTTTCATTTTTCTGCTTATGTTTTTTACTTGACGATTGGTCCGAAGTGGTTTTACTGTAAAATAACATCATGAATCATAAAAACAGTCTCAAAGGGCCGGGTAACATCTAACATGAGCAATATTTCCTCAGGTTTACTCATATCCCATGCTGTAGTTTCCCCGAGTTTCCTAATACGGATGCTTTGTAACATGTACATATACTTTGGGAAAAAATATTGTTCGTTCGTCTCATCTGCCGCATTTAAAACCAAATGACCATATACAGTATACAGTATCTAAACATTACCATTCCGGTAACATCGGTAGCGGCGAATTCGGTGCGGCGGGTGACGTGGCCGCCGGCGTACTTGATGCCGGTACTTCGGGCTTCGGAACCTCTTGAACACTGGTGGTTTGTGTGGGTTTCACGGTGAGGGCGACGTTCTGGAATAATCCTTGTCTTGTAAACGACCATTTAAGATTAGGCTATTCTCAAATCACCTAAAAACAAGAGTACTCGATAAACACTAAGAAGCAGACGGGGGTCGCAGGCGGGGGTCCCCTGCTGTTGTTCTAAGAGGTCGACCCGACCGACTGCTAACATCTGGACTGGTGCGACCCTATAATTATAATGCAGGCGGAAACACCTTGCCATGAACGGTAACGCCGTGAACAACGTGAGGCTAAATGTTCAACGAACCTTAGAAACAGCCTTAGCCTTTGAAGCATTTTTATCCATTGAACGGTTCTGGAAACAGTTACCTTATAACGGTTTTATTTCCTGAAAACTAAGAGATACAGAGATGGGTAGTTTGTTCAATGATAGGCACGTCTCATGTTCACCCACATATTGTTAGATTAGAAACATCAAAAATGTTAACCAAGTTACACCAATTTGTCTTTTAGGATGAGTATTACTTATTCATTCATTTATTTGTAAAGACTATAACATTATGTTTAAATAAATTGTATGTCTCTCCTTAAAAATAATCCAACCTTAACAATTGACTCGTCTTTAGCCTTTTTCTTGCGGTCCGTAGACTTTTCCCTCGACTAAATGTGAAATACTTTAATTTTACAATTTTATTTCAAGGTGGTAGCCTATGGATACTCCATATGTTAGAACTTTGACACTGCCTCCCGCTTTACATTATTTTAGAAACTAATTTTCTCTCTCTCTCGCTCTCTCTCTCTCTCTCTCTCTCTCTCTCTCTCTCTCTCTCTGTCTCTCTGTCTCTCTCTCAACTTTCTTTCTTTGTTTCCTTTCATTCTCTCGGATTAGCCCTCTCTGCTTCCCCTTGCCAATAAGATGTGGTTTCTCTTGTGAAAAATCAGAAAAGAGTTTTAGAAAACATTACACTTACCTTATCTTGTCCCTGTGGAACTTGTATCTAAAGAAGGAATATGAAATATCTATTTACAACACTTGGAACAATCTCAAACACAGACTCAAATTCACATATTGCTCAATGCGTTATCACATCTCAGCTTATGGTGCTCCGTAGTAGTCCCGCACGTCTGACCGAAAAAGGAAAAGCCATGGCCATAATGTAGTCATAGCTCATGGCACGCCCTTTGTGGAGGAGTTTCGGTGTTCAACCAAAGTACTATGCATTTAACAATATTAGTGCTGACAATAAATGTTGCAGTTGCAGTGAGATCTACTTACTCTTATTATTGTATTATTCGCTCGGACTCACATTACTAATATCGGTTTCAGGCGGCGCATGGAAAGAAATCCTTTCTGAAGCTTCCACGACCGGCTTGTTTTCTGAAGGAATAAATTAGAAACCAAGAGAAAACCATAACCTTAGGAATATACCGTACCACTCGTATAAAAGAATAAAATACATACACATCGTTAACAACTAAGACTAAGGGCCTTACTTTTCTGTAGATTTCTCATTTTCTTCGTCGTTCGCTCATCCTGAGATCAAAAAAAAAATATTCGAGTCAAAGCACAATGTCGCAACAAAGAAAGTGCGCATCGCGACGGCACACTTTTGGCGCTCGCGCAAGCTTAGCAAGGGAAAATAATTGACTTACGGAGGGTGACTCTAAATCTGTGTTTTTATTCTTTCCTTTACATTGAAACAACGTGAACGCAATTAGAAATAGTGACATGAGAGGAACTGAAATATTTTCATAAATATATAAGATTATATTAAAGGGACAGGCCCATCAAAGTAAACCTATATTTACGAAACGTTCATAATGTATATAAAGCATTTTTATTACAATATATACAAACCAAATTTCACCTACTTTCGCCCTCGAGGACTTTTTCCGATGTGCTCATCATCATATGTATACCATAAAGCTGCAGACTTCCAAGGTGTATATGCAAATCTAGCTCGCATTTTAATTTCTTGATAAATTTGCGTAGACAGCTTCGATCTCTGCAGTTTTACGGTATACATATGATGATGAGCACATCGGAAAAAGTCCTCGAGGGCGAAAGTAGGTGAAATTGGGTTTGTATATATTGTAATAAAAATGCTCTATACACATTATGAATACGTCGTAAATATAGGTTTACTTTGATGGGCCTGTCCCTTTAAGCTTGACTTTTAACTTTACTAATTTAACTTTGTTTTGTTTAGAAAAACTGCAAAAAGTATGCAATTGCTATCTAATTCTGATACTACAAGAATTGCTGAAAAATCGCACTTGATGAATATGTTCATTGTGTTATAGTAAAAACAAAAATTTAAAGATCAAACCAACCTTTTAAAACGTCAATTAAAACGAAGATTTCTATAAATTGCATAGTGAAATTTTATGGCGAAGCCCGAAAAAACCAAAAACGTAAAAAAGATGCAAATTTTCGAGAATCGAGCACTTTTATATTACGAGAATGCAATTAGAATACGAAAACCATTGCAACGATGTTTATGCGTTGTGTTGATACCACGCAACACGGCTTTCTATTGATAAATTTAGTTTCAGCAGTGAAAAGACGAACAATAGTTAAATCAACCCCACCTATTCCGCCGCAACGTTACCCCTAACCTAAAGGCCCTAAATTACTGAATAACAAAACAAATGAGACTTTGTCCCACTACGTTGGCCCCTGTAGCTTAGCGAATCTTAGTTTAGTTACACCAAAAACGCTCGGCATCTAAAAACAAACCCAACAATAAACAACGGGATGGAAAGGTTTATTCACAGGTGAACAAAAATGGAAAATAAGTGACAAAACGAATCAGAATAGTAAATTGGTAAGAGATCATGCTAGAATTAATTATTTACAATCCATTAGGGTTGAAATATTATTAAAATACTCAAGTCAGCTTTTACACTTTCTGACTGCAGTGGTAGACAATGCTTTACTATAAAGTGGCTGGGAAACGTTGTCTGACACTGAGTATCATCATCGTAGGTCGGCTGCCTATCGGTCTCTGAAAAATCTTTGTTTTTAGGCAATCAGTATATGAGCCAGTTTTATTCTATAATAAATAAATTTAATAAATACAATATGACCAACCTAGTTGAACTCCGCGCCGTCTTCAAAATTTCCGAATCTTTTGTTGAAACCGTAGAATTGTGGGCGATAGCCCTCAGCAAATGAGGAAAGGAAAGGGAAGTTACCCTGAAATAAAACTTTTTCTTTTTGAGTATAATGTATTTAAATATTATGTAAACTTTTTTCTATTCAACTGTTGGCGACCCGGAATTATTCAGCCGAACGGTGCCAAGCGTGAATTAGGCTATTTTTTTGGCCAATCTTTCGTCCAATGTTTTCCATCAAAATGCCAAACACAAAGTGTCAACTCGTGGTCACCAAACATAATGAAAAGTATATGCATTTTTCATGAGTAAAACATTGAACTTTTCAGACCAATTCCGATAGATGTTGCCTATTGAATGAGCGTACTAGCACTTGATTAATTATTCGCATGATATGTACATCGCGACAAAAAAACGTTGCGTACTCCAAAAAAATTCAATGGTCCTAAATACATACAAATAAGCTTAGTGACCAAAAATACATTGGAGTGTGGCATTTTTTGCTCGTATTTTTGGGACTGCTTTAGGGGACTAAAGCTCGACTTCTGTACGTAGTTTTTACATACCAAAATAACAATTCAAGTATCTGGACCTTATTTATTCTGACATTTCATGCAACTCTCTACATTTCGAGCATACTGAGATTTGAAAAAAATATTATTCTCTGGTTTATTCTTCAACAAAACCAGTTGCTAAAAAAGTAATACCCGAAGCGCATGTGACCGGAAAATTCTTATAAATATGAACTTTGACGCAAAACGCGGACTTATATGATGTGATGTACGCTTGGCTGACCTGCACTTGTCTGACGCGCACAGAATTGCGCCACGACGGACCCTGCCGCGAGAAGTGCACGTCCTGAAATTTAAAGCGGTATAACAGCTGGTTTTTGAAATGAATGGCCGCTGTATTCGCATGGAGTCTATGTGCGGAACATGTTACTTTTCTGCAGTAAACTGCGCGGGGAGCGTGCCTTATGTAGCATGTAGACGAACAATAAAAACTCCCAAAAATGGCCATAACATACAAAAAACGGCGTTTTTGAAATATTCCAATGCGGAGAAAAAGTCAGACCTTGACGATTTTGTCCTCGTTGCGAGCCTGTGCGAGACTAATAATCAGCACAATAACAAAGAGAAATAGCTTGAAGTATTCCATGTCTTATCTGAAAGCGAAACTGATGCAGAAGGGTCTTCGAAAATGGCTAGGTAAAGGAAAAAGCTCTATTTCTTGCTTAGCAACTGGGTTACTAAATCAAACATTACTGCGTAAACGGTAAGACGCAAACTGACAGGATTCAAAATTCAAACCTTCCTATACTTTGAATGGACAAATCAGCTTTTGTTTGAGGTTAAAGCGAAATGACACGTGGATTGGGGGGTTTTCTGGACAACTTCCGTTATTTACGAGTGGGAATCGAGTACAATTTAATCGCTGAAGCTCAAGTCCTGTAGGGCATGACTCTGTGTTACTAAATCAGAAAATTAAGGCTAACCCGTAACGCAGCCTACAGATGCCGCATACTACCCTCACACTAACCAGAATACGGTAGCTTGGTCACAGAACATAACATTCATAATGGAACACCTGGATTATGTGAAAAAGGGAACAAGCGGTTACGGAAGTGTGGTTGTCAACACTTATGGGTATTTTCTGGACAATTTAGACCAAAGTGCCGACACGCCCCTTTATTTTGGACCCACGGATAGAAAATAGAAAGTAGGTGTTTGAATAAAAAATGAGATTTAACGGAGTGAAATTTACTTTAGTGGCCAAGCCCGCTGGTGTGCCAGGAGCGTTCCACTTGGTGGCGGGCTCCTGGCATACCAACGGCCCTACCGATCGTTAAAGGGACGCGGTCACCTTTACGTCCCTATGGTATACTTTGTGTTTTTTTATCTGAATAATATGCAGAACTTAGTGTTGGAAAAAATTAGGCAAAAAAAGTTGATTTCAAGCAATTCACAGGAAAACTTGTCCCCAGCACCATAGTTAACCAAAAACCCAAATGGTATAATGACTCCGAGATATGCCCCAAATTGAAATCGTTAGTCGACTCATTATCTGCACGACCATATTGGACAATTGTGATAGGATTACGGTGGATATTCGTCTAGGTTGACACGCCATTTTACTCGCTGATGCCGCATTTCCTGCAAAATATTTTTCCAACACTATGTTCTAAATATTAGTCAGATAAAAGACACAAATCATATAAACAGGCCAAAAAAGGTGACCGCGTCCAAAGAGATCGAAATCGAAGGTGCAAACGGCGCACTCTGGGCGCACCAACAAAGCACAAGGCTTCTTCAACATCAAAGTACAATTAGAAGCACGAGTGGCCGTGACGTGTCCAGCTGTCTTATCCTTTTATCGTTGATTTGTCCCAGAGTCCAGAGTCCAGAGTGTCAAAGATCGTTTTATTCTAAAGTGCTCCTTATTCTCTCAAGCAAATTGCCCGACAAATCTGAAAAGAAAAGCCTTTTGTGCTGGAAATTTGCAAGCACAAAAGGGAACGAATGAGGTTGTTTTATGATAGAATGTTGCATGTTCTGAGATCACACTAAAGTGGGTCTATGAGGTTTTTTGTTGGAAATTGACAAATTGAAGAAATTTGCAAGAAACAATGCAACGGAAATGCTATTGAAATTCTTTGAGAATGAGTCATTTTCATGCAAAAGTTAAAGTGGTGTCCAATGGTGTCCAGTGGTGTCTGAGTGTCCATGGTGTATTATCCAATAGGGCACGCTATTTGTGCTGACTCGCACTTGTATAGTACATTTCCCAGTAGTATTTATCCATATTACTTTATTATATCCTTCGTATAGTTATCAAGATCAATATCCTTGTTGAGTTCTTGGTAGTTTCAAATCGTTCAGTTTCCCATGTGTGTAACATCAACAAATAATGTACTTTACTCCCATTTAGCTATACCGTGTTTAGAGAGTGTGCATTATGAAGAGGTCTAGCCTCGCCCCCGATCAACCGACAAAGGGGATCCATGTCTGACTCATGAGCTCGTTAGTTAGTATGCAAATGAAGGAGGTTAGAAAAGATGCATACAATTGTTAGGTAACATGTGAATCCTCTATACGTAGCTTGTAAAAGATAGGTTTCAGCATTCTCCGCCCATAAATGCCCGGTACTTAAGCCCATGATTCCCCCTTATCGGGGCCGCTCGGAGATGGACCGAGCGAGCCAGGCACTATCAGCCCCACTTGAGCAGCGTGATTGATCTCTCTGGGATCTCGCGGTGCTGCTCGAGTCTTCACTTCTACCTTCATCACAGTGTGGTCGATCCCTCAGGGACCCCGCGGTACTGTGCGTCTTCACTTGTTGTTGTGTAATTGATTGGTTGAATAAATACTGTTGGTAATACGGTGTTTTATTGACGCAAGAGATACACACAGACAAGGCCCAAGTACTGACTAACGGTGTAGTCAGTACATTTGGGGCACCGTCCAATTTAAGAACGACGGCTATTAAACAAGACCCGCGTGGCAGGACGCATTCGCTGCGGAACGAATTCTCGCAGTTTTCCTTTTCTCATCGCCAGGGACTCTGTATTCTTGTACTTCGTGCGCTACATTTGGCGCACCTGGGATTCCAAACCAGGCAAGAAGTCCCGTGCGGCAAGAACATTCTTCTTCGACAGTATACTCAGGAGGAAAGAGCAACAACGTTCCACGTGTCATGTATCTACCCAGGAGGGAGATTCAACTCTCGAGGTGCTGATCGCCTACTGCTCGAGCGGAGAGTGATTGCGCTCTACGGTCGGTGACATACGGATCGTGTCCCGATCAAGCTGGACAGGCTTATTGCCTAGTTCGGTGCGCCACTCTGGAGCAAGGACGTGAGCAAGAATAGGCTCAGCAACTACGAAGTGAACACTGTGGATCGAACTGGGGCACGAAAAGCATTCTGCTGCTTAGTACTCTTGTAGGTGCACCACTTTTTTCACCTGGGATACACTACACGAAGACGTTTCAGAAGAATGTTCTTCTTTCGATTCGGACGCCATACTCTGGAGAGGCGCGCACTACGGTTGGTTTAGTGAACCTCGACTCAAGTCCGGAAGTTAAGTCCCATCTCGCAGGAAAAGCAACGTTCATATGCTTAGTACTGCCCGCCACTTGTGAGTAATGCATAGCTCATGATCAATATGCGACTCTGACTGTTTTTCAGTTTTGTGTGTTTTTCCCGTTATCATTTGCTTCATTCTTTAAATTTTTTACCTGGATTATGCCTTACGTAATTAGTACCTTCTGTTATTTTGTGAGTTACTTATTCCGTAATTACACATGTATTAATTTTTTTTCGTTTTTTTTTGTGTCTTTCCTCTTCTTACGCTGTTTCGTAGGCTTATTTTTTTTCTTTGTCTTATGTGTACTTCGCATAAAATTTCCCTTAATTTTCCATTTTCACCTTCCACCTGTGCCGGGCGGGAGTGTGCTGACTCGCACTTGTAAAATACATTTCCCAGTAGTATTTATCCATATTACTTTATTATATCCTTCGTATAGTTATCAAGATCAATATCCTTGTTGAGTTCTTGTTAGTTTCAAATCAGACAGTTTCCCATGAGTGTAACATCAACAAAGTATGTACTTTACTCCCGTTTAGCTATACCGTGTTTAGAGAGTGTGCATTAGGAAGAGGTCTAGCCTCGCCCCCGAGGAACCCACAAAGGGGATCCATTTCTGACTCATGAACTCGTTAGTTAGTATGCAAATGAGGAGGTTAGAAAAGATGCATAAAATTGTTAGGTAACATGTGAATCCTATATACGTAGCTTGTAATAGATAGGATTCAGCCTGCTCCGCCCATAAATGCCCGGTACTTAAGCCAATGATTCCCCCTTATCGGGGCCGCTCGGAGATGGACCGAGCGAGCCAGGCACTATCAGCCCCACTCGAGCAGCGTGATTGATCTCTCTGGGATCTCGCGGTGCTGCTCGAGTCTTCACTTCTACCTTCATCATAGTGTGGTCGATCCCTCAGGGACCCCGCGGTACTGTGCGTCTTCACTTGTTGTTGTGTAATTGATTGGTTGAATAAATACTGTTGGTAATACGGTGTTTTATTGACGCAAGAGATACACACAGACAAGGCCCAAGTACTGACTAACGGTGTAAGTACATTTCCCAGTAGTATTTATCCATATTACTTTATTATATCCTTCGTATAGTTATCAAGATCAATATCCTTGTTGAGTTCTTGGTAGTTTCAAATCGTTCAGTTTCCCATGTGTGTAACATCAACAAATAATGTACTTTACTCCCATTTAGCTATACCGTGTTTAGAGAGTGTGCATTATGAAGAGGTCTAGCCTCGCCCCCGATCAACCGACAAAGGGGATCCATGTCTGACTCATGAGCTCGTTAGTTAGTATGCAAATGAAGGAGGTTAGAAAAGATGCATACAATTGTTAGGTAACATGTGAATCCTCTATACGTAGCTTGTAAAAGATAGGTTTCAGCATTCTCCGCCCATAAATGCCCGGTACTTAAGCCCATGATTCCCCCTTATCGGGGCCGCTCGGAGATGGACCGAGCGAGCCAGGCACTATCAGCCCCACTTGAGCAGCGTGATTGATCTCTCTGGGATCTCGCGGTGCTGCTCGAGTCTTCACTTCTACCTTCATCATAGTGTGGTCGATCCCTCAGGGACCCCGCGGTACTGTGCGTCTTCACTTGTTGTTGTGTAATTGATTGGTTGAATAAATACTGTTGGTAATACGGTGTTTTATTGACGCAAGAGATACACACAGACAAGGCCCAAGTACTGACTAACGGTGTAGTCAGTACACTATTGGTGGCGCAAACACCAACTAGACTCTGTATAATCACTGCCAAAAAACCAAGAGAAATAGATAGTGTCAAAACTCACAATACAAAACCCATTCGGTTTTACAGTCGATTCCAAATAATATTTTTAAGAAGCAAAACACATCGGACTTTCCTTGACTCTTTTTTTTTTCCGTGTTTTTCCATAAAGTTGATTTTTATACTGTACGCGTTCACAACGATTTTTATGGCACCTCTTCTTTCTGTGCCTTATGCCGACATTGCTCAGTGTTCATTGTATCGGTATATTAGTGGAAAAACTCCAAAAAAAGGATGCACTTGCTCCCTGGGTAGAAGTACCACATATAAATATAATGTATAATGGGCGTCGGTGGCCCATTGGAAACGTCCGCGCTTCGCAGTCAGCCGACCCGAGTTCGAATCCAGCCACAACATGCCACCGAAGCCGGGAAAATCGAGGCGAATCCCCCATTGCCTAGCCTGAAGACTTCGAGGGATTTGTCGTTCGAGTTACATCAATGATCGACATTATCTGAAGGAAAAATCTCCCCTCCACGCATTCCCCCGCGGATTGAAGAAGCACGACGCTACAAACCTTCCGCACTTGTTCCATGTACTTGATTGATGTTGTATCTGATTGATTGTATGTGTGAATAAAGTAGTGATATAATGTATTCATAACACTTTGCTCTTTCACTATCAGTATAAATTGGAAAGTTTAAAAGGAGTTTAATCTTCGATAATTTTTGAAAACGGGCCGTCGATATTTGTCACTGTCAGTTTCAGTTCCTGTATTGATATCACTTTTTCGGGAAACTTCTTCCTCCATTACCGATACACAAACCAACCCCGGTGCAGGCATTTGGCTGAAACTGGTTCATATCGCGTACAGGTGAACGCAACCATCCGCTGTCACTGGCAAGGCAAGGCAAGAGATTGATTAATAACCCGCGCGGGAGAGCGCTGCACGCCTGTGTGACCAGCATGTTGCATGCATGTTCACATGCTTGGAGCACGCGGAATAGGCTTGGTACAGTGCTCAGTGGCTTGATATTTTGATCGAAAGAATCTTTTTGTGAAAAGCTGGCTTTCAGCAGAAAAGATTGTTGATGTTTGATGCTAATTTATGCGAGAAATTTATTACAGCCGATGATTGATCCTTATGGTAAAGGGCGTGAAATTAGCCTGTGAATATGGGACTAATATTGAAAAACTATATTCCACATTGTCAGTAGAAAGGTACTGTTGCATATCAGAACACCTTGCAATAAAAAGTTAAATTTACGAATTAATTACCATCTTATTATATAAAAGAGTAACTGTAGCGTAATTTGCATAGAGATGTGCGTTACGGAAATGCAAATTTTCGACAATTGTTACGCCTGTTCGGGTATAAAAAGAGTTTCGCAGCTCAATGTCGAAGTATGCATATGCAATTGTTTCCTATTATGTGAGTTTCTTATGATACGTTTGAAACTTTGCATATAAGTACGCGCATGCTAAACCAATCATATTTCCATGTAATTCGCCTCAGGCGGCGTGATCCGTCTGGTTTAGACATATTGTATTTACTCCGTGAGCCTGTTTTCTTCCTGAATACTGTATGTTCTCTTCTTATT
Source organism: Pelodera strongyloides (assembly GCA_036852015.1). Classification (NCBI taxonomy): domain Eukaryota; kingdom Metazoa; phylum Nematoda; class Chromadorea; order Rhabditida; family Rhabditidae; genus Pelodera; species Pelodera strongyloides. The sequence goes on from JAANDG010000086.1 coordinate 156,907, forward strand.
TGCATGTTCGCACCAGGAACTCTTTCTTATCAAAACATTACTCTTGTTTATTAGACGGATACAATCTCTTGTGTTTTCAACGTGCACGCGGCGTGTACTATTGTGCCGCGCTACGCGCGCTCTCCAGTTCTAGAAGAATCGACAGCTGCTAGCAGACTGCGCGGATTTATCACAAAATATATCACCAGTTTAGGAGAGAAAGAGCGAATAGTTCCCCCCAGTCACAACACATTTTGAACTAATAAATCATTTTGGAAGTATTGAGTACAGAGACGTCACTGACCTGTGGAGATCAGTTCAGGCGACTGCGGTAAAAGCTCAAGAAACATCGGGCAGAAACCTAAACATCAGCATCATGATCAACTAGTGATTTTTTAGGCTGAGATCTCAGGCATAATTATGTTTCTTCTTTTTTATTTCCTAAACCAAAAATTTCTATCAATTGAGATCATGACATTGTTGACACGCAACTAGATAGGGATGTTGATCTCATGGCATACAGCTCTTATTGTTAGCAACAGCTTATATCAGGCACATGTTTTCGTGCGTTGACCAGGAAGTACTGTATACGTGTATACTGCGACTATTAACTTTTTAAATTTCGTAGGTTAGCTAAAATTCGATATGTGACTTCGCGAAACTTCCTCAGCCGCACACAAAAATGTGTCGGGGTTGGGAGCGGCTCACTGAGCGCCTATGGTTATGAAATACTTACATTCCTAAATGGCGTACCGTATTTATTGGACATCAATTTCCAAAAAAAAGGCCCGGTGTGCTATGTTTCAGTAGCGTGCTGAAGGTGCGTGGCACACCGCAGACTCAACTCAACATTGAGAGACAGAAATGGATATTGTCAGCCACTTCCTAACTCTATTGGTATTATTATATGTTTTTGAATAGCAGTAAGTTGCGTCATATTTTCATCGCCATATCTTATTATATAAAGGAGAAGAGTTTGTTACGGGTTTGTTTTTATGTGCACAACGAAATCCCTTCATAAAGAAAATTCTTCGATCGAAAGAGCACACAAAATCATTGCCGCTGGCGGGATTCGAACCCACAGCAGCCCACAATCTCTCGATTCACAGTCCAACGCTCTACCTGTTGAGCTATGCTAGCTTATGGGAGGAGGATCTTATAGGAGATAGAAGAGCAATTGCAATAGCAAATTTGCAAATTTGCATGAAGTCCAGAACCATAGGATACGTTCCCGCATAAACGTAAATGAACATCTTTTTTACGTTTGAAGAAATTCCTTTTTTTTTAATTAGGGTAACAATCGGCCGAAGGCCGATTCCTCCAGTCGGAGAAGAGCCCGTAGGGCTCTTCGAACGGCTGGTTTAGATATATTTGTCCATGTGATTTTGTTCGGCAGTTTTTTTGTGTGCCCTCTTTTATTTGTTGACAATGTTTGAATTATGAATGAATGCAGTCACTAACCATCACTGAAGAGCCCGAACTCATCAGAATACGCTGCATTAGATTGTTAGAGATTCGCTATTAGATAGACCACTTGAGTAACAAGTTGGGTTCATATTTGCGCGTATTTTTTCACTCTTTAGCCATACAAAACATTGATTCTCATAGTCCCGCAGTAGGTCCCCTTCCGTCACTGAAGCGCGCAGAAGTTTGCATAGAATGCATGAAAATTCAGGTGTATGCGTCTTCACGTGTAATGTCGCATGTTTGACCAACATCTGCATAAATTCTAGAAACGCCCAGAAATATGAATTTGATATGATCATCACGTGGATGCTCCATGGCTATCATATGCCTTGAGCACATTATGATTCGCTAATCAAAATGTTGGAGCTCTCCGCCCCTTTTGCGCTGTGCGCTGTACCACTGACGCGCTGAGAAAACGTGTTATCACAATACCGTAGTTCAACGCCTAAGTTCCGTGTATATAAGGGTTTAACAGGCGGATGGAGCTTCGAGTCGGTCACATTTTGGCTTCATATTTACGGTATCTTCTTAAACTTAAAGGGTCAGGCCCATTTCAAGTGACCCCTATTTTGATGAATCCATCTGATTCTCCATCATGTCAAATATAGTAGGATACGATATTTTTCTAATTTTCAAGCGCAAAATTCACGCAGTATTCAGAAATTTACAATGGCCAGTCATGCCCAACTGTCTATCGCAGTTGTCACGCTCCTTCGCGCTGATTGGCCAATATCGCAATTGCCACGCCGTCGGCCATGTTTCTGCAAGCTTATATACTGAGTTACTTTCCATAAAGATATAAACCGTAAGGTTAGCGAAAACATGTAATGTTGAACCGCAACAGTTTTTATTAAACTTACTTTTTACATAGAAACGACTGGTGCCGGTTTCAAAACATACGAATTCTGATTCCGTTTCATAGTTTACTGGTTATATTTAAGTAGCTCTGACTTTTACGAATCTCTGCATAACTTCGTTCTAGATCTTACTCTGAAGTCCTTCGGTAATTAAGTAACTACACAACTTTAACCAAACGTCATGGGAACGTTACCAATTGTCTGATGTCGTTACTGTTTTACAATCATATCCATATTATTCCCTGTCAGATAGAACCCAATGATTTACAGTAATGTGGGGGCGGGTAACTGTGGGTGCGCGCGCAAAACTTTGAGTGCGAGTAGAGTTCGATGTAAGTACATCCTTGTCTGGGAGTATATATTATCAATCAACACCCAGTACCAGTTCCTGCTCGTTACTGTATCCTGTTTATGTATAAAGAGTTTAGTCCATGCTAAATGCTTTTCTTGATTTTATTGTGCATAACGATGTGAAACTTTAATTACGCAGGCTCGAAACTATGACATTATAATTCCCTATAATTGTGTTTTCTATCTATGATGTTCTCGTGTTCTTATTGTTATCTAGGCATGCTCTTCTCTCAAATAATTACCATTTACTCTAGAATCTAGCCCTCTAAAACTATAAGGATGGCAGCCCCAGTTGTAAAGTTTGCCGAAGCACCAATCAAAAGAATTATGATGTGCAGACCTGCTCATTTTCAGGTAATTTTCCATTTTTTTATTGTTTAATTTCACATGAATTAGGCAATATGGACAGTATTTTCCAGCTGCCCATGTTGTCGTAGTAGCATCTGTCATAAAAAAAACAATGAACCGGACACTGTAATTCAGCTTGAGCCATCGTCGAATAAAGGGACATACTATTGAAGAGCAAAAGACAAACGGTTAAAATAACCCAGTTTAAACCCAAGGGCCAGGCGTAAATTCAACATTTCTTGAAAAAATATATTTAGCTTTCCTACTCGATTAACCCATGGATGGACATGCGCCGTGGTGTCAATAAGGAAAGAGCTAATACACAGTGGAACCAACTGAAGGATGTTCTACAACAAGCTGGTGCTAAGGTCGAAGTTATGGAACCACAGGTAACTAACTGCTTTAGGCTTAAGCCATTCCAAGCAAAGCTAACAAATAAGGAATACAATAGTTCTTCTGCTTTTATGTACTAAGACGTAATTCATGTTCTACTCAAGCGACACTTAGTTCGTTGATGCGTGCGTGGTTGGTGAGGTGCGTAAACGTTGAGAGCTGAAAGAAAAACTTCTTCTTAAAACTATGACTTGATTCAAAACGTTCGTACAAATATGCTCTTTCATGTGACACCTGTGGTTTCCTCAAATCCCACCAACCACGCGCTTCATACCCCGGTAAGGCAATTACTAACTTTTAAAACTAGGGCAAAATTACTCCTACTCATTCTTTATAAATTGTCTGAATATATACCAACCGATTACACATTATACAAAAAGTGCTAGGGGTAGTTCATAGTTTAAAGCACTCGTTACAGTGCAAGGTGGTTCATAGTAATAAAGTACTCGCTACATACGGAAACAGCCGAACATAAATTTAAGCTAGTATTTGGTTTTATTTTGTAATTTTTATTATCGATTTTAGGCTGGTTCCGAAAACCTTCCCGATATGGTATTCACTGCCAATGCTGCAGTGCTGAAAGGGAAGAAAGCGTATTTGGCTAATTTCTTCTTCAATGAAAGAAAGGGAGAAAGGGCTCATTATGACGCGTTTCTGAAATCACTTGGTTATCAGACAGCCGGAAGCGAGGAGATTCCCTTTGAAGGTAGGGGAACTTTGAGTATTATGGTCACGAGAGAGAGAGAGAGAAGAGAAAGAATCAGTGAGGGAGAGGAGAAGTAGAGAAAGAGTAGAAAACTTCATAGATATCGTAATTCAGGTGCCGGTGATGCCTTGTGGGGAGGTCCCGGCATGTCCCGTCTCTTCGTGGGCATTGGTCCCCGTTCCGACGGACGAGTACTTCCAATCCTTCACAAACATTTCGAAAAGGAGAATGCAACTGTGATCGGATGCAATCTTATTGATCCCAGGTAAATTTCTCCATCTATGTTTCTCTACCCTCTCTCCAACCCTTTCTTTCTCTCTCTCTCTCAATCTCTCTCTCTCTCTCTCTCTCTGTTTCTCTCTTTCCGAGCCGACGTATAGAGTTGTGTGATTACGAATCTTGCAATTTGTTTTTCTTTTATCGCATCTGTTTCAGATTCTACCACATCGACACATGTTTCTGTCCCCTAAACGAAGAAGTTGCCATCTGGTTTCCGCACGCTTTCGATTCTGTGGCGCAGTTCCATATTAAAACAAACACCAATGTTATTGATGTGAGTCTTTATATATATATTACAACTGAAACTGGCATCGAGTATATCAACAACGTAACTTTTCCCCTACTACTTCTCGTGTTAATTTCCAAAATGTACAGTATACAACAAATAATCGAAAAATTGCAGGTCGACGACAAAGAGGCCAAGAACTTCGCTTGCAACGCGGTGGTCATCGGCCGCACTGTGATAATGCACAAGGATAGTCCAAGAATAGCACAGACACTGCACAGGCTCGGATATGAGGTAGGTATTAGATGAATACTCGTGAGATTAACCAACCACTAACATTTTTGTTTATATTAAAGAGTAAATAATACGTCTTGCAGGTGGCTCAACTCGACATGAGCGAGTTTATCAAGAGCGGCGGATCGGCAAAGTGTTGCACACTGGCTTTGTAGTTTCTAGTCGGATGTTTGTACTTTGTAGTTTGTATTCATTTCAAGAGCTTGTTGTTTGTGGTGATATATATATCTAGCATATGCCAACAATTCCGTAAAAAAAATTTTTATTGGTGGTGACAAATAATAATAATGATAATAAAAATAAGGTAGGAGACCAAACTATACGTAATCATCTTTACTATTTTTCTATAATATAAAGCTTCTGTATTTAATGACAATTCTGAACTTTTTTTGAGCTACGCAAACGGCAGATTCGGCAGATATGCTCATGCATACGAACAATGTTTTGTCTAAATATGTATTAAAGGGTCAGGCCCATTTCAAATGACCCCTATTTTTGATGATTCCATCTGATTCTTTATGTCAAATATAGTAGGATGCGATATTTTTCTAATTTTCAAGCGCAAAATTCACGCAGTATTCAGCAATTTACCATTGCCAGTCATACCCAACTATTTATCGCAGTTGTCACGCCCCTTCGCGTTAATTGGGCAATATGCTCTATTGGGCGTGGCAATTGCGATATTGGCCAATTAGCGCGAAGGGACGTGACAACTGCGATAAATAGTTGGGTATGGCTGGCAATGGTAAATTGCTGAATACTGCGTGAGTTTTGCGCTTGAAAATTAGAAAAATATTGCATCCTACTATATTTGACATGTAGAATCAGACGGAATCATCAAAAATAGGGGTCATTTGAAATGGGCCTGACCCTTTAAAGAAAAGTAGGGTTTGAAAACTGATAAAAAATGACCAATGACAAACATCTTCGGGTATTGTGTATTTTTATGTATTTCATTTGATTCTAAATTTTCCCTTTATACTGTGGCTCAACATTTCAAGCTATTTCTTTCATCTGTGAAAGTAGGGTAGGATCGAAGTGAAATAAAGATTTTTTTAATAAATTTTTTTTAATAAATGCATTTTCTCAGCTTTCAACGAAATTAATTTTTCGTGGAATATAGCGACATTGAGAGTTTACAACCACCGTGGACACGAGGTGAACTCTGCCTTATCTCTATTCATTTTTGAACGTTCACCAGACTGTTTTACGTGTGTTTGGAAATAAATTTGGTTATGGCACGTTTCGAGGAAGGAGAATTTGAAGTGATAGGATAGTATATTTGATGCACAACATTGAAGTATTGAAGTGAAATTAAGGTATGCAAATTAAATGTAGGTTGTTTTCGTAGCCATACTCTTTCCACAAACAATCGGAAAATCGTATCCATATGACCATATATGTACTTTGGGACAGTTTACACATTTACACTCTTATATTACTAAATAGTTACTTGAAATGTACACACATTTATGCTTGAAGATAAAAAAAGCGCAAAAATGTTACACATGTCCTTATCAATAAGAAGATCACAACTATGTAATTACACATCATTCGGATTCTGCGCTTAAATATGTGAACACGTAACAAATCAGCTAATATAAGATTAGGAAAGTTTTTTTTCGCAAATATGACGTCATCGGCACCAAAAGAATTCGTGAGTGCGTATTTTTCGCCACATGTATGTGTTAATCCTTACAATTAGTCATGACGGTTTAAGTAAGCAGTAAGCACTGTAAGCTAGCGATGAGTCGAATTTTTCAGACTTTTGGATTTGTACTCTTGTGGTTGCTTGGTGAACTCATGGCAACTACGACGGTAGTAGGTACGGTTTGGAAAGACCTTCTGTTTACCCGTGTTGACGACCTTCATATTTCAGAAAATGAGCCCACGAAAAAAAATACAATCCACCGTAGCTACATAATTCAGAGAATATGCACAGATTCGGAATATCCAGAAATATATTGCATAGATAATTTTTGCAGCTACAGTATCGAAATCACATGTGAAAAACACCCTCCAATGGCCAAAAATTGCCTCAGTTTTGTTCATTTCCTCTTTTTGATGACAAACTTTAAATTAGCACCTCTAATCTGTCTGCCAAGGCGTAAAGATAGTAGATAAGGGACTGGACATGTGAAACGGGGCGGTCGAAGTGTCATTCTATCGATACCTATTCTATTGTACCTGTGAGTCCCAAAGTTCTTATTCTTATTCTCGGGTCACTGCCATGTCTGGTTTAATTACGCAGTCAAATTTGGGCATAATCTGCATATTATGTATTCTAGTGGTAAGTGCTTGTCGTTTTGCTGCTAGCCCTACACGTGTTTCCTTGTTTCAAAAAAGTACCAAGAAAAGAAAGACTTTTGCCCTTGCTTGAATGTAGCCTGTATAAAACGTAAAAGTTATAAGATTGTTTTTCGGCATAAACTATAAGAAGAGGTTCTAGTAAAAGGGTACAGCTACATAATCTTTTCAGCACGTTGACACAGTATTTGTTGTTGACGAGTGTGGCATAATGAAGACGTGTTTTATCCCAACGAATTGCAAACAAAAAGTGGAACACTGTGATTTTGCAGCTTCTTTAAATGTGAAACTTTTTGTCTATGTTTATCCTAATAGTGAAGGGCTTGCTAACAGGATTCCAAAAATAAACCATTACATTAAAGTAGCAAAGCTAACCACCTGTCTACATCAACATTCTAGCTGAACGTTCCTTACCGCACCTTGTTAGTTTGGTGGTAGACAGGACTGCTAGTTACAAATACGCTTCAGGCTTTCTTTATACACTTTATGGCCGTCTTTATATAAATTTACGACCCAATTTTGTTGGAAGTTTGCAATTCATATACAAAATGCATGCACCTTTCAGATCCACAAAAACTCGACTGCTTCATATTTGGAAATTGAGCTTACGGGTAAGGGATCAGATAGGGGACGCTACCTTGCACTAGGTTTTTCGACTGATGATAAAATGGTACGTTTTTTCATCTACTTTTACATGATAGCTTTATTTCCTGAGGTAATGCACGAAAAATCAAAAATCTTAACTATGGCGAAACACTCAATCTTATTGGTAATTGATTTGTACCAAAGTGTTACTCTTTTCTTATAAACGAACCTCAAGCTAATCGTTTCATGTGGCTTAATCTGCCAACATTCTCATCATCATTTTATATGACGCACACTTATATATTTATATAATGTGTCAATAAATTCTTATTATAATTATCTACATATACCATTTGTACAAACCACATAATAAGCGTAAAAGAATATATGATTGTTTGAAGACAAACTCCTTTAAACTATTGTATAACAAACTACACAATACAGTATAGTCTTATTTCTTCTCTACTGTCTTATCAGAGTGTCTTCCTTTTTTTATGCGAAATAAGTACGCTTTGCAAGTAACAAATCAAAGTGGGAACATTAAGGTCATGTCAAAAAGTAGTGTTTGTACATCGAAGTCTCTGGTCTTCACCCGCACAGAGCGCCGCGTACCATCCCGCCTTGTGCGCTTTTGCAGAGGCGCACAAGGCGGGAAAGTGAGCGGCGCTCTGCGCGGGTATGTCTGCAGCGCACTATGCGGGAAAGTCGGCGGCGCTCTACGCGGGTTAGTGCGCGGCGCTCTATGCGGTTCAGTTCGCGGCGCTCTACGCGGTTACACTAGCCATTAGGCTCCTCCCCTTGCCCCGCCCACTTCACAATTATAAAAAATATCATACAAAAGTATAATAATTTTATTAATTCAACATTGATAGAATAAAATAAAATGAAAGCAAAACATTTTAAACCATTAAAAATAACTCGAAATAGACTGCGAATTGATCAAACTTGAGGAACTTACTTTCATAATATTAATGAAAATAGACTGCTAGCAAAAGTTTCATCAGTATAAGTCTCTACACAATACTATACAACATAATTATTCATATCAATAACTTCTAAACGTTACTAGAGGAGTTAAGGAACAGCAGTTAAGTAAACTTAGGGACTTTGCGGTTGTATGTCTACCTACGGTTACAATCTACAACAAAATAAGGCAAGCTGCAAATAAACTGAGTAATAAGTAACTATAATAGATACTCAGCTACTGTGGAACTATTTTGTATAGAATGGCGAGGAGAAAAAAAAGTGGACTAAGTTAGTAGGACGCATGAGTTTGTCAACATACAAAAGAGAAATACTGCTTAAGAATAATCATGACGACGAATGGGAATGGGGGAATGTATCAGTATTTATCAAGAATTCAAGAAACACTTGAGAACCCCAAAGACGACCGCGACCGCGCGACTTCTTCTTGAAGCACCAAACTCGGCAGAACTTGAAGCTTTGGCGCTTTGTTGAACGTAGAAATGGAATCTGCAATTTGCAATATTTAGATGCATGAGTATGGGGGGCAAAAACTACGTTCAATAAGGGTCTAAATTCCCAGTACATCTAATAAAACATTCCGGTACTCGTCCTTGATGTTTTGGAGGAAAATTAACTTGTTTTCGGTAGATGTGCAGCATTTAACGCTAACTGAATAATAATGAAACAATAATAAACATACCTATGCTTTCCTTGTTCGTACCAAATTGTTCCCAGATGCCAGACCCTTCACCTTTGTAAATTTTTAACCATCAAAAGGCGAGGAATTCTGGACGTAGGACGTTTGGTGATTGTTGTTGCGCACTAAAACACATAAGCTTAAGCTACCATAAAAAACTATTCTCTTTGTATGCATAGTCATTTGCGCGTAATGCATGTATGTAGAGAGAGTTGTGCAACGTAAGGATCACAAACAGCCTATGCTTCCGGTATATAAAATATTGCAAGATACAATAAGTAGAAAAAAGATACTTACAATTAGCACTTCTCACTAATGTCGAAGGTGAAGCCATAGCGCAAGGCTCATTCCTTCAGCCTTACGGGATATAGACATGTGCTTTTTCATCCTGCACATCTTGCACCTGCTGCAGACATCCTGCACAGTAAACAATAGACTATTAACATAAGAACAGTTCATAAAAAAAACGTCAATACAACTTCAAGTGAATAAAACCTTAAAATGTACTAAATTCTATCATATGCACTCGTCGGGATGACAATGGAAGATATACTTAAACAGTAAACAAAGAATTATACACAACAAACTAAACAAACGGAAAATAATACGAAAAACGAACGAAGAAAATAAAAAAATTGAGAAAAAAGTGCACTTTAGCGGCGAAACTCCATTATTTGTGGCAACTATTTGTTGCAACTACGGTATTGCAGCTGAAAATAATTTCTTTGGAGAAGAATTTTCGTGAGTGCGCGGCGCTCTATGCGGGAATGTACGCGGGAAAGTATGCGCTCGCAGCTGGGCGATCCAAATTATCAAAATTGCGATTTCGGAGACATTGCTCCGGAAGCCCACCGTGCGGCGCTCTATGCGGGAAAGTATGCGCGCACACCGTGATCATGCGGGAAAGTACGCGCGCACAGCCAGATCATGCGGGAAAGTATGCGCGCACACCCAGAACGTGCGGGAAAGTCTGCGGCGCTCTGCGCGCCACAGAACGTAGGAGAATCAAGTTGAACTAATCAAAATAAACATTTTTTTATAATTATAGGGTAACGATTTCGTTTCTGAATGCTCTTCAATTGATAATGGCCCTTTGACGCCCAGGCTTTCCTACAATAATAAGGACCCAGCAAATCAGAGGATTGATGGATTATCGGTATGTTTTAAGGTTTTAAACCGGTGCTTAAAGGAGGAGGCTCACGAGAATGAAGTGCTCAAATAGTTTTCTTTTATCGAAAGTTGATGGTATTAAATTCCGAAAGACATGCTTTACAAAGCACAAGCTTTTACTTGGAAAAAGTAAATCAATATAAGACTATGAAAACATTTTGGATCGTAGTAAATAGTTGATTTCCATAGTGGGCATTCAAATTTTGTGCTGGCTTGCAAAATGACGTGTGGACAACGAGAGAGTGGAAGCCTCTGTGTTATGTTGTTTGAAAAGTGCTTGGCTACCCAAGAAGACGCATGAATGCTGCTTATCCTGGAATCTGTCCAATAGTCATACAGATAGTTCCATCGAGAATTTGACACATAACATGACAGAACCCATTTTTACTTATTATTTAAGGACTCGGATATTCACAAATTGATATCAAATGTGCAAATTTCAACAGCGGACGGGATGGTCTACTGCAAGTTTACCCAACAAGTAACGAATCTCAGATTTAACAATCCGATGCTACTTACTTATACGAAGAACGCACCCTATTATTTATTGTTGGCACGAGGTCAGACAACTAAGACAGGTAAATATTTATTTGTTTTATTAGTATGTGAACTACTGTAGTAAAAGGTAGTTATTCAGTTACCGTAATAATCGTAACAATCAAAAAATAAATACCACAGGAAAAAGTTTATCGAAAGTGGAAAATCTCAGAAATGTGAATGTGAACCATTCTATCATACCAGAAAATGTACCATAGCAAAATCGAATTTGTACGTTTAGTTTTGTAGTGCATTTTCATCTGTTTATTTTTATTTTTATTTTTATTGTTATCCATTTATTCGCTGTTAGTGGCCTTATATTGTCAAAACTTGCGCGATACTTTGTTGTCGTAATAAATGTTATGTTATGTTATGTGTTTTCCTGGAATTTGTATCTCTATTTAGGGTTGAACATTCACGACTCTACAGCTCTTTCTCCATTGTTAGATTCACTGGACGCAGACCAAGCGCTAGGCAGCGGTTCATCAAACACTAAGCGGTTGATTAAAGCTCACGGTAAACTGAGTTAAATTTTCGAGGTTTTCACCTTTTCTATAATTTCACGAGAAGCTTTTCTGCCTGTGCGGCGACTTATTTACATGTAACATAGTTTGGGGTTTATCCTTATCTTCATTGATACCACACATAGTTGATAGCCGTTTTTGCCAATTAGTCTACGTAATGCTAGCTCGTTGGATACTTGCAATAATTAACCTGTGGGTCGCCTAATATTTAATGTTTACTTACACAAATGATATATATTGCTTTTGATTAATCACTAAATTTCCAGCCATGCTTATGGTCACAGCATGGTTTTGCTTCGTCCCGACGGCCGTTTTCTTTGCCAGATTTATGAGAGATGCATGGCCCGACTATAAACCATTTGGACTGTTGATGTGGTTTCATGTAAGTTTCGCCAATATTGTGCCGCCTACATTATGAGTGCGCGCACCCGTTTTGTATAGGCCGCCATAGTTTCGTGCTGAAAGGTGCGTGCGCCAAAACTATGAAGATGATGGTATACGTCAGCTTCCTTTTTTTCTTCCAAAATCGTCATAATATCCGTGGCGTAACTAATCAAAAACAATGTAAGAAGCTACACAGGAAAGTGATGACCCCGATTTCGCTCCGATTATTTTCCCAAAACCCCGATTTGCCCCGATTATTTTCCCAAAACACCGATTTCGCCCGATTATTTTCCCAAAACCCCCATTTCGCCCCGATTACTTTCCAAAAAAAAACCGATTTCGCTCCGATCAAGGCCCGATTTTTTGAGGGACTTGATCGGGGCTAAATCGGGGCCTTTGGTTTTCCATGTACGTTATTACTGTAGTTGTAGATTACGGTGCAAGTTACAAAAACTTACAGTACTTTAATTTCAGGTCCACCGTAACTTCAACTTGTTGGGCATTGCTTTGATGATCTCCTCAATGATTATTATTCTCACAGCAAAGAAGTGGAAATGGACTGGACCGGGAAGCGGAGAATGTTTGTACTTTGTATTTGTACTTGTATCCTGTGTTTGTAGTTTGTATTTGCTAGTTTATATTTTTGTACTGTGGATACGTAGTGGTTTCTTTTCTGGATACATGTATGGTATGGTACGAACCACGATTTTCCTCTTATTTTTTTTACGATCAGGTGTTTACTTGACTCGAAGGTTAGGGTAGTTTCAGGCTAAACAATAAAGAATATGTAATAACTTTCAGACAAATGGGTTGAAATTCACACTGCCACAGGTATCAGCGCAGTCTTACTCGCAGTGCTACAACCCTTCATTTCTGCTATGAGGTGAGCCACTTGAGATTAGAAATAACATTATTTCGGTACCTAGTCTTCCATTATTAACTTTTTTTAAACGAAATACCAGCCGGTTTTTGAAACGCATCGAGTACTCCAGCATTCTTATGCAGCTTATGCAAATGACCATAAATTAGAACAAAAAATCTACTAATTTTAATTCGAGCAAATTAACATAAATATGTAAGAATTCAGTTGTTCACGATGCGTTTCAAAATCCGGCCGGCATTTATGTGTTTTATTGTGTAAATATCAGGCTGCTTTCAGATGTAATCCAAAAAATCCACGACGTTCATTTTTCAATTGGATTCACCGAATAGTGGGATCTGTGGCAATATTTCTAGCAAGTGAGTTTGACTCTAGAATTTAAAAGACCGATATTTTTATGGAGACCGTTCATGAAAACAAAGGGAACGGCGTAGAGAGCTTGACAGCGTTATGTGATAACTATATATGTAAATACAGTAAAGGATGTACGTGGCGACGGGGATCCCGTTCCTCCCTTCATGTAACCATGGGCTGCGGGGCCGCCGACCCACGACGTGATTATTGTTTAACCCTTTACCACTTCTGAATAAAGGCATCTATTCTCTTACCCCGCAGCCCATGGTTACATGAAGGGAGGAACGCAATCCCCGCCGCCACGTACATCCTTTACCATACGCATAAAGCGGTAATGGTCAATATCTATCAAATGTTAGGGAGCGATATATGATATAGGAATATGCATAGAACAGTAAAACCTTTCAGCCCTCACTTTCGGTTATGGCTCGTGGAACGCACTGGAAGTCGTTTCAAAAGCAGTTTATATTGTTGTAGAGGTAGGAAAACTGCATTTTATTTCAAAATCGTAGTACCAAAAGAATCGAAGTAGGTGTATGTGGCTTCTGGATTTGCTGAATGCTGAATCAGTGTGGAGTTGACAGACATACATTTTGATACATCGTTTTGTGTTCAGGTGCTTCCCTTTACTTGTCTCGTCGGCTTATCAATAGTCTTTTATTTACTCGAGAGGACGGAAGTTACGCCGAAGAATATAAACCAGGTGAGTGCCTGAACCTACTTTCATAAGATGTGCGCCGCCAAGGAAAAATAAAGATTCCGTAAGAACGCAGCAACTTTACTGGCCAAAAGCTAGCAGCTAACTACCATCGACTCGTTGTGCCGCAATTGTTTGCATCTGCTACAGCTCCGGTAACGCGTGTGTGCACTGATCTGTGCAACTTTGTCCGAACCGTTTGCTTATTTTCAGCACCGCTACATGCGTTACGGGGCTGTTTTCGTCGTCGAAGCTTTATTATTGGCCATCACTATCACGTTCTGTGTGTTCATTGCTGTGCGATAGTCTTACCGTTGGTAATGGATGAAACACTTGTTTGTACATATATTTATAAAGCGTGTAATAAATTTATTATTTAATATTTTGTGTGTTTTATATTCTTGAGCAGGAGTATCCTACGGGCTCCAAAACGGAGGGTTGTTTATCAAAGCTGGTAGAACCTAAAAAGGCTCGACCATATTGTAAGTAACACAAAAAGGGCACTAAGCTGAAGAAACCATTGCGTTAGGTTTGCAAATGTGTGCCTTGCATTGCGCCTGTGGCCATATTCACCGTTCCGATTACCTTGCGGAAATATTCCCTGGGGACAGAAAATAGTATTCTAATGTGAGGCATACAGGACGCGGAATTCCCCATGGGGAATTGAGTGGTGAATATGTCTTCCCGTGTTTTTGGCATAGTGAGCTTCTAGTCCCTTATCGAGATTTTTTAAACCAGGAACACTTATTAAATTTAAAGGCAATGTCTTCACCTTTGTGAACGCAATCTCATCGTCTTTTCTGAATGGTGTTCTCATCGTGAAACCTCCCTTGGATGGCTCATCTACACGATAATACTCCTTTTTGAGAGAAGTCGGCTTCCAAGAAGAGTCCAGAGTGGGAGTTCTGAAAAGACAAAAATACCGAATTAAATGACAACTTACCTAGCAGCTGGCAGCTGGTTCAACCGAATTGTTTTCACCTCTTCATAGCTACCGCAGCTACGATTACTGCTGGGTCATCTACAGCAATTTGCAAATATTTAATAAGAATATAATAAAGGTTTATTGATTACACAAATAACATATAATCAAAAGGCACCCGTATAAAAACATCCCATACTGACGAGGGGCCATTGCTGTTCTAAATTCTAAACACCAGTTGCATTCGTGATCGCAGGAAATGTACCCACGATTATTGACGGGGAAAAATAATAGTAAAGTACCCGAATTTGGCAAAGGTTGTCCACTTTTCTCCAAACCAGTCGGCCATTGTGTAGTCGAATGGGACAACCTGAAATAAAGGGTTTAAAGTACCCAACATTCTCACAGGTTTACTGGAAAAATAAATGGTACGTCCACGTAACGCCATAGAATTTGGTGTATATTTTTAGCTGAGATTTGTTTTGTTATTTGTAGTCCCATTCATCATGTCAACTATATCTGAAAGGTGCTAGGCTTAGGCATTAGCGCTCGAAAGAACTGAAAGAACCCTATTTTCTCAAGACTGTACCAAATTCTTCCCCAGTGCATTGTCCCAGTTTCCCTCATCGATCCAGATAAATGGTAGTTCAGCAGAATGGGGTACGGCTGAAAAATATCAGAAGTACCTAGGTTTTTGGTAGACAACAACCGACCCATGAATACGCGTCCGATACGAAGTTAACGGCCAGTTCCGACCATCGATCGCGTTATTCTTATAATACACATAAAAGTCGTAACCGAACTGTGTCTTATTAATCGTACGCACACTCGTTTTTTGATAAAACGTATTTTGAAGATCTCTATTCCCATATATTGAAAAGTAACAAAATAGTAAACCTATTTTGTTAATTTAAAGAATCCAAAACCATGGTTTCGCCTATAAAATAACCAACGTCTCCAATCTCCCAGCTCGGGTGCGGTGTATGTGGTAGTCACATAAGAGGGATAAGTGAATTCCCAAAGGTAAAGATCCGGATTCCCTTGTTCCAACTGTTGTGAGATCTCCCTTTGCATAAAACCGGTGAAGCCAGCCGCTGTGAATAGCTAAAGAAATCTTATTGCTAGAGAAATGACATATACAAAGATTAGATGCTGGCCTCAGATTATGTGCTACTACAGATGATGTGCTCGTATGCACGAACACCGGGAATATGCTCCAAGCCTCCCAGTGGGAGGTGAGAGATGAATAGGGATCACACAAATCCGCTACAAGCAGAGACAAACTTTCCCAACCCGGAAGCTCGCATTGTTCGTGCATACGGCCACTGGACGCTACACTGGATCGTTACGAAAAGAGCAAACATGCGAAGAGTAGAAAAGGCAACGGTTGCATAAATCGAAATCTCGGTCTTATATGTAGTATACAAGTAACATAAAATTCCTTATGTGTATGACTTCTGAACAGGCAATAGGGTGATGAATACATTCATGCTAGGTAAATAAGAATACTCGCCTTGGTGCCGGAAATAAACCAACTCTTCGAATCAGCATCTGATGTACCTGCTGGCACATATACCTAAATATTATTTTGTTTGCAATTTGTATATAAGAAGTTTATTGTAATATTCAATATGTATTGAATCGTCAAAGGATATAAATAAAGGAAACCTCTTTCAGAATCTTCCAAACATCTTGGGCTCGGCCATTCGTGAATCCGGAAAACTCCATAAAATAGTCTTCGACGAAGGTTTTATTGAACGAAGAGAATGGGAGTCCATCTCTTACCAACCCGAGCCCTAAACGAGAAGAAACACTCAAACTTAAGCCTCCGATAAAATACCGTAATCCGCCTATAAGAGAACTGACTCATTTAGTTTATACATAAATTCAGTTTCCCAGCATCAAAACTTCAAAATCACATGCCATAACCCTTGAAAAAACTCACACGTGCTCGCCCATTCATCGCGGGCGCAACCTATCATAGTGGGAATATTTTTCCTTTCGTACGCCAAATTCCAGGGGTAGTCAGGAAGGAAAGAGTTGTTCACAGCGTTCATTTCCCAGCCCGGAGGATACTGAAAGTTGGAACTTGAAAAATTTAATTTTTTTATGGAACTTCTCGCTGAGCTTCACTATCCGTGACTTCAAACGGGCAGTTATTGCATAATAAAATCAGAAGAAACTACTTTTGTGTCCTTATCTCCTTTCAATAGATCTTATTTGTTTTTCAAACATTTTACTCTGTGTTGGCTTTTGTGCGCATCTCCCTGATGTAATAAATTATTATTATTATTATTATTATTATTATTATTATTATTATTATTATTATTATTATTATTATTATTATTATTATTATTATTATTATTATTATTATTATTATTATTATTATTATTATTATTATTATTATTATTATTATTATTATTATTATTATTATTATTAAGTAGAGCACATAAACACATGTTCCCTACCCTCTCTAATGGCATCCAAGACTGTGGCTGCGCCTGCGTCATACATTGTTTCAGCGCAGCAAAATTTCCTGCTTCCCACTGGGCTCGTGTTGTGTTGCATAACTGAAAGGAACAGCTTGAAGAAGTGCGTTTTCAAATCTAACTTCATATCTACCTTTCGTCTGAAACGCACATTATTGAGTATGTTACTAATTGTCTATACTATTGGACGTGTCAAGTTTTCCGACCCTTTAGCGGTTGGCGGTACGGCTCACGAAAACTATGCAACGTCTTTGTAGTATACAAACAATTCAAAAAACAAATACCTTGTTTGCCACATTGAAACTCAGTTCAAAGTTTCCCAGAGCTCCAGCTGTAGACGTGAGTACGGTACCGGATTCCATTATAGCTTGCTGGAAGAGACCTAGAGGAAAGAAAGATGTTTCACGAAAATATTAATGGGAATGAGGACCTGCCCTTTTGGTGGTATCCTTTACTCTGATTATCATATGATGATTACGGAACCTAATGCATTTTTCCATTTTTCCATTTTGAAAGCATGTCCCAAATGATTAATTGTTCAAGTGATACACTATGTTATTTTCCGCTAGTTGTGAATGAACCTATGACCTCTCGCTTGTGAGACGAACGCTCTCGCGCTGAGCTGCCGATCCACAAACTGTATAGTAGAAACGCACCGCTATACAACACTGAGACCCGTGGTTTAGGAATCAAAAGTACGTCCCGAAAAGATATGGAAAATAAAAGTGTTCAGGGTTCATGTTCATGGTGCCACTCAGGGCTTCGGAAGGCGTACTAAGTCCCTGATATATTCTATAATAATACGCGGGTAAACATCCCTTATATTATTATTAGTTGAATATAATGTGTATTTTATATAAAATCATATAAAATCAATACATATTTCTTAGCCACATCTTTTATCCGTAGCGCACACAAGAATGACCACAACACAACGCTAGTGACAGTTGTTACTCGTGTGTTGATGTAAACATTGCGACTACGAGCCAATATGTGACTATTAACTAATTGTGAAATATAAAGATAATATAAGAATAATAATTACTATCACGTATTGTCTCTTATGTCCTACAATTCGATTTAAACCTTACCTCTAGACAATGGAGAGTATGTGTGGGCACATGTTGAAATCGAGCCAGCGGATTGACCAAATAGGGTTACACGGTAAGGGTCGCCACCGAAGGCAGAGATGTGAGTTTGGACCCAGCGTAGAGCTTCAACCTAAATTGTAGGAAGTTTACGAATGTGTCAGGTGTCGAACTGTGTCAAGTGTCAGACATGCAAATACCTTTTACACTGAGTTTGAAGCGTCAAGCTAATGGGAAAGAATCTTGCGTAAAGATGTTATCGGTGTACTTTGAGAGAAGCATGGTTAAACAGAGAAAAAGGAAAAAATCATGAGCTCATGCAATAATATCAACGTTGAATTAGTATAGTCTAGGGGATGAATGAATAAAAATGTAAGGTTTCCACACTACTACGTTCTCAGGCGCGTAGCGCGCAAATACGTAACCGCGTCCGCGGAAACGAGATAGCTTTTTAACATGGGAAAGGCGGAGACGCAGAAAAGAGGTTTCTCTGAGTCTCGAATTTTTCAATGCAAATTTGCAATCTTTTCCCGCGGACGCGGCTACGCATTCCCGCGCTGCGCGCCTGAGGACCAGAGTAGCTTCATGCTAACCTGATCCAACATTCCTCGATTAGCTGGGAAGTCGTCGGTCTCTGTTGTGAAGTAGCCTAAACGTTTTGGAAATCTTGAAAAGGTTTAGAGTCTAGACGGTAACCGGCCTTATCGCCACCTGTGCTACCTCATAGCCTCATATTATGGCATGTTTCCAGGAGGTGAATGATAAAACAAATATAAACAAAACTAATTTAGAGGCGGTGTGGTCGAATGGTTAGAGGCATTGTACCTCAGTAAGGTAACCAGGGTTCAAATCCATAAACGTAGCACGAATCTAATGCGAACCTGGAACGTTCAATCGATATTGTATCACGACGACTACCACACCACGAGAGACCAGGTTTCTGATCGCACCCTGAATAAAGGTATAACTTTCTCTCTCTCTCTCTTTACTGTTCACTTTTATCAAACATTTACCTTATAGTGAAATTGCTTAGCACATCCACTCGTAAAGGCACCGCCGTGTATCCATACCATCACTGGATACTTGTATTGAGAGTGAGCCTGTAAGTGAACTATTTGGTGGTCTAGTGGATAACCAGTCTCTCACGCAAGAGGTGGGGGGATCGGTTCCGCCTTGAACCGAGCACGACAACTAAAAGCAAAGTCGTGAGTCCATGGCCATACATGTATGATGTATGTATGTATGTCAAAAAGTATTCGGTCGATGTGGAATGAATGCATTTTGAGCTGTGCGTACTGTAGTCAGTACGGCATGTTTTTATACGCATTGCCGCATTGCCATCTTAGGGTTGCCTTTTGATTATGTACTTTGAATGTAAAATAAATCCTTATTATATTATTAACCAACAATCAACATAAGATCTTACATCCGGAGTATAAACATTCAAATGAAGGCAGTCCTCGCTGGAATCACGACACGCACTCGGTTGTGGACAGGCAGCTCTAGAAGAATAGAATATTGGGAATTCGTATAAAGCAAGAGGAAACTTGTTCTTTAGCTTAACTAAAAAGAATATAGATTATTATTATGTAAAAAAGGAATTGATTAGTATTACCTATAGTATGATGCATTGTAGGCAGTTCCATCCGGCATCAATTTACCCATAGGAATCGGATTCTAAAATTATTAGTGTTTGACTATTATCTATACGCGGAAGTCTATACAAAAATCTTATAGACAGTCCATCAAGTCTTTGTGTTAAATTTTTTCTTCACTTTTGATTGCACTTATCTCAATAATTAGTCTATTTACACATGCAACTTATGTGAAAAATCATACATAATCTCAGACAAACGAACGGAACATGTTACATACTATGAAAATATATAAACATTCATATAATTTAAAAAATTTAAAAGATAACCTGAAACCGTCGTTCGCCAACGGGTGGCACAGCGTATGGAATACCCAGGAAAACATCCCCACTTCCGTAAAATAAATCGGATGTGTTAGTACCGAAATCAGCATGAAAACCCTAAAAATGAATATGATATTATTTTGATATTATTATTTATTATCTTGCATTATTTCCCAACAAAAAGTTGTGCATTGTAAGCAAATGGAATATATCTCTCATTCAGAAAAGGTGCTGGTTGTTTATTATTTTGTGCAGTTTACAAAAGTCAATTCGTCGTCGTTAGATACGAGATACGATACGTTTCATGCGGTATTGAAAAGAACTGTTGCTTTCCAAATATAATATGTCCACTGAGATTCTTACTTGCTTACTAAAGCGATAAACTGCCTTTGTTGAGACAGGACCAACGCATTACCATATGTTGTGTGCAAAAGAATATAATTAGACCAAAAATCGCCCATGCGTTACTTGGTAGCATGTGAACAGCGTCCGACATGTGTTTTAAGAAACCTGCTGTCACATCGCTTCAATAAAACATTAATCTCACCGAAATCAATCCGATAGTCGTATTCACAGTAACTACTGGTCCAGGAGATTGAGCGTATGTTTTAGATAATAAAAGTAAAACAAAGGGTAGGCTGTGTAGACCCAACATGGGTGGAAACTGGAACACTTATTGATTTCTATGCTACTAGACATATTTATTTGTTTACTTATTATCAAAGGGGTAATGTGCTGAAAACCAACAGCAGGGCATAGCTAGACTGCTAGACGGTATTACAGAACGAATAAAATCTTTTCAATTATTATTTTTTTTCTGAAAACTGAAAAATTGGCTGCAGCAAGCATAAGGGGGGAACCAAAATGATGCCAGTTATCAAGAAAGATCAAAAGAAAACAATGTGTTAGCATGGTTGTTAATGGCTTGTTAACGCATTAACGCCATTAACACTCTTCGTGAAGTAGCTTTATCTGCCATTTTAACAACTGAAGGAGCCCCTTTATAGGCAATCAAATCACGGCCTTAGAATACCAGATAGATTTTTAGAGAAATTTTGGTTTCCTGAATATTTCTGATTGGTATAATGAATTCGAGCGCGCGGAAATAGATCATGAACTAAAAAAGCTAAAAGATTATTAGTCATGGTTTTTACAAGAACGCTGTTTTGGCTGATATTTGGCTAAAAAGTTCCTTTTGCGGAAAGAAATTCAGCTTTTACTGCTTCCGTACGGCTTTTTAGCCAACAACATAACATTATATGTATTTATTTATTTATTAAATAACAAATAACACCACAGGGTGTGCATCACAATGAAATGATGAAGAGAAAGTAATTTATAACTCGTCGTGTTGTCGTTGATTAGCAGTCAGGTAATTAGATTAGATGATAAAAAATGGAATATCAAACGTAATGTATTGGTACTGGCGTCAGGCATATAGTGCGCAAGGGAGAACTAATGCCGAAAAGAAGAAACAAACTGGGATCATCGGTAACTCACCTACCAGAGTCTGTAGTTTGACCTTAACCGCCTCCACAGCTATGACTATGGTTCGCGATTTCCCTTGATCGTTTACATTCCTCATTCCTATCCTTATACTGAGTGAGGCCGTATTCACCACCACGCATGGAGCTCTTCCTGGCCTCCCCAGGTAGCTAAAGAGTACGAAGAGAGTGCGAGAACAGAAGAGATTCAGGGCGCTCGTGAGCCTAGGGAGGGCTCCCTCTGAGTTGGTGAATACGACCTCTGCAATTCGGCTGACAAGTAGACAGTGTACTGTCATCTATTAGCTTTGAAAATACTGTAAACGCGGTGCGGATAAAATTCCGAATGACAGGAAAATAAAAAAAAATCTCTTTATTAAAAGGTTTACATTGATGGTATATTCACGGTACACATTTCACAGTTGTACGTCCCAATCAATGGTAAAATCAATTTTCTAATTGGGTGTTATGGAGTATCGCAAGCGTCAATGTATTATGTGGAAATGAGATAAAGTTGTGAAGAGTCAAATTAGGCGTTTTTCTGGCCGCTTTTCGGGCCTATTTATATTTTATATAACTTCCGGCTCGTGATTGTCTCTGGGATTCAGCGGTTGTATGAGGACCACACGCTCTTCATTCAATCGAACTGCTTGAGCTCGTGGAATAGCCTAAAAGGTTAAAGCGAAATGCTAGCCTCTTTGGAAAATTTGCATATGATAAGCAAATCCTATGTATCCCATGCTAATTTTGTACGGTTGTCGTGGACGATCGTACAAAATTAGCATAGGATACATAGGATTTGCTTACCATACGCAAATTTTCCAAAGGAACTAGCATTTCGCTTTAATAATTAAACCTGAATATTCACAATATAAATTGTGGGCATGTGTCCCATAGAAAGTGAGGGTAAAATTGAAGAACACTACCCCACGAGCATTTTACCATGTGGTGTTATCGTTTTTTTATTGGGTATTATTCTACGTCGGTGGAGTAGCGATCTACAATTCTACCGAAAGAGAGCTATTGCTAATGTATTCAAAAATTACTTTCAAACATTAATTTTCACCATAGTTGCATTAATATTTATGCGCACCCTGGATAATAAATATGAGATTTTTAGCGGAAAAAATCCAAACTTAGAGTCATTGACAAAAATGTACTACGCGCGACCGAATTACATGAAATTTACCGGATTATCAGCACATCCTCCATGTAACAGGCAAATGTAGAGAAGAGCAGAGTACCTAAAAGTAAGTACTTAATACGCTTGATTTTAACTGCTTCAAGTTGTCTCACAAGTAAATAGGTGCTAGTCTGTATGTAGACCGATGTGGAACTCTCATCTTTTTTCTAACGACTCCAGTGGGCATACACCTTGATGGAAACAAGACGGCGAGAGCTAATGACAGAAGAATTTAACTATATTTAAAGGGTCAGGCCCATTTCAGGTAACCCCTATTGCTGATGACTCCATCGGATTCTCCGTTTCAAATATAGTAGACTGAATTTTTTCCAATTTTCAGTCGCAATATTCACGCAGTTTTGAGCAATTTACCATGACCAGTCATACACAAAATCAATCGCAGTTGTCACGCCCATCAATCGCAGTTGTCACGCCCATTCACGCTGATTCAATCAGCGTGAATAGGCGTGACAACTGCGATTGATTGTTGTGTATGACTGGCCATGGTAAACTGCTGGTAATTGCGTGAATGTTGCGCTTGAAGTTTGCAAAAAAATTGCTTCCTTCCATATTTGATACGGAGAATCAGATAGAGTTATATAAAATAGGTGTTACCTGAAATGGGCCTGACCCTTTAAAGCGAAATACCGGCCGGTTTTTGAAACGCATTGAGTACATCTGCTTTCTTATGCAGCATATGCAAATGAGCAAAAATTAGAATAAAAACTAGGCCCCAATTAGACCCCCACGTTGCATTAATACACAAGAATGCAAGTACTTGAGATGTGTTTCAAAAACCGGCCGGTATTTCGCGTTAACTATTATTCACATATTACTCCATATATGTCAGTTCGTAAAATATATTCATACATGCTCAAAATTAATATTGTTCCGTTCCCTTGATCAACGCCTCCGTAGATACATCTTTCCTTGCAAATGTGTAGCTCGCTCAGCTGTTAATTCGCTTTTATATTTTATACATTCAACAATTAAAACAGTTAGTTTAAAATCATATGCAGCTGAATTGCCACTCAAATGATGAGGAAAATGTTGAGCAAGAAGTCGTTGCGTGCATGCAGAGGCGTATTCACCAACACACAGGGAACCCTCCCTAGGCTCACGAGCGCTCTGAATCTCTACTGCATTCGCACTCTCTACGCAGACTTTAGCTCCCTGGGGAGGCCAGGGAGAGCTCCCTGCGTGTTGGTGAATACGGCCTGCTGTCATATAAGCCCTGCTTGTCATATAAGCACTGTCATATAAGCCCTGCTTAACTTCACTACTATCGTAGCCTCCTGACACTAATGTAGACATGCTATAAATTAATACGTGTTTTGAAAGAGGAGTTTGAAAGAATTGAGAAGATTTCTATAGCTGAAGTACACACCCCTTCCAAATTTTCTAGTTCAGTAGGACACCCAATTCGTTTACGAAAGTTCTGCACACGTTGCCTCCAACTGTGCTTCGAGATATACCTGAACATATGAATCTACCACAGCTAGAACAGATTAGACGCAATCTGCCTAAGTGATGAAACGTTCTGCCGACCGTGAACACGATACCCGGTTGAAGTGTTTGAAATGAAAGAATTACATGGAAGAATTGAAAAATAAAACATGATCAAACCCATAGCTACTCCCGTTTAGACCTTGTGGTACAACGGCGCACATCACGTTGCTCTCGTCATTACCTGAATAATTAAAACTTCACATCTGATAGTATTCCTTATCTGGTATATACTCTGCATCCTCATGCGTCTACGAAGCAACTACCGTCGAACTCTTCTCTTATACAGGTCTGTACTATAATGGTTGATTGAAACGTAGACCAAAAGTTGTGAAGTAAACCAAAGGTAAAGGACTCTGAGTCGTCATCATGTACATGTAGAGAGAAAAAGATAGACAGCAGCTTTTATTAGCTAGGATGTGCATCCGAGATTGAACGAACCGTATGTTTATCATTGCAAATTACGAAAACCACTAAATGGTACACGTTTTTCAAGCAGAACTTACCCAGCCAAACACAATATGTACCCAAATCGGATGGCGTGTAGTCATCAAGTAAGAAATTGAAAGGTCCATCATCTGAGCAAAGCCGCTCACGATCTCGTTCCAACTCTTTATTCAAAAGTAACTTATACCTGAAATGGTTTGAGGAAACGTGAGATACACACTAGGAAGCTGGAGCAACTGATGTCCTTAGCGCTGATCTGATATGTTTGGCGTGCAACGTATTTTTATGAGTTCGGTGTGTTCTGTGATGAAGAGTGCTCCCGGTTAGTTTAATAAGCCTAAGAATAAGCCTAAGCCTGCAGTTTACTTTGAATATGAATATTGCACCGAATCATGATTGTGCTGTGCAAATGAGCAGGTCCTTGATTCTTGAGTGATAAATGTTTTTAGATTAGATACATCGGAGCCGTTTGAAAACCGTTCATTAATTAGTAGTGTAGTAAATTCGGCAAACCCACTTGCGAAATCTGCTCGCTAAAGTGGTTAGCGATTCGAGTTGCTTAGCCTTTGCGCGAGCAGCCAACCAATGCTCAGTGAAGTTCTAAGAGAAAGTCAATCATCGGTCATCAGCGACGTATGATTTAATCATCGACTTAATAAAATACACTTGTTTCAAAAGTTTGGGAGATGGGTGTTCAAGCTGCCAACATAGAACCTCACTTGCAAAGAAAAGCGAAAAGGGAATTTCTAAGTGACGACGTAAAGATTTTGGAAGCGTGTCTCAATCAACTATTGAGATTATTTTTAAAAGTCACCTCCCGACGTACACATGCCAGTGTCGATGAGCATTGTATGGTCTCCATGGCATAAATTGTAGCGAAGCACGTCTGAAATGTTTAGTGAGAAGCTTGTCAGCTCCGGTTTCACAACAACACATCTACTTTCAAACAGTGCACAAAATCTAAATACGGAATAATCGGTGCTATTCGTGCTAGAAGTCAAAGTATTTCTTATGAAAATGCTTTTTCCTACTTCTTCCTGAATCTGTCACCGTCTCATCTGTCTCTCTCTCTCTCGCTAAAAATCATACCAAGACAATGAAGGAAGCGAGTAGTTTTTGTGAGTAGAATATCATTGTAAAGGCGTGAGTCGGCAAGTAAAATCAGAAAGTGTCCAACTCGTTATCGTTAAGTGTATATATGTATTTCCAGTAGAATATTTGCATAATTAAACAAATATTTCAGTTCCGGTATAAAATGGTTTAGCAGGGATAGGGGCCCTGAGTCGGTATTTTAACTGAACTTTTCCATCTCGGCATCGCATCTCGGAATAGTCGTATAGTAAAGAAATAGCATGGAAATTCGGAGACAGAGACAATTCCGAGATGGAATTCCGAGATGGACAAGTCAAGTTAAAATACCAAGGTTGCAGTAACCTTTTGGAAAGACAGACGTACAAGGTGAAGCCGTGATGCGTATAAGTATGAAATAGCTAGCGGTTTGATGTTAGATCTACCAAATTCAACAACAAACCATAGTCTCGAGCCCGGTGTGATCTGGGAATATTATGAATAGATACTTACTCCCAATTAGTCTAGTCAACGTGTTCAGCGAAAAAAAAATCCCAATGCAAAATGTATTACATACTATAATCACGCGCGCCACTCAACCGCCAATTTATGCAGTATAAACAAGAATCTCCTACGCAATTGTCATCAACTGGTCTAGCGTTACAGGCAGGCATAAATTAGCATATGAATGACAACGCGCGCGCGTGCTAGCTCTTTGATTTGCATGGTTAGCATGCACCGACAGGTTGCCGCCATGAGTGTTGCTGATTTTTTTTGTTAAGTGTTTTTAGTGCCCGGATAAAGAAAAGCTCGGATGTTTCTTATTTTTCGTTTACGGCTTTGTTTATAAATAATTTGAAAGAACGTAACACATTGAGAGGCCATGAAATCACACACATCAAAGTGGGCCGACTTCTCGTATGAAAAAAATCAAATAAATATTAAAAAAAATTGTCATTCGCTATTTATCTTTCAAAAGTAAGAGGTGTTCAACTACTGATGAATATAAAAAGAGAACCTGTTTTCCATTGGTTCTTCATACATAACATAACACTTCAACTGGCACAGACGCAAATTTCATTGTACAAATAAAAATTTCTCACCTCTATATATATTTCAATCAATGGTATGTTTGACAGTTGCCTTGCCGAGATGTTATTCAAGATTTTTTTGCATATTTTTAAACGTTTACCAAACAATTTTTCGGTTTTATATACCCCATGAAACCATCTCCTTTGGTATGTGGCTAGAGGCCCTCCATAACTCTACCCATTTCGAGAAACCGATCACTTTGTAAAAATAATATTGGATCATGGAATACATTTTGCCCGACATCCATTCTTTCCTCTCTTTGTACCGTGGAACAAATACCGTAATTCTCCCATGAATATGCAAATTTGGTCCTTTCACCGATATTCAACAAATTTACCGATAATACAGTGGCGCCGACATTATTATAACAATACATTCACGAACTTTCGGTCTCACGCTTTACAGTTCGTTGAAATTTGCATAAAATTTGAGCTTCTCTCTCGACAGTGCTCTCTCTCTATCATTATCTCTATGTCATTCCCTCTCTAGCTGGCTGAAAAAAGTTTTTACATACTGTTTTCCTAGGCATAAACTTGTCGCTCTGACTAAAGGCGCCTTCTAAAAATTTTTTAAGTATATTAAATAGATTGCACATTCATCTATTGTTAGGCAATTAATGTACAGTATTTGTTTCATCCTTCACTTCAAACAGGGTAACCGCAACGCAAAGGCGACCTTGCAAATGTCTTAAACTTTATTTGAAACGTATCTTGAAATGTGTTTTTTTTTTCTGCAGAATTGTGCTCTTCAATCTTCTGTGTACACATGTAGTTTTCTCTGTTTCGAAAACAAAAATTGCCTTCAATTTATAGCAAAAACCACGTTCGGAGTTCAGAGACATTCGCTTTGCGCGCCCACATCATATGACCAAACTCTAACACATTTATTATTTCTTTCATTCGCTTTATTCTGCAAAATTTTCGAATTCCTTCGACGGGCGCAGTCCAAAATAGTAGAATAAAAAGTGATGTGTCGCGGCAAATGCGCTTAGGGTCGCGCACCTCGCGCACGGTTGGCACTTAATTCGGTGTGCTGCCCCTAAACTAAACGGACCCGCTAATTGAGCGGCATCTGTGAAAAAGTTCGCATTGTAGTTATTCCCCATTGTAATCAAAAAGGTGAAGTGTTACAAAGTAGTGGAGGTTCTCAGATTTAAAAATATCAGCAGAAATTCTCTTTACAGTCGCCTTTCATTGTGAACAGTTCAATGTCTCAATAGAATAGAGTGTCTACTCACTCATCTCCGTTCCTATTCATAAATAAGTGCACGTTTTCCATTAAAAAGCATTAAAAAGGGATTTCAAGGTTGTCGCTTTCTCTCTCTCTCTCTCTCTCTCTCTCGCTCTTCTCTCTCTCTCTTACCTTCCTTTTTATGATCTTTTCCTAGGCTTTTCACAACTGCAAATTCACTACTTTAAAAGAGAACGCCAAAATATCTTCCTATTATTACCCGATTCCCATCGCGGTGTATATATGTCTGTGTGTTTTTCGGCGGCTCGAATTCGCGGGAACAATTGGTCAAGTTTGTTTGCATTTTGCGCGTTTATTTCACTTTTGAGGGTGGTTTGCACAGGCCTTTTCAGCGTATACTGGGAATTGGACGTCGATTTCGATCGATACACATGTTTTGATTAATTTGTGAGTTTTTCGGTGCTCGTTACATATTAGATCTTTATGCTTTAGACATGGTTTGAGACAAGTTGTTAGTAGTTTGTTGCGCCAGTGTTGTGTGTATTTACGGAGAGCACCTTAAAACTTTGAACTATTTTATATGAAACTTTGAACGTACAACACATTTTTTTACTATTCGTAGTTGCAACAAGTAGAGCGACTCCACTTTTACTTGAGAAATAACGACCTATGTTTTCATTTTCTTCCAATTGATAAAGTTGTAATTGAGAGAAGTTCGTAAGTAGCCTATGAAGATATATGAATAAACTCTAGTCGAGTAAGTACTAGGTTGTACATTGTATTAGTGCTTGCGCGTAGCGTATTTTGACGTTGGGTTGAGCTTTGGAAAGACTAGGGAACCGAGATTACGGAGGTTTATAATGTTCGTAAGCTCGGCGTTCGGGTCAAAGTTAATGCGAAAATTGCCCTCGAAAATGAGACTTTTTGAACTTATTTCATGTTTCTTTGCAAGTTGAACATGCAGATTACTGTAGGATTTGAATTCGGCTTTGAGTACACTTGTCCAAAAATGTGCAAGTACAGGTACCATGTCGAGCCATTGTGTAGAGACATAGTATGAGCACAACTGATAATATTGATTAGGCTTTTTATTGCTTAATTTCTTATTTCTCCTCCTTTTGAGGTACACGTAGATGACAAGGTATTTGTCGGTCATATTGCGATGTTTTAGTCGCGTTGTAGAATAATCAACCAAATAGACAAGCCTATAAATAATTGACTTTGCTACAGCACTTGTTTGGCATATGATCAGAGTTATTTTAGACATTTCTACCGTTTTTATTTTCGGAAGCATTTCTGAACCGAAAATAATCCTCCGTTTCCGTTTCTATTTCCGCTTCAGCGGAGGTGACGATATCCAGTGCTCATCTGATTAGCAAACATCTACATAAAAGGCAAAAGTGTTTCTGATTCTGCAAGGATGAAATGTCACGTCTGCCATATATAAATCTTTATAATAATCAATTAAGTAACACAAATGATTATGTGTACTATAACAAGCCTTTGAAAACGTGAAAACACGGCACAATGTCCTTCTACTGGGTGAGGGTGGTATAGCCTCAAGTTTAACTTGGAAAATGGGCTTGTAATGTAACTTCCCACAAAGCTTGAGCAAACTAAACTAAGTCTGGCCCTTGCACTACTTCATTCGATGTAATGTGCTCATTGCCATGGTAGAGCCGGTAGTGATCCTGGGACATAAGATCTCGGTCCTAAGTCTAAGCCTAAGCCTAGTGCTTGCACATGAATTCAATTAGACAAGTAAGTTAATTTACTGAATTAATAATGGATGCTTATGCATATCCCTCCCATATTACTTGTACTTATTGTTAGGGCATGGACCTACGCTACTCCCACCTTTTGTAGACAGCCGTAAATGTTACGTTACTGTCGCTTCCCCTAAATACAAGCATGTCTTTACGGAAAGCTGCCCGCGCTACTGTTTGGGCGCACGCGCAAACCACCTTTTCTTTCATTCTTCCGTTTCCGGATAGGGACAGTCATCAGGAAAGACACATACAACTCTCCTTTCACACGCCACTCTAGAGTGTTCGCTCGAACAAACCAAGACAACTTCTATGCTCTGATAATTATTTAAAATTCTTCTCTGTCACCCTTTATTTTCGTCATTGTCAGTTGGGTTACATTCAGATCGTGTGAGCATAAATCCTAGAAAAATTACAAGCGCTTTGACGAATTTGGTGAAAATTACTCCTTTGGAATTTGCCAATTCTCTCTCTAGCTCAACCCAAGCGCCCAAGCTAACCTATGATTTTGCTAAGCCATGGTTCATACGATTGAAACAACACTACAGGTTTTTGATCAACCGCTTCCGTTGCAATTGAGCATTCCAGTTGAATAATGGCAGGCAAAATGCCGTCGAAAGCGGCTTCGATAACTGGTCACTGTACCCGATAATCCTCCATATTTGCTATTGCGGCTTATAACTACCACGTTGAGCGCGAGAGCTTCGTGCACGTTGCACACATACATACACACAAACAAACGTACACATATACGTGTACACACAAACAGACAACACTTGATGCGACGCCTCAGTGCACCTCTAGATGATAGCATATTCTAGTACATCTCAAAACTGGCACCCTTACTAGTCACCATTAGGTAATTAGGACGAACTTCGTTACAGGAATAATTGGGAAAAAATAAGAAAAGCAGTTAGAAAAACATTTTAGTGCTGTAGAAAAAATATTCGAATTACTGTAAAATATTACGGTAACAGAAAATGCAAATTTTGTGCGATTATGCAAATTTTAAACAAACAGTAGTGTACAGTTGACGATCGTGGGCATCATTCGTAATTTGACATTTCATTTACGCGGGAATTTAATTTAATTTGAAATTCGCTGTTTTTTGTTTATTTTGTTTTTGTTTTTGCTATATTATTCGTCGGCGGATGCTTATATTTTGTTTGCTTCTTTTAATATGTTCTTCTTATGTTGTGAAGCTCCCTCCCTCCCTTCCCGACCGCTGGTTAGCGTCGTGTTGTCATTATATTCTATTGAGCGGCTAGGATTTGTAATTGGTAGAATGTAATATCGGAAGAAAGCGATGAATACCCTTATGGCCGCCGCCTTTTCTCTTCGCTCCCTTTCCCTTGGAGCAACAATACGATTGCGTGTCGAATTTCCTTCCAAAAGAAATAATATTTGCTCATCGCCGAATCTACTAGTTTTTTGGCTTATGAATCGCTGTGCTCTTTTCTGTTGTAATTTTGGGGGATTACCTGTATTGTATGGTTACTGTTTTTTCTTCGCAATGAAACAAGTATGTTATTTTTATTAAGATCTTCTATCAATTTTTCAGCATATTGGAGTGACGAACTATATCTCATTTCACCATGGCTTGGCAACTTGGTATTCTCGTCCCAACCGAGCTGGTGCAAAGGACAGATTCAAACGTTGCTGGCTGGGTTACACATTTATTATCTTTTTTACTTGTTAAGATTTTTCGTCCGCAGACCCACCTCTCTTCCTATTTTATTCGTCGTTGGCCTAGAGTCTGGAATCTGGGATCTTTGTTTCTTTTATATTTATTACCACTCGGCTTTTATACGTATTCTCATTCTCCTTTAGTTTGTTGTCTTATGTGCGAGGTAGTCTCTCTAGAAATTGATGTTTAAACATTGGCCAAAGCGCCAAAGACGCTTTCATGTTCAATGTTTTGTGCTTGTTGCTTGTTCTTAGTTTCTTAGACTTAGGTGCTCAAATGGCATTTAGTGCAGGAAGCAAATTCCAAATTCTGATACATATACTGATGAGTTAAAATCCCCAAAGAACGGAAAAACCGGCTGTCTAGAAGCGAAAGACTCTATAATGGCACTGCGGACTGCCCTCCACTAGAGCACAGACACACAGGGCCACTTGTTGTACGAGACACACAGAGCAGAGTCAATCCCCATTTGGAGTTTACAGCTAGCGAGCCGTTTCATTGTTTTTAAATTGAAACATTTATCGAAATTTCTGACTGACTGACCGCTTGTTTTCTCCGTATTTTTGTCGTCAAGTCAGCTTTCTACTACTCAATTTAACTCCATCTGCATTGCATTATTAACTTTCCGATTATTTCCGAAATTATTTTTCGGTTTTTTTAAGCGATCACTTGAATAAGAAGTTTGAAGTTTCCATTTCGTTTTACCGCTTCACTTTTTCATATTGTGGGTAGCAGTCATTTCGTTTCATAGTGTGCGATTTATGTTTTGTGGCTGGTGGTTGCCGAGTCGTTAACAGAGTTAGTTAGAGTTAGAGTTCTTTTTTTCTTTCTGCCTTTTTTTTGCCCGGAACCATCCGCGATCATCCAAGGACGTCGATGTGCAAGTCTAGGAAGAAGAGTGCGTTGCCTTCCTTTTTACGGCCTTTCTATCTTATCTCTGCCAAAATCTCTCTATTCTATACCAAATGCGTTCCACCGTTCTTTTCGTAGTAGTGTGACTATCTAACAGTCCAATCCACAAATGTTTACTTTCTATATACTTACTCCTTATCTTGTGGTTACAGTACTTTTGTTTTGTTTCGAAATTGTTGTAAGACCTAAGACATAAGCACGTTAGGAAAGTGTTGTGAACTTTTGACTTTTCACTCGTTGATTGTCTGAGTTTGAGTTGACTCATTTTATTTCCTCTTATCAGTAGTAGCGCAGCCGTTTAGTGGCTTAATTTAATTGTCATTTTTTTACGGGCGCGACCGGATATGTTAACTTTAACACCCACCACCCACGTAGTCTTCTGGAAGTGATTATGCGAATATGTGAAACGAAACAACCTAACTGTTTTGCGGATGGGTCTGGGGACGGTACCATTGTAATTTGATGTAATTCAGGTGATACTTCTCCAATCTAATACCTTTCCGCGCATAAATTCTCGGCCCAAAGCCGTTTCTATTATAATTCTAGAGAAAGGAGTAGGAGCGAAACTTGTGATTTTAGAAATACTAATGAACTCATACTAATGGACGTGAACAGTACAGGGTGTACGGCGGGCTACTGATCTTATTCATATTGTAATTGTGCAATGTGTATGTGCTATTTCTATTTTTTTTTTGTCGTGCAGTATGGCATCCGTTGTCATACTAAATACTATTTGAAATTTAACGAACGTGTATGTACATTTATATTTAATGTTGGTTTTGAGTTTCGATCCTCTAATATTACGTGCGCGATGCGCGCAATTCAAATATGATTGCCCAAGAGCACTTGAAATTTCACTTTGAAGATCTCAATACACATACTCATACACGATGACCGACGCATTATATTTATGTTTATCCGCCAGCTTCCCTCCTTTCGCCTTTCGTGTCTCTCTCTCTCTCTAGTATTCTCTACTTTCTGTCTCTCTAGTATTCTCTACTTTCTCTCTCTCTCTAGTGTTCTCTACTTTCTCTCTTTCTCTAGAGGGTTAGCTGCTCTCTTCTTCTGCCTTCAGACTTCTTCTTTCTCTATTCCTCCAATTCAAGCACGGGGTTTCCCGCCCTTTCTTGAATTGAATAAGAGGCCTAGCCGCCTAGCTCTGCGGCTAGTATAGCTGTTATATTACTGGTTATATGGTTACTCATTGTAGTTCCTTTTTCTTGTTTGCTTGTATTGTGCAAGTCTAGTAGTAAGTATTACTGCTCAGCTATTAATCTTTAGCTTTCGATTTATTTAATTCTGCTTTAATATTAGATTCTAAGAAATGCCTTTTGGTTTTGATTTTAATTTTTTTTGTGGAGGAGTCTTGTATTTTGGGTATTTATATCCCTTGTTGAATTTGCTGTGGTGCTTTTTCCTTGTCGCTTTCATGGATCATATTTATATTTTTCGTGGCAGTGGCTTATGAATATTTATGATTTAGGCACATACACTGCTCTACTAGTATTGAAATGCGTAATACTAAGTCGATCCTACGAATTTTAATTCTTTTCACAAATTCTCTTTATTTTTGTTTGAGGATGTGGTTTGACTGTTGAGGTAATTCGTAATTGGGTAGTTGGATAATTCTCAAATTTAATTCGAATCCACTTTATCACTTTACTCTTAAATTTAATTTGAATTCACTTTATCACTTTACTTTACGAAAGGTGGTTGGGGATGAGTTTTTGCAAAGATTTCTACAGGTTGGTCTTTTGAATGATTGATTTAATCGTTTAATCGTTTAATTTAAAATGACGAATATATCCTCGCCTCATCGCTGCATCTTTTTGAGCAATAATATGACGATTCGAATTGAGAATGAGAATACAGTGTAATTTCAACAATGGCAGGTTAGCAGGACGTGCCTGTGTAGAAAAGGTCTAAGTAGGGATAATGATTTAATTTTTGATTTTGTGTTTCCGCGGTGGGTTTGCCGACTACCTCCCTTCCCTGTTCTTATCCTGTTTGTTATACTCCTTTTTTTGTGCATCCTGCGTAACTTGCACTTTTTCCGTGTGCGTGCGTTCATAATCTTGGAATAGGCTAATCTTAGCTAAGGGGCTATAACTGTTTTTCCCTCTGGCAGCATCCAGAAAACTAGTTTACTAGGCGGTCAGCGCGTGCCTGCGAGGATGCGCTTTGCGGGCGCGCACGCTTATTGTACTCCCTCAATATACATGCATGGAATAGAGTATATGGAAGTGTGGTATTGATGTTTTGAGGGTGGTGGGTGGCCTGGTATACGTTTGCTCAGTTTTATATTTATTCACGTATCCGGATTGTCCGGATAATACCGTATTGTCGTAATATTTTTTTATTATTGTTTTACATTATTTACATACGGCGGCTCGTCAGTTTGTCTACGGGGGGACGGGACGTATTTTGTTCGAATTTACTTCCTTTGTTTTTGGTGTTTTTTAAATTTAAATTTCCGATTTCGATTTCTTAACCTTGAATTTGGCCTGTGTCGTGTGACAGTGTGTTGTGTATATGTAACATCTTGTGGTCTGGTTTTGTTTCGAAATTGGAATTGGGTTTCTTTCTTTTCTTTCCTAGTGCCATATGGTGCTCCTAACCTAACTGGACTCGCACTTAGCAACTGCTAGGCATTAAGATGAAGCTGAAACTAAAGCTAAAACCGGACTTTTTGGCTTTACCGTAGATTTGTATGGACCCTTTGCTTAGCTCTTTTCTTGATGTTTCTTGAAACGGGGTGCGATGTAGACATTTGGTAACAAGTGAAAACAGCTGCGTTTGTGTTTTAGGCGTGCACTTTCACTAAGTAAAAGTAATTTTAATGTTGAGTGGTGGGTCATTCACAGAGCGCCAGGATATATGTATATGTAGATGTAGTAGGCATGCATGTACGTTGGACGGGGCTATTGTGCTATATGCGCACTACTACGTTTATTACTGTGTAATCAGTAAATCATTGGATGATCTGGTATTTGTGTTTTAATCCTTTCTTTGTGCATTGTTCGTCTCTTTAGGTATGTTTAGTACTTAGTTGTAGTTGTACTTTCTTTGTTTCATATGAATATAGAATATGATTCTATGTCTATGTCTATGATTCACCGACCCGATTAGTTCCACTTCGAATTCGCATTTTGGATTTATCCTCTTTTTGTTGGTAAGATAAACTGTAAAAAAGAGAAACACAACATGATTTATTTTTAACATCAAACGATCAAACAATATTGAACTCTCTTCTGTCAATATTTGACTTGATAACTTATTAGTTTCCCGTTTTACAAGTGCATGTGTAGGTTTGTTAGTTAGTTTGTATTTGTCTTTCTTTCTTTGTTTCCTCAACAGCTGTTGCTTGCTTATCAACAAACCAAATAAGCTTTTGACTTTTTACTTGAGAATTGGGACTTGGGAAATAGCTGATAAATTTGATTGCTCGCAAAATGCGTCTACGCATCTTTTAATGGCCTTTTTTTGTAGAAATTACAAACACTTCACCCCGACTGACCCGACTTGAGCTTGGGCATTGACTTGTTTTGCTTATGATATGTGAAATTGTACTCAATTGACTCAATATGATTATTCAAGTAAATTAAAAAAAAAAATGTAATTTGCATTTATTTCTTACTAAATCTAAATATTAAATTAACAGTTCTTGCAATATGTCATTGCTTGTTTGATATTTCTCTGTTTTTAAATAGTAGATTGAAACATGGCGTTATCATTATCCCTTCCGTCTCATTTTCGTTTCTCACGTATATGTATTGTAAATCCACAATCCACCCCTTTTTTAGTTTATTAATGTGATCGGAGTTGATGTTGATGTGATCATAGCTTGAGATGTGCTCTCTGTGAACATGTTGGAACTGGGAATTAGGCAATTAGGCAATTAGGATAAATTCTGCTGCACAATCATAGGGCAATCATAATATTAATCAGTGCTTTAAACTTAAACTAAATGCTCTCTGTTGTATACATGAGTGGACCCTCTCCTCCTCTATCTACTTGTTCTTTAGATCAGTTTCAGATATCATTGATATCATAACCGAAATGTGACTTGAGTACTTGAATCGGGTTCCATCATCGTTTTGCCTCTTTTTCCTCGACCCTTTTCCTTTTGTCCCTTTTACTGAACTCTTGACCGATATTCCCCCGAATTTTACTCGTTCTCGATGTAGTCACTCTTTCTCTTTCTTCTATGTGTGTTTTCTACTACTCTAAATGCATACGACCTAGATTTAGGTGCGTAATACTCGAGACTCAAAAGAATTAGTTATAGTTTCTTGGTCGTAAAGCGTGTAAAGAGGACGAAACCGTAATGGTATCATGGTACATTGTACTTGGACTGCACATTGCTGATTTTTCGGAAAGTAAAAGTAAGGTCTAATATCGGATAAGTGGCTTGTTCTTGTTCAGATGCACGATGTGATGTGCGTACTGTGGACTGTATACTGTAGTTTGAGACTTTGAGAGTAGTGTTGCATGTCCACTTGTTTCTTTTTCTTGTTACTTGGATTTCTTCTTACTTTTCCTTCTTTTCCATTTTTTCCATTTTTTTTTGGTTGTTGGTACATTTTTATGGGAATCAGTTGGTAGGAGATAGCTGAGCTCTTTCGAACTGGAAGCTTCCAAGCCAAGCTTTGTGTTAGCCTTAATTTGATGACCTCCATGCTTTCTTTATTCTTCATACTGTCAAATGGAACTGATTACGCGCTGTTTGGCACCCTGTCTCAAATAATTTTATTTTCATTCCATTTCTGCCGTCCTTTTTTTGTGTATTGGGATGGGTGACATGGTTTTATCTTCACTAAAAGATATCTAACCCCAATTTGAACTGATATGATTGGATAACCGTAAAATATAGGAGGAGGGCTCTTATCTTTGCTAGTTCACCAGTATTTGCCGCGTTTCTTGACTATCTGCAGTTTTATTAATGGGGAAAAGGTTTGTCGAGCCAAGATGGAACGAAAGTGAAAGTGAGTTGTGTGTATGCATACGTAATACGTATACCTCTAACCTCATAGTTAATATTGTTGTTTTTGTTGCAATATTAGTAAGTAGTAGTTTGTTGGATATGATTTCTTATTGCAAATTGTAGAGCTGACTTCGGGACTGAGTTTCAGCGTCGCATTCAGTGTGCATGTGCCTGCAACTGCAACAGTGATTGACTCTGACTCATGTGAAACGATAATTGATATTTAATATACTCTTGTTTATATGTACTAAACTTCAGTCAGCAGTCAGCTGCACATGCGCCTAAATCCTACATTTGGCAAATGTAAAAACTATTTGAACTTTTGACTCTCTTAGTTTTGATTCCAGATTCTAAGCTGCTCCTTCCTTTTTATTTTCTCCTTTTTATCTTTTTCTCATTTCGTATATATTATTATGTCTGTTGTCTTATTTCGTGTTTTTATTTTCCGCCCTAGCTGCCATCGTGACTAATCCTAGTATGTTTACCTTTTTTCTCTTCTATGCTTGATCTTTTTCTTATCTGCTTCGTTTTGTATTTGCCTATTTGCCATAAGAAGTGTGTGTTTGTTCTTCGTGCTTACTCTTTCTATGTCAATGGCAATTCACCCTCGCTCGCAGCGTTTTGTCCTATTTATTTGCTTAAAGGTTGCGTTTTGTGTTTGCTAATCCAATAGTACTACGAGGTGCTTCACGTAAACGTAAACAAAGGTTTTTGACTTTGCCGTGACACACTAGGTCTCTGAAAACTGGTATCGCAGCAGTTGAGTAAACTTGGGAATTTTGATGCGGTGCTTTATTGGAGTATTTGAGCTATGCCTTTATGAGTCTAAGGTCAAGTGTGAGCTAGTTGGCTATTTTATTATAATATTTAGTATTTAGGGTATAAGCGATTAGATTTGTTGTGTACGGTAGTTAGGACGGAATTTGTGCAAGTGTGAATTGTGAATATGATGTGAAAACATCCTTATTGTTAATTAATATGCATTCTGTGCTTGGGCGATGATCACTGATAAAGTTGAGTTGGAGATAGTAAATGTAGATGAATCTTGGTTTCCATTTAGCTTTCCCTATATTTACTCGCTGAAACTTGAGGCTTTTCCTTTTACTTTTTTTAGGGTGCATATCCCTGTGCCTTAAAGGGAATATGTAGGCACTCAGAATGAGCAAAACAACTGCGAAACTAGAGTTTCCACACCAGACATGAATTTAAGTAGGCGACTGAATATGTAAATTCGAATATTCTCATTTGCATGCAAATATGTCGCTGTTGCATGCTATATGCCGATGTATGCACACATATGCAAAATTTTTTGCTCCATCAGAACCGCCGTGTAAGCCAGGGGGTCAAGCAACGCGTTTAATATGGAAAAGATGAACTTTGAAAATCATTTTCTTTTAAATGGGAAACTTTTAACAATTTTTGTTGTTGTTTCCTTAATGAGGAACACACATTCTATTAATACAGCTTAACTTCAAAAAGGGCATACATATTCCCTTTAAATTATTCTTTTTTATCTCGTTTTTTTGTACCCTACCTATATGTTTGCAAAATGTGTTGTGTATATACAAAACACCTTTTCGATAGGAAATACCAAAAGTGTACCTTCTTACCGTAGCTTCTTGAGACCACCAGACCACCTTTAATTTGCGAGTTTTGGTCGATATTTCGAAATGGGTACAATATTCACTTTCAACTTCAACTTTTTTTACTTTGCGTACTACCTAAAAGTTCATTCATTACCCATCTGTTTTCGTACTTTGACTCTGATATACCGCAATATCATGTTTTGAATTTTTGTTGAATCTTGAATCATGCACGTACATGTTTTTTTTATTGCAGCTCTCGATTTTTATCCATATTTATGTTTCGTTTCATTTCAGGTATGCGATAATAAGGTCGCGTTTCCGATTCCGATTTTCTTTCTATTATTTCCTAAAATATTTGACGACTACTGAGAAGTTACTGCACTACACGGTTAATAACTACTCGAACTGAAGAAAAGAAAGTCCAATGATTGACGTATACACACTTTTCGATAATTTTGTCGCAGCATCGACTTTTAAAGTTTGTTTTTGTATTGTTTTTATTAATATTTTATTGTTATCTGAATGTTTTACTCTTTGTGTCCGCCACAAAACAGCACTGCAATGAAAACAAGAGACTGGACTGTATGTCTAAGATCAGCGTTTGTGTTTTGAAAATCATATGATGATTTGACAGTTTATTATTATTTCGGTGTGCTGTCCGTGGTCGTGGTGATATGCCCGCCTTTATTATAAGTAAAAATTTCGTACTATGGATATATTAGTTATGCAATTTTGAATGCTTATCCTTTGTCACTGCGTACTACAGGCTATGCAGTTTACAAAGGTGAAAGGTATATATTTGTGGGGGTTGGGGGTCGGGATGTCCATATGCATTAGTCGTGTGTAAGAGTGTAAGTAGTTTATGTTTATTCCCCATGTTTAGGGAATTCTCCAATCCTTTCAACATATATGTACCGCTTTGGATTTGGATCCAACGGATGCACCGAATGTTTACAAAAGGTAGGTGCAACACTATTATATTATTATTTAATTTATGCACATTATTAGTAACTGAACATGGACTGAAAGAGGTGCTTTGAGCTTTATATTATCTGTTTTTGTAATGGATGTGGACGTATGTTGTGTTCTCTTTGTTATTTAAGCATAGTAGTCTTTGTCTTAATTTTGGCCTTTTTAAAACGATAACAGTTATACGTGAACGTGAAAAGCCGTAATGCGTGGGCCATGGGCAAAGGTAGAATACAACAGTAAACATATTGTGGCTATGTCGTCCTCTATGTGTTATTGTTCTGCAATGCCTTTTTTTTGATTTTGTAATCTATTTCTTTTCAGTTTACGCCAATTAAGCGATTGGAAGTCGCAAAAATTGTGGAAATTACTCGATAAAAAGTATGAACAAGCGGAGTATAAACAACAGAAAGCTGGCGATAGGCTGAATGTACTCATCATTGGAGCAGGTTGGACTTTTAATTAGTTTAATTCTGTGTTTATTGTTCTTGCATCTTTATTTTTTTTCTTTTTTTTTCTTGTTGACTTGTTGCTTTATGAAACAACTCTTTATGTGTAGGTAGTGTAGTGCTGTTAGAAAACATACAGTAATTTAGTTTTCACCATGGTATATGAATTAATCCTTATCCTTAGGTGAGAGATAGTGAATTACGTAAAGTGAACCAATTAACCCTTAAATTTATCCAATTATAAGTTAGTTTACTTACTGAACAACTGAACCGCTCGTTTTAGGACCATGTGGATTGCGCATGGCCATTGAGTGCGCATTACTGGGCAGCAGAGTGGTCGTCGTTGAACAAAGAGATAAATTCAGGTGATTATTCTTTGTTTTTTACTTTTAGGTCTAGATTTGTTGGTCTTGACCGTCCCCATTTTTTTAGTCGAATGAACTTTGGTTTTTGTGTAATCGATCCATTTTCTACGTGAGAAGTATTTGTGCTAATCTTATGTATGTGTAGTGGTAGTAGTGCTAGTGCTGTTCTACATTATGCGGTTTATAAAATTGGGCTAAATTTGCATATACAAACTTTCAGTCGCAACAATGTCCTCCACCTCTGGGAGTATGTGATTCACGACCTCAAATCACTCGGAGCCAAATTGTTCTATCCAAAGTTTTGTACTGGAAGCATTGAACATATCAGTGAGTTTTATGTTTTGTTTAGTTACTGAAGCCAAGGTTCTTTCTCTTTTCTCTCTATTGGATATGTCCTTTTGCTGGATTTCAGCTAGACATGTGATTGGCACGTGTTTAGGACGCTGTTGTACAAAAAGTGCTTTGTGTCTGCTTTTTTTCCTGTATCGTCTGTCTCTGGCGTTAATTACTTTAATAACTACTCAACTTAGAAAAGAAAAAATAAACTCTTGACTAGAATTATACGCATATGTAGTATCCGTTTTTTGACAATTTTGTATCTTTTTTTTTGTTAAACTTCACCTTGGGCATTGGTCTTGTCGACACAATATAATGGTGTTGACATTTGATGACTTTGTAAATTGCTTTTGTATATGAAGAGGCGATCATTGCCGCTGGTTGATGTAGTTTGTAGTATAACTTATAACGGTTTTTCCAGGTAT
The DNA here is from genome assembly GCA_036852015.1 of Pelodera strongyloides. Taxonomy (NCBI): domain Eukaryota; kingdom Metazoa; phylum Nematoda; class Chromadorea; order Rhabditida; family Rhabditidae; genus Pelodera; species Pelodera strongyloides. The sequence goes on from JAANDG010000086.1 coordinate 198,775, forward strand.
CCGTCAACTACAGTGCATACTTTTGAAAGTCGCCCTAGTGCTCGGTGTACAGGTTTTTGAAGGCGTATCATATGTGGAGTTGGACTTGCCAAAGAAACAACCTGATGGAAGCGGTATGTCCATAGTTATGCTATTTCATTTTATATATCGCTGCAGTTCGTAAAATATCTGTGCGCTAGAATTCTAGAATATATGTGTTAGACTGTTGTATTGGCAGAGGTTCTTATACTGTTTATTGAGAAGGTTTATATTTGTGCTATTTGTGCAGTACTCTTTATCGTGTGTGTGCTGACTATTTTGAAAATGTGTGTCTTTTTAATGAGTATTGAGTATATGACGTTTATTTGGAAATTTGGATGAACTGATAAAAAACCGATATCAGAACGCGGTTCAATTGGTATTGGGTACTATTGGATTCTGCCTTTACATTTACTGCATTATAGTCCTTGGCTACCGTGCAATTCTGGAACCCCGGGATCACTTACTATCCTCTTATGAATTTGACGTTCTCATCGGAGCTGATGGAAAAAGGAATACAGTGCGAGGTGAGAGCTATTGCTTTATTTATTTATTATTAAATAACGCCACATGGTGTGCGTCACAATGAAATGATGAAAAGAAAGTGGGTGAGCTCGGGATTTTTCTGACGGTTGATTTTTCCGTCAGCACGTGAATATATGCCTCTAAGAAGCGGTGTTGACTAGTTAACGAGAAGTGAAGTACACTTCATGTTTACCTATACGTGTACTCGTTGAAATATTTTGCTTTGTGGACTGTGCAGCTCAGCCTGGGATTGTGAATGCATGAAGAATAGTTATATGTATGTAGACTATTGAGGCGGCTTATTTTACTGGGGGGCTTATCGGGAGTACGTTTGCGGTTTTTTGCTTGATCATTTTAGCAAAGACTGAAATGAAACAACAATATTTTTTTATGTCTGCAAAGCAACTGTGATCTCGTGGGATGCATATATACGTATTTTTTGTTATTTTTTATTCATTTGCAGGTTTCCCTCGTGAGGAGATGCGCGGCAAATTGGCTATCGGAATCACGGCCAATTTTGTGAATCGAAAAACGCATGCGGAGGAGCGCGTGCCGGAGATCAGGTTGGAAGTTGGAGAGAGAGAGAGAGAGAGAGAGCTCTGATGATTGACGGCATGTTCGCGGCGGCTATCTGGGCCTTGGCAAGTTCGCTCCGCAAAAGTGGCGGCTATTCGGCGAGGATAAACCTGCCGCGAACTCGCCAAAACAGGCGAAAATGCGGCGGCTATCAGATAGCCGCCCGATAGCCGCTGCGAACTTGCTTGTTTCAGGCGAAAATGCGGCGGCTATCCGGCGGCTATTCGGCGGCTATCGGGGTTTTGTGCACACACGAGCGATACGACTCACATTTCTCTTTTGAGAGCGGAATGCGGGGTCTCAGTCGGTTTAATTACCCAAGTTTGAGGTTAGCATTAATCCCGAGACGAGACCTTAACACCATACTGTGTGTCTCGATACAATTTTGTAAACCGTGACTTCGGGCACGTTGGTCAATTTCATTTTTTTATCGTCGTTTATATATTTTTTTTCGGAAGAAAGGTATTTTTCTCTGGACCCTCCTCGCCGAGAGAGTGTCCGGCGGCTATTCGGCGGCTATCCGGCGAGTTCGCCCCGCCTTCAATGATTGTCGCGCCTTCAGACTTCTCTTGTCGCCGAATAGCCGCCTAAATAGCCGCCCTATAGCCGCCGCGAATATGCCGTAGAGAACGTAGAGAGAGAGAGAGAGAGAGAGAGAGAGAGAGAGAGAGAGAGAGAGAGAGAGAGAGAGAGAGGAAGAATTCAGATGACATAGTATTTGATCTAGTTTTGGTAATATGGGGGGGGGATTCATGTATTAGTTCAAAAAAAAAAGGATCACTTGAAGACTTGAACATTGAACCTCTCGGTAACTGAATGTGTTGGTGTCAAGTTATGTATTGATGTGTCAAGTTTTTCATTGCAGCGGAGTCGCCTACATATTCAACCAGGCGTTCTTCAAAGAAATGTACGCGACAACTGGAGTGGACCTGGAGAATATTGTCTACTACAAGGATGAGACGCACTACTTTGTGATGTGTGCGAAGAAGCAAAGTCTCATTGAACAAGGTGTTATAGTCAAGGTGAGCTTGAGAGGTTGAACATGAATTGGACTATTTTTTTCTATTTTTGTTTTGGTGCGAATGGGTTTGTTTGTTACACAAGAACACTATGCTGGCGAATGTTTGTGTTCATTTTATGCCTTTATTTGAGGTTTATCACCGCTTCTATCATAAAGCAAATCATCTGGCGTCACCCGGTTCATATTTCATTTTTCCCGTTAATAGGATTCAATAAAAGTATAGTTTTGTGTTTTCAGGACTTTGACGATGTCTCATCGTTGTTAGATCCAGAAAATATTGATCAAGATCAGTTGTGTCGATATGCTGCATCAGCGGCAAACTTTGCAACAAATGGTTAGTTGCTTTTGACCTAACTGTTATGTGTGAAGTTCTGTGGCCGTTTGCACGAACGCTGGGAGCTTCCCAGTGGGAGGTGAGAGAAAGAGAGGATCACGCAATGAGTGACACGTAGACACTAGTCACTCAGGGAGGATCCGAGGATCCCAGCGTTCGTGCATACGGCCACTGTTGAAGGCATTGGGTTTTCACTCGATGTGTGTCTGTGTGTCTAGTGCAATGGTTCAGTTACAGTATCTACTCAATTCGTGTTCGTTCATATGTACTTCAAAATTTGCGTTTGTGGAATGTAGAGCCAGTAGAGCTGAAGTCGACCCACATTTTTGTGTGTGAAATGGCTTCCCACTGTATCATTAGAAATATGTCTGGTCCTGGTGAGGGTGGGAGTGCGTCCCCTCTTGCCTCTGTTCGTTTATTTCATTCTAAATTGTCTTCAGGTAAATTGCCGGCACTGGACTATGCGACCAATCATCGTGGCCGTCCGGATATTTCAATGTTCGACTTCACTTCACTCTTCTCCAGCAAATGTAGTTGTCGACTGTTGGAAAGGAATAATAAGTACCTTCTCCTGGGAATTGTTGGAGATAGTCTGCATGAGGTTCGTGATTTTTCTTCTTTTGTGTTCATGCTTACGAAATCAGACGAATTAAGCGCCAAAGATGTGCTTAGTGCATCCATAATCGAATGTTAGTACCTTCAGATTGTCTCAGTATAGGTCCAGAATGGATTTCTGCTTTGGTGTGAGGGCACCTGTGGATTATTAATTGTGTGAAACGTCGTTGTTTAGATAGTGACAGTCCTAGGGTTAGAAATGACAATTATTACCGTGCTAATAAGCATGCATGCTATTTCGTAAAGTAATTACTTGATTGACAGTTGACATGACACAATTTCAGCCCTTTTGGCCCACTGGCTCTGGTTGTGCTCGGGGTTTCCTCGGTGTAATGGATACGGCTTGGCTGATTAGGGAATATGGACTCAACAAGAGAGGTTAGTTAGTGATTTATTGTTTTGGTTGGTTTGACTCTCTCATATCATACGTTCATCGGTTCATCTCTCGCTTCATTCTTTCAACTTTCAAGATATTTGGGGATGAGGACTGGGACACTTTTCTAACTTTTCTTTATAGGTGTTTCGTATTTTACCAGATCTTTAGATATCTTACCATCTAGCAGAAAGAAAGTTTTTGATCTTAACGTCATGTCATCGTTAATGGACGTTAGCGTTATTGCAGGTCCACTCGAAATACTTGCTGAGCGTGAAAGTATCTATCGACTACTTGCACAGGTGACCAAGGATAACCTACACAAGCAAATGGCAAAGGTTTGTATTCATTTTGTGTGCTTGAAATCACTAATCCGTGGTCCGTGTCCGCGTCCCATCTCGCTGAGTGTGCGATCTGTGCGGATACAGGTGGAGGCTGGAGGACGGATGTTCCTCCGTTCTTCTACTGTTGTTGGCAGATGAAAGATGAGAATGTAAAACACGTCTATGATCATCGGCACACCATATAGGCTCCTTATATGTGCCAGTTTGCCAGATAGCTTGCAGCTTGGAGCATATAAGGTCCGGGGCATAGGCCTCAGAAATTGGTACAATATGGTTTTAGTAGACTTTGCCCTTACAGTACACCATCGACCCACGTACTCGGTACGTCTCTCTGGAGATGGCGTTACGACTCGAAGATGTCGAAGAACACGTGGATTCGGATAACCCGAGATTAGGTGGGTTTTTGTCTTGCTTTTTTTTCGTTTTGTTGTTTGTTATATCTTTTTAATGTTTGCTTATAACTTGGCAGTTCTACGCATACAACTCTTAGCAGCGGAAGAAGCTGGGTAGATTAATTAATGCATCAGTGTCTGTAATATTTTCTGTGAGCAGGTTAGGTTGTTTTTACGTTGCGTGTCGTCTAGCGGTCTAACATAAAGTTATTTTGTTACTGACTTTCATTATTTCATTTCAGTTGATATAAAGCTTCCATTGACGCTTAACAACTCGTCGAATGTTCATGAGCACGCTGATCGGCTGAAGTACGCGTTGTGGCGATTCTGTAGCAGTGCTTTGGCGCCGTACAAGCTCAAGCTTGTCAATATGGATACAAGGTTTGTGTTGCTATAGAATGTTGTGTGCTCGCTCCTGTCTCAGGCTCAGAGATATTGCGCCGTTTGCAGTCCGCCTTAGGTTTACTGGATACGCGATGTATGATCGCACTTTACAAACTTGAAAACGCTTTGAGTAATTAGATATTGATGCGTGATGATATTTATGGAATCTGCAATGTTTCATGAAGGGAATATGTGTATTCCTCTGCTGTTGTGTACACTGTACATTCCTGCCGCATTTCACTTGCTAATTTAATGTTTAGTGAATGAAACTTGTATTAGTTACTTTGTTGTACTGTGGTGTTATGTTCAGTTGGCGAGATGGGCGCGCTCTAGCAGGTCTTTTGGCGAAATTCCGACCGGAAGCTTTGGATTATTTCGAAGCAATTGCAGAGGAGAACGTGCTGAGGAGGCTGCAAGTAAATCCATAATTATATTTTATTCCCGTAGTCCCGTACGTTTTGTCCTAGTGTCCTTCTTCTCTTGATAACTGCTAGTTTTTTCCGATGTATGACTGTGAGTAGTCTAGCGTACGTGTGTGCTGATGCCCTGGTATTTTCTTTCTATTTCTAAAATGTTATTATTTATTTATTTCAGAAAGTCTTCGACAAGATATCTGAATCTCTCGATGTGCCCGCACCTTGTTTCTCACACAAATGGGCAGAACTTGAGGAGAACAAGAAGGTAATTTGGAATGTTTAGGTTATTCTGCTAACGGCTAACCTAAGAAAGGTAAAATGCATGTGGGACTCCTGTGATTGTGACTGTGAACGATGAGAGTGAATATTAAAGTTATACAAAACTAAACATTTCAATTGTGTACTAGGGAGGAAATATTCAACAGTTCCAATTTAGATCGCTTACATCGGTCGTGTTGTTGGGGCGCTGCGTGTGGACCCAGACAGAGTGGCAAAGGTTCTCATAACGCCAAGAAGTGCAGCGAGCAAGCGGAAACCGGGAAGTCTCAGAGTAAGTTTGTTATTGTATGAACTTTTTTCGATATAGTATTTTGAATTATCATGTTGTTCTTATGTAGGTTTTGCACTTTGCAGTTGGATATTGATTCCCTATGCCAGCGTTCGATTTGTAGCGCTGGAATTGTGCTTATCAATCAGCCAAAAGTTTTTTTTTGGTTGGCTTAGCATTGAGTTTTCATTCACGTGTTCACGGTTGAATTATTTTCGATATGACGCTACAACTGGCTGCACCGTATCCGTATCGCGGTTTGTTTTTGAAAAGAACGATTATGCGCAGATTAGAATTCACTAACTAATGATTAACCAATTGTTTTATTGTCCTATTGTCCGCGTCCTGATATTGATTCCGCCTGGTAGTTGCCGTCTGTCATTACTTCTCACTTCTCACTTGGAATATTCAATTGATCGTTGTTGTTGTTCATCGATCGATGAGGCGATTAGCTGTGGACTTGATATTGATTAGCTTACCTTCCGTGCAATAAGACCTTGTTAGATATCCAAATTCAGTAAATTGAACTTATCTTTATGCTCTAGGAATATGCATATGTGTTGCATGAAACGATGAAACTACATACATATTAAACAACTGTGTCGTTTGTCCTTATTCTTATTCTTATTTCATCTAGCCGTTTTTTTATTAATGTTTATGTTGGAGAAACAAGAAGCATGTTGTAATTTTGTGTTGATGTCGTGGTTATATTATGCATATGATTTTTTATGTTTCCAGGTAGATGCGTCCAAAGCAAAGAAATCAGAACCTATCCAAAAATTGTCGGAAGCGATTTCTGGGCTCTACGGTAACGGGACACCGAATAATAATCTGATGCCACCGGCTAGACCACGAGCAAGCTCTGAGGTAAAATTTTTTTTTTTTATCTGTTGATTTCTACTATCGCTATGCAAGAAAGAGTGTTGAATGGTTCACTAATTATGAAAGAAAGAGCAAGAGAGAGAGAGAGACAGAGAAAGTCAGAGACGTGAGAGATATAGAGAGAGAGAAGCCACGAAGATAAAGAGGGTGAGAGAAGAGTAATAATCTTCTTTTTTAGATACTGGAGCAATTGCCAGAGGAAGCTGCTGGAAGACCAAGATCATCAACCGAGATTGTGTCCGACTTTACTCGGGAACTGGATAGAAAGGTGGTGAGTAGTGCTAGATATCTTTAGACATTCCTTGGGAATAGTTCCTATATGTACTTACGTTGTTAGTTCTAATTACCTCCTTATTTCCTTATGCGAGTGCGACCTTGTTTGCATGACCTATGACATTGCAGGTCGAATTCAAAAAGGAGGATTATGAACCGTCGTCACAGAGAATTGTTGGAAAACTGGAGAGGTAATCTTTCTTGCAAGTGAAAATGTGAAATGTTTCACTTTTCTTATATTATCTATAGTTTATGAGGTGTTTTTTGATAATAACGTTGCTGTCCGTTTTCCATTTTTGTCGCTTGTGGTTGGTTCATCATATTGCAAGTGATGCAAAATGATTGTTACGATGAAGTGCAACTTGTTCATTTTAATTATCATTAAGATAAATTTAAGGATCATGTCAGTGAATGATAATATATTCAGGCGAGAACTAGACAGCATGGAGGAGAAACTCTCTAAAAGTTTGGGTGGCCGGTTTTCTGAACAACCAAATTCATTGAGTAGTATGGACGAAAAGGTACATCTCTAACATATTTGGTTTTGTTTTAAATTTGTTATTCTGAATCTTTATCGAGGCTTACAGCATATAGAATGTTCATTTTTTTCTACGCGAACCAGAAAAAGATCATTTCATTTAGATTTTTAGACCCCCAGCCAAGCTACAGATGCCCATTTGGAACCTTTTGATTGACATTTTTTAGATTGTGCGCGTACAAGCAGCGGAAGCCCGAAAGGAGGCATTAAGTGGATTCTCAAGGGAATATGAAAAGGAGAGATTTAAGGTTTGTGGTTGTAGTTGAAAAATTGGTTTCTGTTCAGGTTGTTTAGTTTTATCATCCCGGTGTCGATGAGGGAGTTATAGGTGCAGGGTGACTTTTTCCACCACTTGACGGATCTCGTGTGAACTTTTGACCTGAGCATTTAGCATATTTGGAATCTTTTTATGAAAAGCGTTTAAGGGGAATTAATTTGTAATTTCAGGACATTGATTCTGCCCTCCAAAAATCCGAAGACGCGCAAAAACGGCGAGAATTGGCCGGTGTTTCGGCATTGTCGAGGTGGCGTGAGCAGCTGGCGACTGTTAAAGGTCCCCTGGAGAAGATGGACGACGAGCCGAGGCCACTTTCTGAAAATGATACTTCCTTAGGTATGGCAGTGATCTTAGCGTCCGTTTTCTATGTATATGATAAGTTGTTTTGATGGCGTTATAAAGGGGCGTGGTCGTTGAATATTGTGGTCATAATAGATGACCTAAGTGCTATAGAGGTAAAAATACGTAAGAGCAACTCAGTTCGTCTATATAGTTAACTACGGTATTAGTGTATCGCTGACTGGATGGACTAATTAGAGTACATATAATCAGTAGAGAGTACATATAATCAGTATTTATGTTCGATTTGTGAGTTACCGTATGTGTTGTCGCATACAGTAACTCCCATGTTTCTTCTTTGATTTTGCCTGAACTTTGGGATCAGCTTCTATGATGGTATTTTCTAGCTGGATCATCAACGACTACTGCTAGCTCGACTTCTGGCTCTGCTGAAGATGCTTTGAATAGATGGAGAAGAGAACTGGCGAAGACTGAAGTGGAAGTGCAATCATCAGAAGTGAAGGGCGCGCCACCCCCTGCACCACCAAAGACGGTTACGGTAGAGGGAAGAACACCCAATGGGGGAGTGGTGATTAGGGTGGGTATTTGTTGATTGTTATTGTTAATTATGACGAACAATTATTTGAGTCCCCGGATCCGGTCTTCGGATTTGCACTGCTGTTTGAGGATGGAGTTATTTCATACGAGACACGAGGAACGATGAAGTTGAACTGAGAGTGGATTTATGTAAGACGTGAAACATTTAGTTTCTGAATGAGAGTTCTAGTTGATCGTCTAATATTCAGTTTGGTGGCAGAGGCACTAAGTGTGAAATAGTGATTTTTTGGGTGCCAAATACTTCAGAGCAACTTCGTTCCTTTATAGAGTTAAGTATTGTATTAATGTATTGCTGACTGGATGGACTAATTTTTCTCTTCAGCCTGTCGCTCCAGTTCAACCGAAACGACAAGCATTTTCGATGCCCAATGTTGAAAGTGTGTACGACAGTGTCAATCCAAGACAGCACAAGTGTCAGATTTGTGAGAAGGTTTGTACAGGATTATATTTTTTTTGTTTGGCAGAGTTTAGATTAGGCGTTACCACTACAGTCCCTACGTGCCTAGTCCCTATCTTAGCTAAAACAATAAGACTATGGCGCTCGAACAGTATCTGCCGCAAAATGTGCTTTGACTGCATTAGCCTTTATTGTGCAATTACAGCAGTAGCGTTCTTTCCTTTGCAGATTGTATACTTGGCCGAGCGCGTGCAAGTCGAATCGATGTACCTGCACAAGCAGTGCTTCAAGTGTGCGTTCTGTGGTCTCCCGCTTAGATTGGGCGAAGGAAGTCAGGATAAGGATCTCGAGAGGCATTATAAGAACAAGTGAGATTCACGAAATTATATTACTATTGGATTTATTCACGCAGGAGTACGATAGAAAAGCGGAAAGAGTGAGGTTGTAACATTGTAACGGTGCTCTCCTGGTTGATTGATGTTTATTGCAATGCATTTTTTAGATTCTTCTGTAAAACTCATCTACGCTTGTCTCTGAAGGACAAACTGGTTCGGATAGAGAAATTGGAGAAAAAGGCACTTGGAAAGAGGAATTCTCAGGATGAAGGTATGTGATTTTTTTTTAAAGATTTTGCCTGCCTGTTTTTTTTGCTAAGTTAGACCATGACCATGAAAATTTGAGGACATGTATGTGACTGTCATTGGGTGGGCTACTATTATCGATACTTATACGATACAATGGCTTACTGTGTGGAGTCCCATCGTCCCAAGTTATCACCGCACACCCTTTTTGGGCCATATTTGCGCGGCGCACACGTGAACGGCGTAAATGTGCTATCAAAAACGCGACCAACAAATATATATACATACACCAATTTCCAGGTAATTCATCAGATTCTTCGAAGGAGAATGTGGACCCGCCTACTTTGGTTCCCTTGGTGTCGAAGACAGCATCGGGAAGCACCATTGTGTCGACGCTGGGAATGCCTTCCGAACCGGTGATCAGGGTTTCCAATACTCGATCCAAGACCAAGGCCACCTTGACCTTCCACAATCCAGAAACGTTGAGGTGAGACTGTATGTTATTGATTGTGAATCTTGTGCACTTTTTGTGCAACGGATGTGTATGACTCACAGGTGAGCTGAGATGGTGGTTAGAATGTAGAACCAGGACCTCTTATCTATAGTTTTCAATTATTTCAATATGTTTTCGCCCTTTTAGGGATCAAACGTTACAACGACTTATGGATTCTCCGCTCCGTCGTACGCTTACGTCACCTGTTGGAAACGAAGTAAAAGACGAGACACCTGAACGAGCGGAATTTAACGCCCAGGAAGGAGCGTCGAGGAAGGATAGTACTTCGGTAAGTTAGACAACTTTACTTTATTGTCCAGCATATTGTCACGGGGCATTGTCATTTATAGCGAAATTCGAAGTATCGTTTCTGTGCTTGAGTTGTTCATAAAACTGTTCAGTGTTGTTTTGCCATACGGCTGATGAAACAGTGAAGCTTTAGTTTCAGTATATCAACGACCTCATTGTCAATTTATTTTAGTTGGTTTTGCACGACGAACAATTGATAATATTGATGGTTTAGCTTCATCCTGCCGACCGAGCCATCCCAATTCATTTATCGGATTCTGAAGACGACGAGGAAGGAGAAGATGAAGCAAGGGCAGCAGCGGCCGGAGATTCATCGCCTGATGAGGGAGCTGGTGAGTAAGATTTGGATACTGTAGGATAAATATATCACTATTTTTATATACGTTATTTTGAAGAGTTCAGCACGTATGACTCTTGTTCTATTACTGAGCAGTGTAAACTATGGCATAATTTGTGTCTATTGTACTAGATGTGGTAATGGAAGATATGGTAATGGAGCAAGTGAATGCGGTGTCCAAAAAAACTACAGTCAAGCAGTCTGATCCATTAGAAATGCTAATTCCTTTTATTTCCAGACTCGGCGTCAAAGAGCTCTGGCTCTGCTGGAGGTTCCGAACAGTTGAACGACTCGTTGTCGGATGAAGAAGACGAACTACTCCAAGAAGAGGATCTGGAGGTTGGTAATTAATTGGTCATTAGGATATTGTCGCTAGATTCCCTTTCGCAGTCCACATTGATTTTCTTGTTTTGCTGCTTATTACAATTTTTTTTTCATTTTTATGAGTTTCAACTGAAAACTACATAGACAATATGTGAATGTGACTACGACGACGGGTTTTGTTACTTCTTATTTCTTTTCAGGAGCTCGAGCGCACTGTTCTTGACGCGACTGTCGATAATCCAGATGCAATTAACGAGGAACTGGTCGGTTTTTTTTTGAAGATGAAGATTCATTTTACCTTTACATTCTGTGCTATGTGCGAAAAACTGAACGTCTCCCATATGTCCTTGTGGTCCTTCGTAATTATCTTATTTCAGGCTGTTTCGTTCTTGGAGAAGATCAACAAACGGCGATCTGTTGCTTGGGGCCCTGCCTCGAGTTTGGTCACGGTGGGTCCAATAGTTTCAATTTAGATAAAAGAGCAGACATCTCTGTTCTGAAAATAGCATGTTGAAAACGGGAATTCTGTTGAAATCCCTGTACGTGTTCTTAAAAAAATGGAATTGCCCGAAATGGGCCTTACTAAGTTAACGTTTTTTTCTCAGATTTGTAGTTGTGATTTGTTGTATGTATTGTAAATTGTAAATTGCAGCCTCCACGTTCGAAGTCCCCGTCACAAGAAAGGTTCTTCACCCCGCCTACTTCTATTCATAATCGAATACGGCCGTCAATGCAGAAGGCCCGATCGGAAGACGTACCAGAAGAGTATCAGACACCCAGGGAGGATGTGAGACAGGTGAGGGGCTGATTGTTTTCTTTCATTTGCTTTTGTGATTTGTTTAAGTTTGACGCACACCTTTAAGTGCAGTGTAGCGGGTTATATCTTTGTGTTGCTCTCCTTTTTTCGTAAATTGTTTCTCTTTGTCGCTGTTTCTAGTCTAAAGAATTTCTTGATTGAGCCTAGAAGAAATTTTTCTATTCCAGAGAAAGCTCGCCGAAATTGAGCTGATGCGATCGGCGGCACGTGAGCGAGCAAAGAAGAAGAGTGATGAGGAGCTGGGACTAGGTGAGTTTTTTTTTTATTAAAATACCGAAGCGACTACTAAGTACATTATCCTCCACATCTTGTCTTCCGAATTCTGATTCTGAGAGCGGCCATTGGCCATTGGCCATTGTGTCACTGATGTTCCTGGTCTGTTCCGGATCCGGCCGGGTTCGGACTGGTCCGGATCCAGTTCTAGGATGATAATTTGAGTTCCTGAATCGTAAAAGTAACTGAATGAATGAAAAGATCCTGTTTTCTCAGGTTCCCGCTCTCCATCACTAGCCGCCGACCGGCGTTCCGTCCCGGTCGAATCTCTTTTGATGCGCGGAGACGAGCCATCTGCTTCTTTGCCTGTCCAGACGAATCGATCTTCGACCGTCAGTCCACCAAGGGAAAGATTCACAATGAGTACGGTGGCTAGCACTCCGAAGAGAGGTGTTGAGGTTGGTTTTTGGATTCTCCATCAGTAGTGGCGCTGAAGGGCGATTTTACAATGAACGTCACTGTATTAAAAACTAGACACCAGTTGCACAAATCAGGGTCCCGTTTTCCTCAAAAGTCGAGCTTCTTCATGATTGCTGGTTGCTCTGTAGCTCTGATCCAGGACTGTGTTTCCTTTTGATTGTTATTTTATCAATTTGTTGATGCGTGCTCTTTTTAGCCGGTCAAGGTTCGTGCTTGGTCGTTGATCGAGCCACGGAAAGAAGAAGGCATTTTGGACAGTGAAACTCGCGTACCACCTGCATTACCATCGACGAAACCACCTGAAGTGACCGCCGTGCCACAGATTCCACAGTCACAGCCAGGTTAGAAGCGTTATTGATTGATGATTAGGTACACTTTTATGATAGTTTCCCACATCCGAAGGTGTAATTTCATAGGTGACGTCTGCAGCATTACTCTTAATGCATATTGATTGCAGTATACCGTACCTTTTGTTCTCTTTTGTATGGACTTTTTAGTTTTCGAAATGTGGGGTGTCTACGTAGCACACAGCACAAGTCAAACGAAGTAAATGTGAAAAAACTCGTTTGAAACATTGAAACTTTGCTGTTGTTTCTGAAGATTGTTTTATGCTTTCAGGTCTCCTTGCTCGTCTCTTCTCTCCGGATCTTTCTGCGAAGAGAAGGATCATCTCTACGAATCCGGAAACATCATCGTCGTCTGTTCATCCCCGAAGTGATGTGTCGAACAATGTTCCCTCGCATTCTTCATCGTCTGCGTCTACGTCAAAAGATTCGACTCTAGACGGTGCTTCACTGTCCTTGTCCTCCTCTCAATCGGTAGGGGTTTAGGTTTTCTTAGAACTTCTACTTATTGTTAGGCACATGTTGCATGTTTGTTTATTGTGATCGTTGACTATGTTATGGAATTCTGTCATCACTAGTCTACGGCAAGCTCTTTAGTGTCCAGTCGCGATAACCAAATGCTTAGAAGTGAAGACATTTTTGCCTGTTTTATAGGCTCATGATAGCGATGCTTCGACTTCGGAAAAACTCCAGTGTGACAGTCAGAGGGAGAGAAGTTTACGCGGAAAAACGACCATTTGGAACAAACTAAAGTCGAAGTCTCGACGATCACCACAAGGTATAAATTGATGTAATTGTAATCACGCACTCTTAATTTAATTACTGTTGTTAACTAGCTTTTTAACTAAACATTTGGGGATGAAAGGGATGACACCCATGTGATAGCACCGAGAACGTTCTCTGGTTTATGTTGATTATTATAGTGGTGGTAAGTGTAGTGACAAACTGCAAGTTTACTTTTCTCATGGTTGCATTTTAGTGTAATTTTCATCCATCTCTTGAGTGAGTTTAGTTCAGAGACTGTATTCACCAACACGCAGGGAGCCCTCCGTGGCCTCCCCAGGGCGCTAAAGAGTGCGAGAGCAGAAGAGATTCAGATCGCTCGTGAAGCAGTGTGTTGGTGAATAGAGCCTCTGGTTCAGATGATGGGTTTCGCTTATTAGCTAAGTACGTAATTTGTCTGCAGACAGTCCGCTGACGGCATCTGCATCGGTCACCAGCACTGACTCTCCGCGTGTAGATGGACTAGTTTCGGTATCTCTGAATTCGGATCTTCCATGTGCTGCGGTCGCTCCTTCGCCACGAGCTCCAGTGGAAGTCGTGCCACAGTTCTCATTAAGAGATAACGATGTATTGTCAGGTATATCAGGTATGAGTTATTTTCTTTGAGTGGGAGCGTATTGACTTTCAGATGTTCATTTGTCGTTTGTATCGCAGAAATTGCGCTAGCATTCCATTTTTTGGATGTGAATTAGATCAATTAGACGTGTTATCGTTTATTTTCTATGGAAATGTCGGACTGCATTTCAGCAATTTCAGCCACTGTGTCATCGCCAGTGATAATGACTGACCGCAATATTAGGCTTATTCAAAAGAAGTGAGTTTTACAATTTTACATGTTTTATTAGGGCTTGTTGTTTACCTTGTACTTGAAAATACCGGAAGAGAAGGTCTATTAGAGAATACAATTCACTGCAATGCAGACGCCCTTCATTTATTGGTGAGGAATTTTGTAGAAGTGAATGTTTCATCTTGTCTTTATTTTGCTCCACAAAAACGGAAACGTGTTTACTTCGAGTATCCTTTGTTCGCGATAGCGCTAACATAGTTTGGGTTTGATCCGAGAGCCCCTTTTTCAAGTTTTTGTCCCTATGGATGATCCCTCCAGGTTATGAATTAATTTATATGATTGATGATTGATGATTGGTACTTGGCTGTCCCAGGGCGGAACAGTTTCGTCGTCGGCACGACGAGGACCGTCGACGGTCAGCACAGGATATTCAGAGGGGACTTCAGGAGACCGAGATCAGAATGGAACAGGTGCAGAGGAAAGGGGTGGATGTGGAGCAGAGATTGAGGAAAGGTGAGAGGGGGTAGAGATTGAGGAAAGGTGAGAGGGGGAGATAGGAGAGAAGTTGAGGAAAGGTGAGAGAGGAAAGGTGAGAGGGGGTAGAGATTGAGGAAAGGTGAGAGGGGGTGAGGTACTGTGCCCGAGATGGGTACTGTACGTACCCAAAGGGATACTAGCACCGTAATTAAGTAGCAAACACAAAGCATTAGATGAGTTCACTCTTTGTTCAGCGGAAATTCAAAAAAATTAATGTTTGTAATCGCCAGTTGTTAAAATTGTCTATTGTCTGTGTGCACGGGGGATGAAAACGATGACTAAGTGGCTTGTTTTGTCAATGAAACCTCTAACCTCAATATCCATTTATATTTCAGACCCGTGCAATAATGGCCTTTTGAGTGAGTGGACCGCCCTCGTACAGGAGCGTGACATACTTGTTCTCAAGGAGGACGACCTCAGGCTCCGAGTCAAGGAGATGGACCTAGAGGAGAGGTATGTCTTTGCTACTTTATTAGGGAGCTTGTTACGGAAACCACTTCACATTCCTGGTCTTTTTGGACGAGTATCTCTACGTTGTTTATATGAGAGAGCTGTACGCCTTATGTTATACCTGTGATTGATTGATTGAGTGATGAGTGATGATGATGATCAGACTGGTAACCGTGGTATTTCGCAACAGTCTTCGGCAGGAAGAAGCAGTTGAAGGCGTGAAGATTATGACTCTAATTTTTCAATTTTACTTCAATTCGTAATTTGAAGTGTTTGTTTGTAGTGGTTGTTTCTAGGTATAAGAAGCTAAATGGCCGGCTGAGAGATCTCTCCGCCGTGTTGTCAGATGATGCGCGAGCAAAACTTCTCAGAGATATGTTGGCTGTTATTGATGAGAAAAAGGTTTTTTTATTTTTGTAGTTTGTAGCTTTGTGCTTATACTCTTTTTTATTTTTACCGTAGCATTTGTTCCATCGAAATTAGCGGATAGTCTTCTTGATACCTAATTGCGGTTCTACCAATGTGTTAATCATCTTTCAATAAGAATTGTAAAGCAATGTTTTTGTCAGCGTATGAATGGTGATTGCCACTTGCCTACTTGACAATAAGCAACTGTTTTCTTTTTTCGATGACGGCCAGTTTTGAAACGTATGACAGACTGTGTAGGTGTAGCCCGTTGTAGCGTATGCAAATTACTGCACGACACTGTACGATTCTTAAATAATGCGAAAACTGGTCAATATTTCACTGTTGTCCATTGCAGGTTGTTCAACAAAAGATTGAAGAGAGCCGAATGCAATGGAGACAACCTCGCGATGTTTCAAAGCAATTGGAAAATGCGTCGCACGATTTTAGAAAGTGTGAAGCGGTCTTTGTAGAGTCGGTATGCTAATTACGGGCTAATTATCTGAATAGGTTGAGAGATAATGATTTGCGTTGGATTGTTGATAGCTTAAATGGATGTTGTGGTGTGTATCTATCAAACTCAAGAAAAAATTAGGAATATCGAAATGTTTTGACATGGTTTAACTAACGCATATGGACGCAGAAGGTTTTTTTTAATTTACTAGTTGTGTTAGGTTTATGTGAAAAGGGAATATACCTCTAGTTTATTTAGTTGCATTAGGTTTATGTGAAAGGGAATAGACGTCTAATTTGTTATTTTGTAGGAGATTTTGGTAAGTGAAGTGGGTTGGTTATTCTAACGAAAATTACTGTAATTTTAACTTTCAACCTAGAGGTGTATTCCCTTTAATACCTGTTACCAAAGATAATTGTTAATTGTGGGTTTTTTTTTGATATTCGGTTTTTGAATTTGTCTTTTGTACATTACAGTAGTACGATGTGGATGATCTAGTCATTTCGAACAGGTTATCAGAAATATTATGTCAGTGATTTCATTAGATATGCTAATTGTGTAAGTCGTAAGCCTAATGACCTAAGAACCGAAGGTCTGTCTCTCTCTGCTAATTACTTGTTGTGAGCTTTGGTTCCTCTACTCTACTTGTTTGCCGTTGTAATTAGTAATTATGCTTGTTGAATCGAATTACTTCTCCACATAAGTTGCGCTATGGCTATGTGGTATAACTTGAAAGTGTTGTGTTCCATTTTATTATATTATTATTATACAATTTATTTGTGGGTTCGGGGGACTAACTGGGCAGTTTGAAGTTTTGAAGTAAGGTTGGTTCTGTATCTAAGAAGTTTATAGAGATGCCACTTTTTGCATGAGTTTTAGCAGCATTAGTGCGATATAGGATTTGGCTACTTTGGAAATGTGCTATAATAAGTCAATCGGTGTATACTAGTTATATTGTTTATGCAGGATCATGTTGTGAGCGCGGTTTAGTGTGTTAGTGCGGGACGTTTCTTGGATACTGTAGAAATTACGCTCAATAGAATTGAGAGACCGGATTCGCCAACACTTTCTCATTGTGAGAGCTAAAACTCTGACCCGGGACTTACTTGCAGGGTGGGGGTTAACACCATGGGTGAGGGTTAAACTGCCACCGAAAATATGTCTAACTCCGTTGTTGGATCCGGCTGTCTTTTCTATACGTGCTATTTCGGAAATCTTTCTGCTAATGTGAGATTTTGTTTGATCTTACAAGTAGGTTCCTCGTCCATTTTCAAGATTTATTTTTGCAAGTATGCACCCAGTTCCAGTTCTTTTGTATCAACAGAGTTTTAATGGTTTTCATTTCGATTTTAATTGGGGTTCTATTTAAAGTGGGATTGTAGATGAAAATATTGATGGGTTTAAGTTCTAAGCGTGGATTTTTCGCTAGTTTTAAACATTTTATCTCGTTTTTTTTTCTGCATTGTTTGTGCTGTTGAATTTGAGTGAATAGTCCTTGTACTATTTATGAATGTAATAATAATATATATGCTTAATGATTCGTGTACATTTGTTTTATTGGTGGCAATGTGTGCTGTGTGAGATAAAGAGCTGTTTGATTTACGGTGTTTTCGGATTTTGTGGTCATTATTTGGGGTGACTCATTTGTGAGTATGAAAAGGGCTATGAACAGCATCAGCGATGGGGGTTTGTTAGTTTTGAAACGCGTGATGCTCCGCGCACATATGGCGGAAAATATGTGCGGCAAAGACATGGCAATCGTTTAGGGAGTATGAGGGAGGAAGGTGGCGTGGATGTTGTGCGACAAGTGCGCCAATCGCGCGCCCGAGGTGAGCAATGGGTTGGCACGCGTTGGATGGAATGGTGTTTATCGGAGTATATGTTTCGTTGCACTCCTAGGCTTTTCGATATTGCAATCGCTCCCTGTTTGAACTTGTATAGTCAATAAAGGTCTAATGTGTAAGCGGTTTTCGAATAACTGGTTTTGGGGTTGGTTATCCCCAGTTAATGGTCATACGAGTTTGAAAACAATCACATTTTTATATAGAGTAATTATACGGCTGGGGTTTCGGTTATTATTGCGAACGCGATTGATTGCGAATTTTAAAATTGTAGATGTTACTGTCACTCGCTATCTAATATGCGTCGAAACTTTTCATATTGTAATTTTTTTTAGTTATAGTTCGTTCCTACGTTCCTAGGCATAGTTTACTGTAATGTCTATTTTGGGCCGTTCTTTTATTAGTTTTTATTCTAGGCAATTGCAAAGCCCACACTAATGAATGCTCATTACGTTTGCTTATTGTTTTTGTCTAACATTAACATTAACATTTATTACGACAACAAAGTATCGCGCAAGTTTTGACAATATAAGGCCACTAACAGCGAATAAATGGATAACAATAATAATAAAAAACAGGTGAAAATGAACTACAAAAACTAAAATATTTGTTTCAACAAATTTTCAGGAATAAAGCAGCATTTTTCTCAATCATAAGGGAAGTTCTATGCAAAAAGGAATGTCTACGAACGTTTTTAGTTACTCTAGGGATACATATTTTGAATTTTTATGATATTATTGTGATACCTAGGAGGATCAGATGAAAATTCTACTTGTTGTTTGTCTCGCTTCTTTGGCAGCAATAATTGCTGCGCGAAGAGATACACTACCACGACTAATTGCTTCGGACGGTATGACGTGCATTCTTTAGAAATACATACACAGGAAAGTGAAAACCCCGATTTCGCCCCGATTCTTTCAAAAAAAAACCCCAAAAAGCCCGATCACGTCCCGATTTCGCCCCGATCACAAATAATCGGGGCGAAATCGGGGTTTTTGGTTTCCCATGGGAAAAGACTCAACGTTGAACCCTATATTTAGATTTTATATCAATTTTATTTATTGCAGATGTCGATGATTCTCCTGAACTGTCAGATTCTGGAGATCGCTTAACATTGTCGAAAACTCTATGGAAAGGGATAGATTTGGGCGCGGAAAGAAGTAAAAATTTCGGAACTGTCAAGGTGAGTGCCAATATTACATGGACGTAGAAAATGTTTTGGGTAGAACTACAAAGTATATATAGTTAGTATTTGATTTGTAGTCAAGTCAACTAGCGATAAAAACATCACCGAGTAGATTCGAAAAAGATTGTAACTTCAGGAGCCTTATGATTCGGATTCGGATTCGGAGTCAGATTCAGAATCAGAATCGGATTCTGATTCAACTTCTGAGGAGGATTCAACAATAGAAGACGAATCAGAATCCCAATCGGGAGAGCGAACTTCACTCAAGGTATAGGTATTCAAAGTTTCTGTTGTCTTGTGTAGAAGTTCCTAGAAACTAGAAATACCGCTACCGTGACGTGCTTGCTCTGCAACACAACTAAGTTGACAAACCAAAAACTACTGTAATGTGTTTGCAAATAGTAAACGTGTTTTATGTAGGCTCTATACCATAACATTTCCAAAAACCAACTTTTTCCTGTGTGCAGTTTCTATCGTATGAAAATTCATCAAATGAAAAGCCCGTTGAAATCGTGTTTACCAAATATAAATGTTAATGTCTGACAACGAGTTTGTAGCCTTACCGCCTGGTTAAACTACGGTAATCGCGTCAGGATACTATTCGCAGCATAATAAGGACCCAACTTCATCAGTTGTTGGGGCTGATAGAACTGCGGGCGGGGTTCGAACTCGGGAATGTCTACTATAGCTGGCGCGTCATGGCACTGAACCAAGGTGCACATACTGCACGTGTTCTTCGTAAAGGGGTGGCTGGTGTTTGCTGTAGCTTCGGCCATTTGTACTGTAACTTTTTATGAGAAAAAGGTTTTTCGAACATAAGTTATTTCTAATAAATTTCATAATATAGTTTCTTATATAGGAGGCAATAAAACGACGTGTTGGAGAGTTATTGATCGAAAAAATCAAGTCTGCTCTGCCAGCGGAATCTTCTACAGAGGAAACGGAGCTAGAAGACGATAACTATTATGATAGTTTTGAGCCGGACGCCTATGAGGATAGGTATGTTTTAAAAGGGTTTACGTCTTGCACAAATTTTAAAACGGCAAGTTGAAATCTGCGAAAGAAGTATGTTCTAATGGTTCTAATGCTAAATTTTCTTTCAATAATTAACTTTTAGTACTCTAACGGCCCAGCACCTCTTTAGTAAGTACAACGCGAAAACACGAAAATTTGGCGAGTGCGCGGCGGAGATATGGCCGGTGCGCGGCCTACAAAAATGGGTGACACACCCACACCGTGTATATAACTATGTGTAGTTTTCCGCGATCTTAATGATTAAGCGAAGAATATGATGATGAATATGATGAAGACGAAGGAATGGAATATAATTATAATGTTGGACGAATTCCAGCGAGAATGCGACCGATTCCTATGGTAAGTTTATAGATTAGCTTGGATTGGCTCATTACATACTCTTGTGTAAATTTGCTTGCTATATCAGTTCATAAGATGCGCCGAATATTGTCCGTTACTTTTTATCGCAGGCTTTCGAATCATGTTAGTGCAACCAAATTCTTTTAATACATTATATGCTTTTTGTGAAACATTGGAAAAACTCGTTTCCAGAAACAGCCCGATCAGAAAGTGGTGATCGTCCGTAAGACTATCAACGTCAATGTTAATGTGAGTGAGTTTGGGTAACCTCCATATCTATCACAACTTGCTCCGTGAAAAGTTACGAGCGGCTACATTCAGGCGCAACCTTTTCTACGCGGCACAAACATCGTCCCCTGTTACTGCGTGCACTATTTTATCTAAATTTAGAAAATAATTGGTTTCGACACCATGTTATATATTGCTTCTTTAAAATTTTAGAATGGCCAGCCTCAAGCACAACGGGAAATGAATGAAGAAGGACAAAATTACAAAATGAGAAAACCGTTCTCGGTACGTGAAACTTTTAGAAATAATACTATAGAGAAAACATGAATATTTTATGTATAATATAATGAATAGTTAAAACATGAATATAGATAAAACATGAATATTTTATGTATACTATAATGAATAGTTTATCTATAATGTAAAACAGTGCACATGGAATAACATAATAAAAAATAGAGAGCAGAACCTTCAGAGGAAAACGAGAAGGTATCATTGAGACCATTTTGAAACCATTTAGAGATCGTTTGAATAAGTAAGACAGACCCATGTTTTATCGGTATCATAAAAGTTGAATAATTAAACCTAATTATTTTTGTGTTTTTATAGGATAAAAGACCAGAACAATCCGTCGATAGCGGTATGAAAGATGTACCAAGACCGGTAAGGACTGTACATATAGAACTCGGTAAAATTTGTGTCAAGAAGAGTCAAGGAGTGCACGTGTCAAAAAGTGGAGTGTCAAGTGTCAATTATATAGAGGCAAAGCAGCAATAACAAAATTGCATTTATCGGAAAAATAACTTTAATCATCGATTTTAAAAATTGACATAGTATGTGAGCATTACTAATTGACTAATTACTATAATTGTCAAAGAATCCCTTCGTCGTCCGTCCTCTGAAGCTTAGCGTCGATCCGCCCAAGGTACCACCACCTCCAATGGACGATTTTGATGAGGTTAACTTTTTTTGTTTCGTTGTAAAATAATTTAGTAGGTCAGCAAAGACCTTGACAGGAAAGACACTTTCCTGTAAAACTTCTGAAATACACATGAAAAACGTTAAAAATAAAAGGCTTCCAAGAATTGCTTGTGTTTTAAATTTAAAAAGGTGCTTTAGAACCTCCTTTGAATCTTACGATTATTTAGGATGAAACTTCGGAAGAGATTCTGACCAAGCCTGACAAGGAGTTGAATCCTATCGAAGATGTCGTCCCCGCAAAGATTACAGGTATGCCTATGAATTTTTATCTCTCGCTGTCTCTCTCTTTCTCTCCCTCTCTCATTCTCTCTCTCTCATTCTCTCTCTCTCTCTCTCTCTCTCTCTCTCTCTCTCTCTGTAGTTGCTCAGTCTCTCTCTTTCTAGCCCTCTAGCTCCCTCTCTCCCGCTCTTTTTTCTCACGAAAATAAAGTAGGACCAGTTTATGAGTCCCTTTGTCGCTTATTATTTTGTATTCCAGATACTAGCGATGATGATGAGGATACCGTCGTTATTGTGAAAAAGTAAGCGTTCTTTTCAATAAGTTATCTGTCTACTGACTACTCTACCCACTCATTCTCCGAAACTGACGGCTCAAGAGATCTGTCAAGAGATGTGTTTCAAACATATTACATAGTACACAGTTTTTTTTAAGTTGCTAATTCAGTCTCGACCTGTATTCGTCCAGCAAAGGCACATAGGTAGCCGCAAAACGCACCCTTGAATAAATTAAAGGGAATATAGTATGTGCTAAAGGGAATACTAGTAGAATGCAGGCTTCCCATGATTGGGAAACAGCAGAATTGCTATATCATTGCCATTCGTTTATACACACAACAATGAAATGCAAGACCATTTTGGAGTGATTGCACTGGTTTTTCCATTTGTTGTGATTGAGTCTTATGTAGAGTACTTAAAGATTTAAACCTGTTTCAGGCACCATTTCCTACCCGTCTTCTCACAGTATCATCTAGATGTGATTGATGTCATTCTCATAACAACTACCGTAATTCTGGCCGCTTATGTTATCCGCTCGGTAGGATTCTTTTAGGTGTGGGTGTGTGTATGTGTGGGTGGGAGTGAGTGAGTGAGTGAGTGTGTGCGTGCGTGCATGTGCGTGCATGTGTGTGTGTGTGTGTGTGTGTGTGTGTGTGTGTGTGTGGTGTGTGTGTGTGTGTGTGTGTGTGTGTGTGTGTGTGTGTGTGTGCATGTGTGTATGTGTGTAGAAGTGCACATGCACAGAAAACACGAGTGTCACACCTTGATCTGTGAACTTTTTCCGCTGCAATTTGTTTCGTCACGTTTTCGTCGGCTTATACATGACTCTTAGCTCTTAGCTAAAGACGTACTTTAGGTGATCAGTCTCCTAAGAACACCGCGTGTGGCTGTCAAACCATCGGCTGTAAATCCAAGTTTGCAATGTCAGTATCCGAAAAGTCCACCGACCGCAGACATGGAGCCAGCTAATTGCCAGAACACAGCTGACGTGAAAATCCATATCAAGGAGGATATTTAATTATATGTTTTCATATTGTATATTTTGTAACAACGTTTCTCTATTCGATGGTATATATTCTCAATAAAATGTATTTTTGTTTCTATAAAAAGATTAATTTTGTATGAACCATTGTTAATTGTTTTGTTCGTAGTTACAGAGTCTAAAGTAGTATGTTCCGATATTACGATACACTACGCAAGGTTCTAGTACGAGATTCGCCAAGAAGCGATTTTGTCTATTTCAGCGTAGATCGATGTCGCTTTTTTCGCCGCAATGGCCATATTTAATCCAGTGAAGCGCGTGATAACCGGCCGGTTTTGGAAACACATCGAGGTTTCAAAAACCGGCCGATATTTCGCTTTAATATTTGAGCACCGGCCGGTATATTTGAGACTTTGAGAGAGCGTTGCCTTCAAGCCGATAACTTCTTCCTTCTTACGCAAATATTCTCTAAATGGTAGACGACAAATTACAGCCTCGATGTCTTCGAGCTGGAGTCAATTATTAATTATTGAAAAAGGGTTTTTTGTGATCCTGATGTTTAGATTGCCTACTGTATATCTCCGTGATCATCATGATAGTGTTGAGGTCAAGTAAAGGTCAGCATAGATTTTCTCAGATATTATCAGAGAGCCATAATCGTAGCAGAATAATCTCCGCCCAATGGTTGTGATTCTAAGCATTGTCATATTCAACAGACGGCTAGGGCTAGACATAACTGAACCCGATGTTACTGTTCTTTATTATTAATTGCCTTTTTATTCCTATAAATGCGGTAAGGTTTATTGTGCAGCACATTGATACTTTATAGGTTTATATCACCAAAGTGAATAACTCGAAAAATTGCCCAAAGATAAGTAATACTACTCAAGAAGGTTTAAATAATTCAAATGAGGAGCTTACGTAACCCTACTATAAACTTGCAAAACACGAAGGTTTGACCACTGCACTGGGAGAGACCATTCGTTTCGATAACTACATTTTATTCTACCACGTCCCCTATACGTTTCAATATGTTTTTATATAAAACAGGTACTTTCGTGCTTGTTTCTTCTTTCTTGGTTCACCAAAGAAAAACAAATTTGCTAAATAATATGAACAAAAATCAACATGCTACCAAGTATAAACCAAAAATTAAATGTGGTTATCTGTAACCTGATTGTCACTTGGCATTCTCCAGCCAATAAATAGCTCGCCTTTTGATAATTCAAAAACAAGACAACTTTGTATTTTCTTACTCACGAGCCACAAGTTTCTAAAGGCTCATTTTTGTAACTGACACGTTTATAGGTGATAAAAAAATAATGAAAATTTTGAAATTCTAAATCCCAATAACTAATAACGTATCCGAATTACAGCGTTCAATTCACAAGACGTTGTTGGGAAGGTCACAATTCGACGAAGCCTCACTTGAGACTTATTTGGTCAACTTTGAGAGACTGAGTCGACTTCATCAGGAGCTCAACGGAGTGGAGGTTTGCAGTGCTTGAGTATGGGTTCAGTAATTTTGTTCAGTAAGGACTAAGGACTCCTCCACTAACACTAGGGCAAGGGTCAAGGTTTAAATTGTCGCCAAGTTGCTTTATTTCTGGCACGTTTATAGGAAAAAATTTGCAACTTGAAAGAACGGTAAGTTGAAAACAATCAACAAAACCTTACCCACCTATGGAATTCAAAAAGTGTGGCTTCAGGTGTCTCATGAAGCTACCGAAGGACAATTCCGAGCTTTCACCACCCAATTGGAGCAAGTGGAACCAGCGAGACCAGATTTACTCCCATTTCTGTTCGAAGGAGATATCATTCTGACTGATAATCAGCTACAATCCATGATTAAGTGAGTGGTTAAATTATCCATTTATTCGTTGTTAGTGGCCTTATATTGTCAAAACTTGCGCGATACTTTGTTGTCGTAATAAATGTAATGTTACGTTATTGATTGATGTTTATTGATCGCCTACGCTACTGTACTGGCATGACTATGTAGGAGTATGGTGATATATTTTCTTATAAATTTTCTTATAAATATATTTTCTTATAAATTTGATATATTTTCTTTTCTTATAAACGAACCTCAAGCTGATCGTTACATGTGGCTTAATTTGACAACCTTCTCATCATCATTTATATGATGCACACTTATATATTTTATATAATGTGTCAATAAATTATTATTAATTATTATTATATATTTCAAAGTATGCGCATCATTATTTGTAAATTACTAAACATTATAAAGAACCACGAATATAAATAAATAAGTACATTACAGGGAAGCAGAGGAAGATCTGACAAAGATGAAAAATGGAACGAAGAAATTTCCGCGGAAACCCCGAGCGTTGACTTCAAATCTTTCCACGCGGTGGACATCATTTCCGATTCCGTTTATGATTACTAGTGGAGGTGCGCTTTGTGATCACAATGAAACTTTGGAGGTTCGCGGAGAGAAAGAGGCGTTGAAACTTGAAACCTTCTCATCGCGCAACATTCGCGCACAGTTTTCGCGCACAGTGTTCGCGCACAGTTTTCGCGCACAGTTTTCGCTATGCACAACTCAAA
This sequence comes from Pelodera strongyloides, assembly GCA_036852015.1. NCBI lineage: Eukaryota > Metazoa > Nematoda > Chromadorea > Rhabditida > Rhabditidae > Pelodera > Pelodera strongyloides. The sequence continues at coordinate 224,559 of JAANDG010000086.1, forward strand.
GCTTCAATAATGAACGCGTTCATTACAGCACAAAGACATCTGAATGAGGATAGTAAACTTTGATGAAAAAGTTTAGTTGCTTTTCCAGAATTATGAAATGCTTTATGTTTGTTTGCAGTGAATGAAGCTGCGGTGCTGGCCGGAGTGAGGAGATGGGAAGATGAAACCTGCATCACTTTCCAGAGAGTTTCTTCCCCAGTGAATGGGGGAGGACTTCAATTTATTAGAGGAGATGGGTAGGTGTTGTTAAACTGTCTACTCGGCCTCTCTCTCTCTCACTCTCTCTGTGTCTCTCCAACACTGCGGTAGGTAGAAAAACTCTGTTCGTGAACCCGAGCACGCAGATCTTGGGATGGTCACCAACGATATATTCAGCTGATAGGGCATAATCTCATCAGAATCACTTTCAAATATCTTACTTCCTTCAGGTGTTATTCCTACATTGGGAGGACTGGGAATCAATTCCAGCAGGTATCGATTGGTTACGGATGCGAATCGTTGGGAACTGTCACCCACGAAATGGGTATTTTATCTTTTTTTAGTTTCTTATATTCTCTCGTTTTATACAAGTTTGCTTTAGGGGCTGTTTATCGATCGGCCAAGTTTGTGCGATTCATTTCAAAGTTCACTGTTTTAAACTACATGGAACATGTTCCGTTCGATTCGTATTCTGGCGCGATGCAGAATGGGAATCAGTTCCGCTACGGAAGATTTCCGCGCGGATTATTTTCCCAGAACATGTTTCCATTTTTGAAGTTCCGTGCATCTCGAGAATACGGGCTATATTAGTTCTACACATTTCCTTCACTTTTCAGCACACGCTCTTGGATTCTATCACGAACAAGCGAGGAGTGACCGCGACTATTTCGTATCAATTATCACGCAAAATATTCAGTCAACGTCTGTTTTTTATTGATATTTATTGTATTTATTGAAGCCTCCTTAGACAGCTGTGTTACAATCTATACGCTGAACGCTCAGGAACAAAAAATTAAACTCGACATTGCACTATACTGCCTTTCTGAGTAGTGCCCTGAACCATTTCACAGCGTGAAATTCAAATCCATCAGATTTTCGGGATAAATTACAATAATATGTACATTCAGCTATCTGTCACAGTTCTCCAAACAAGCCGCGTCAACTGTTGTTGATTACGGTGTCACCTACGATTACGGATCGGTGATGCACTACGACCAGACGGTATGCTAATTTTGGCGTACAGTACCTGAAAAGGGTGTCGTACAATGTAGAATGATAATAATATTCGCAGAACTGATAACGCAACATATATGTGTACTAAATATATTCACACATATGAGTGTCCTCTTTCTGTGAAAGTAACATAGACTCTGAATCTGTAACCGAATTCCGACGAAAAACACGAAAAGAACTTCAGTGGTTTTCAGAGTTTTTCGGCAAATAATGGAATTACGATCCGTACATTGGATACTAATTACCAGTACACAATTGGACAACGAATTGGACCATCTTTTGCAGATGTCAAACAAATGAATTTGGCATATTGTGCAGGTTGGTGATTCCGAGTAAAGAAAAATTTAGTCGTATGTGTAGCCAACTTTGTAAACTGAGACAGGTTTTCGTAAACTCAGGTATACAGTAGCATAGGGCGTAAAGTCAGGGAATACAATGTAACGAATCATCTGGGACGATCTTAACTGAATATCATCACCGAGTTCCCCCAGAGAAAACTCGGTAACGTTGTTTGATTTTCAGCGCTATGTAAAAATCAGCTGAACTGTCTGAATGGAGGTTACACGGATCCCAAAAATTGCGCGCAATGTCGTTGTCCTGATGGATATGCAGGTTAGTGAAGCACTTTGGGGAAACCTTTATGTTTAGTTGCGTGCAAATTATAAGGTACACCGCTTTTCAGAGAAGTATCATCGACTGGGCTGATAATTTTGCTGACAAATTTAAACTTTTAACGGGACAGGCCCATGAAATAAACCATTTACATAATTCTACTGATAATTTTTTCCTTTCTCCTTTTTTCAAAGCGACATGACATGTGGTTTGTCAGACATATCCTGGACAGCCGCATTTCCATGTATATTATTTAATTTTCTGTTAGCATTTGTAAAGTTACCGCAAGAAGGTGAATGAGGAAGTGCATTCGCATGAAACTTTATGAAAGCCCAGTTGCAATATTTCTCAGGTACATTGTGCAATCAGGCTGCCGCGAGCGGCGCGGCCTGTGGGCCCAGCGCGCTCACCGCAACCGCCCAAATGCAGAACATTGGTGCCCAGGGTGCCGCGACGTGCAATTACGTCATTACGGTAAGTCTCGTATAATCCTTTTTTGTCTTCTATCAAACGACCTGTCTTCTATCAATCCAGTATACCTCTTCACTTATATATAATATGTTGATTATCGCATAATAGCATAGCGAACCTTTAAGACCATGCCAGTCGTCATAGGTAGTTCCCGTGTTTATGCATAGCTGTTTATGCGTAGGCTCGTGTTTTAGGCCTTAGGTCAAGGATTTTCACTGTGTTAGTAGCGTTGCTGCTCTACTGACGGAAAGTTTCTTGAAAACATTCACAATTTCCAGGCGCCAGCAGGAAAGAAAGTCTACTTTGAAATCACGCAGTTCAACTTCCCAGCACAAACCACATGTAGCAGCGTTTACCTGGAATTGAAATATTTCGCGGATAAAGTTAGAACTGGAGCTAGGTGAGGTAGCACGTTTTTTCTGCACTGAACTGTTGATAAAAGGTGCCTATTGTTTGGAAGCGGTAGCAGTGTGCAGCTGGTTTCTCTGGCCGTTTGCACGAACGCGCCGGGAGGCTCCCAGCCTCCCAGTGGGAGGGTGAGAGAAAGAGAGGGATCAGACGAATCGGAAATCGAGAGCCAAATTCTCCCACCCAGGGAGGTTCCCGCTGTTCGTGCATACTGATGTTCCGCTAAAAAAGTACATGTTGTCATTTATCCGTAATATGATTGCTAACATTTCAAACAAGCTTTCCGCAATAACATAACGGGACAGTTCTCATTCTAGATTATGCCAAAGTTTCCCTGGAGGACTTCGCACAGAGAACGAGCAACTTGTCGTTCTATACCGCGGAGCATGGAGTTCACAGTTTGGAATCCAGTTCAGATACGGTAGATTTCTCTTGACTATCGAAAGTATAGATCAGTTCAGTAGGCACCACTGTGGAACTCCAAACGAAAAGATTGGAGGCTGAGGCACTATTAACTGATCATATCTCTAGATCCTCTTGACTCTCCAGCAACAGTTTCCTCGTCGTCAACGACAACCACGACAAGGACCACCACGACAACCACAACGAGGACCACGACAACGACACAAAGAACGACCACTCGTCCTAGACCAACTACCACGCGAACTACTCCGCAAACAACGTATGTGAATACTGCTACAGTATCTGGGTTAATTGCTCGAAGAAGCTCGAATATCAAGCGTGTCTTATTGTTAGCTGCATACAAATAATGCAAGAATATACGAACCTGAGCGTTCTTTGGAACTTTCGGCAACTCTATTTCAGCACCCGACAGCCTCAAACCACAGTACCTTGGTGGCTGACACTTGGTCCAAATAGTGGAACAACTGTGGGACCACCTGTGGGACCATGGCCCAATGGTGAGATTTACATAAACACCCAGAGCGTGGCTACATTCTATCTCAATAAATTTCAATAAAAATAACTACTTTTGAAACATCGATCCAAATAAGGATCCCGATCAGATAATAAATAAATAAATAAATATGAAAGATCAATAAAACAAGCTAAATGAAGTTTTAATTTTTTGAAATCTTACTCGTACTATTAGATTTTTATTGGTTTTTGTACTGTAGCCCCTTTCTTTGATTTTCCTCACATTGAACCATCTGAAAAAAAATATTATTATTAATTAATTAATGTTAAAAAAAATACACCAAAAATGCATCAGACCATGAAAAAAAAGATAAACATATAAAAATAAACATAAACATATAAACAGATGACCGATAAGATTAGCAATGATATTTGGCATGCTGCGTGTGGTATATTGTTGAAAAATAATTAATTAATTATTACTTATTAATTTAGGCGGTTGCACCAACTGGTCAGTCTGCTCTGCCGGATGTGGTGGATGTGGAACACAAGATAGAACGCAAGTTTATAAAGTCTTTATTTGGCCTTTTAATACATACTCAAGGTCACTCTTCGCTGGCGTGCCGGTCATTTATGAAGCACGCGTGCGGCATCCAATCCGCTGACATGCAGCACGCGTGCTTTTTGACTTAAATGACCGCACGCCAGCGAAGAGTCAGCCATGTATATGTTCATGTATGTAGACAGTCATCTATATTATATGGATAGTGGATTACCGCATACAGTCACCTAGCTTTGCCTTTCATAAATTGATAGCAGTCTTTTTCTTAGCTTTAACATATCTTAACCTCCAGGTGCCCCTATGGAGTAGACCGCCGTTACTGTAACACTTCACCTTGCCCTGGAGGCTTCTGCTGCCGACCGTTCATTTATGTGATACAGGGATTCTGTGCCAGGCCACTTACTGATGAGAATCTGGTAAGAAATTCGGTGGGCCGATTTGGCGCCGCACGGGCGATAGTACTTTAGCGCGCGAATAGCCGAAAAAGTAGGCAATGATTCTAGCTAAAGCCCGTAAATATTTACCTTATAGAGAGATCAACTCGAAGGCCAACTGAGAGATAGAGCCGGCTATGCAAGTGACGCAGACGGTAAGGAGACCGTAGGTTTGGAAACTACCGCCAATGATGCTCTTGGGAGTACTGTAGCTCCCGGCCAATCAGGATCCATTGAAATTGCTGACGATGGACAGGACTTTCTAAAGGCTTAGGTGATTCTTTTTTTTCCAGAAATTTTTTTCCAGAAAGTTAAATTTATAAGCGAATAGACTTTCTTTAGATGTGCATGTTTTCTTCTCCTCGTTTCATCAGTGCAAAAATCCATTTACTTTGCTCAAATACTCTGCCATTCATCAAATCTTTATTAATTTTATTGCAATAAAACATGGGTAATAACGCAATTATGTTGAGAATAAATTTTGAGAATCCAGTCATTTGAATATTTAATTTTTCGTTTTGTTAATGTGTTAATACAATTAATAATATCAATAAATCACGTTTATTTGTGTTGAAAAGAGGACATTTACGAGAATTTACGAGAATTTACAACTACGCGTGGGTGCGAGAAGATAACCGTAATTTAATGCAATACAACGAACTGAAAATGGGTATAAATGATGTGACAATGGTGATATGCTGACAGTGCTAATTATGCAAATCATTAGTGAAAAATTATGCTGTGGTTGCATTTTATACTAATGAGATCGAATATTTTTCCTTTGAAACAATTGCAATATTCCTACAGCAAGTTTGAAATGATGTAAAATACTAGCTTGAAATTATGTGAAGAGATTTCGATCATCAAAGACCACAAAATATTGATTAGTTGTTCAACGATCGAAGATCATATCCTAACTACAAAGATCAAAGATCAAAGATCACCGTCCAGTCTGGTAATACGAGCAGCTTAGGTAAGGTCGGCCTGCTCTTCCATAGAGGCGGTAGTAGGCGAGGAAGCCGTCAGTGCCAGACGTGACCACGCTAAAAAAATTGCTGTTTTAATATATTCGTAGATTTTAGACTTGCAGATATGATATGTGTAGTGGCGTTGGTTGAAGCGCTTGCTACTCGATAACACAGTCTGTCAAAATAAAACACGGCCCCGATACAGTTTATTCGCTTATGCTTGTACGTCGAAATATCTTTTGAAAAAAGACACAATGGTCGCTTGTTACACAGTTCGTAGGCCCAAGCAAATCTTCGGCAGTAGGCGGAAAGTACGAGAGGATTCTATGGACGAAATGTGGGGAATTTCGAAAATTTAATTTTTGAATAAAAAATATCTTTATAAAAATACATATTTTAGAAACGGTTCTTTATGGATTAAATTGAAACTAGTAAGCGCCCAAGATTAGCCAATTCTGAACATTTCTGCAAAAAAATTAGCTCGATACACCCCATATTCTTCGAGAAAATTGGGACAGCGCGAAACACATCGTTATTTTAGTGGAAAATAGCCAAAAATGATGATGTAAAAAAAATTATTTTTCAATACCTCAAACGTTATGGATCAATTTGAAACTAGCAAGCGCCCAAGAATAGACAATTTTGAAGATTCCTGCGCGAAAATGAGCTTGATACACCTCATATTCATCGAAAAATTTGGGACAGCGCAAAACACATCGTTATTTTCACCAAAAACAAAAAATGCGAAAGTATATAATAATAATTTATTACGCACAAAGACAATCAAAGAAAGCAATGTAACGTTGCTTAGATTGCAGTAAATATTATTTTTTCATACCTCAAAGTTCATATATCATATTAAAACTAGTAAGCGCCCTAGAATAAACAATTTTGAACATTTCTATGAAAAAATTTGCTTGATACACGTCATTTTCTTCGAGAAAAAGGGCACAGCGCGAAACATGTCGTCATTTTCACAGTAAATAGCCGAAAATGGTGATGTAAAAAATATTATTTTTCAACACCGCAAACATTCTGGATCAATTTGAAACTAGAAAACGCCCAAGAATAGACAATTTTGAACATTACTGCAGTTTTCAGGAAAATTAGCAACATCCTATATTAGAGTGCTTTGCGACAAAGGAAAATGTATCAAAGTCATTCGTTCGAGAAAACCTCTACAGCGCAAAATAACCTATATTTTACGCGACATGGGCTCAAATAACGGCTCAAATACCGCGGCTCCACCGCGGCTCAAATAACCTTGTTCGTTACGGGCTCTTAGCTGAGAGCATGCAGATACGTTGCCATCCGCGTCTTCTCCAACACTCCCGATGCCGACGTCTACTTCGGGCAATCACCCTTTTATTGCGCTCTCGCCAGATGCAGGCGAGTGCACCGACTACCCTTTCGCGGAAATGAGGCGAAGACTAGGCGAGAGCGCCGCGCACCCTTTTTATATTTGTTTGCATAGATTCTCGTCAGGTAGCCTTATTGTGGGCATACCATGCGAGCTTCTAGCGAAGACAGGGCGAAGTGCGCTGCGTGTAATGAATGACCTTTAGAAAGGCGGCGGAGGTCGTATTGATTATATTTGACAGTCTAAATGTTCATTCGCGTAAATGCTTGCTACATTTAGTACGAAAATCGGCGTTTAAATCGGCTCTATTGAAGAATAGCGGTTCCATGGAAGTATAGCCGCTTCCTAGAAAATAACCGTTCCATGAAAGAGCCAACCGTCTCATTGAGGGTCGGAAGAAGACACACTAATCGTTGACCAAAGACGCTTGTTCAGTTACTTATTTTTAGATATATAGAAAAACCACATCCGATACCAATTTCGTCGGCAAGCCACACTGAGGCAACTCGGTTGGTGCGCCGCGAAAAAATGGGGCTCGCCTCGCACTTTACCCAGCCTTAGCCGGGCGACTCTCGCTGGACTATCGGCGTCGCCCTCACTCTGGTATATCAGGCAAGCGTCTGGCGAAGCCCGGACTACCTCACTTTTTCGAACCAGCCGAGCCTCGCACAGAAGATAGGAGCCCAGGGAACTCCTCTCGACTGCTAACGGACGGATATACACAGTAAAAACGTATTTTAATATTTCGGACCAACATGCCCTTGCCCACACATGAGACAGTCAACCACGGTGGAAAAGCTCCGCTGTACTGTCTCTCCTCTGGAAGTATAACCGTCGCATGCGAGTCCCGTACAGAGGCTAACCGTCCCATTGAAGTATAGCCCATGAGTGAGCCAATCGTCAATCCGCGCATGCCGCTTATCGGCTTATATCAAGAAGTGTGTAACAGCACGTCGGGCGGACACTTTCACCTTTGTCCTTCCAAATCGAGAGTTCATAGACTAGATAAAATTTAGCCGCATGAGGATGAGGTGGTTTGAAACACCTGCATGCTACCAGCGACCTCATCCCTACTTACTCAAACAGTTATACCTTGAACTATATTTATTAGGACGAGTTGTTAAAGGGAATGTCAAGCCGGTTTTTCATGTTGGACTCAAAAAAAAGCTTATGTTTTGAAGGTAAGGAAAGTGAAAATAAAAATAAACAAAAACTTTCATATAGGAAGAAAAACTATTTCAAACCCCTTCAAAAAACTCCTTCAATATGGGATTCTGGTCATTCGGACAAAATCAGAACTATTCTCTGTCCGCAGGACCGTTTGCTGTTAGACAGCAAAGAAAAAGAGGAGGGCGCGAGAGAAATTTTTTTAAGTCAGCAAAGAAAAAGAGGAGAGCGCGAGAGAAATTTTGTAAACTACGGTATTTGTGACAGCGTGTTATAGAATATCTGTGAATCAGGCTTGACATTCGCTTTAAAGGGACAGGACCAGGGGGAAAAAGTTTTCTTCAACATACACGGCATGTCGGGAATTTCAGAAATGTGACTGTCCAAACCGCATTTCCTAAAACCGAACTCGCACAATTATTCGGCAGTAAACTATTCGAACAGGTACCGTACTCAGAATCAATGTTTGCTCTTTTAGTGCATTATAGTACTGGAAACGCTTTGATATAATCGTAAGGACGTTCTTCATTCGTTTAACAATTATTATGTAGAGAAGGAATGCTGATGGACGGATACAACTGTAAAAACGTATAATAACCTTTCTGACTACGGTACCTGGCCGAAATGTTTGCCGTGCGGAATATCTCTGCGAGTTCTGGGTGTAAAGAAGTGCGGTTTTCGCAGTAATATTTCTGCAATTCCCTACATTCTGTGCAAGTAAATTGAGGAAAACTTTTTCGCGTCCCTTTGACTCATTTATTGTAACCAAACATGGATTTTCCTGGACAAAACTCGGTGCAATCACCAATTAATAGTTTAGAGGCACAAGGAGTTGTTAAAAACCTTAATCGACATACGAAATGGGGCCAAATGTAAAGTCTGTTCCTAGTTTTACTTCATCGTGACGACTGTACAGCTATACTTCAATCCTTCTATGTGACGGTTGGCCATGGGCACAGCTACGGGGGGACTCCCATAGGGCGCTTGAGCCTGCCAAGGGACGATTGTCAATCTTGGAATTACTATATTTCCTTGGGACGGCTATTTTTGAATAGACCCGTAAAATCCATAGCACTTTTTATAGGGTTCAACTATTGTTATGGCAGAGTGCAGCGTGGCTTCTGGTTAATAATGTTTGTACTGAAAACAACATTATTTTGAATGATAATAACTGTCCTAATTAGTCTACAATCAACTTCCCAACACATTCTTAATTTAATTTCTGCGTTTCCCAGTTTCTGTGATTTTATTTCAAAACAAATAGTGGTCGTCAAAAAATTAGCGAACTGCAAAAATTAGGGCGGGGCCAAAATGATAATGGACGCACAATTTTCCGAGATTTTAGGCCCCGCCCATCCTAGTTTCGGCCCCTACGAACTGTGTGTTAAAAGTTCTAAAATACTACAAAAAAAAATACCTTCCATCAGACAATGCTGTGACAGCTAACAACGCCTCCCCGGTTGGAACGTTTTCCGTCCACAGACAAGCTAAACAGAAACAGATTTCCAAAAGGCAAGACAAAACTTAAGTTTTCGGAAATCCGTCGATTCTTGTATTTACTATATTGAAATTCATTCACTAACTTCCTTCATCGAGATTCCAAACTCGAAGGGTTCGATCCAAACTAACACTCACTAATAATTTCTTCCAAGTAACCTGAAATAAGAAGAACAATATATTTTGTTAGTTGAATAATTTCATGTTGTTGAAAGAAGTTCTTCTGTAGAAAGAGGTGGGTTTGAGAATCATAGTGAACGCAAACGCAGCATAACTGCATAACATTTTCACAAATCAAATCCGCCCACACTTCAAAAAACAATTTGTGTTCAATTAATAAGTAACCAGACGGCTATCGCCGCCTGAGGGCCTGAGGCGACTACTCAGGCGATCCTACTAAAATGGTCACACTGCATACAGCATACTTATATGAAACGTCTGAAACGTATCTTCCAAGTTTATGTAATAAAATCGTTTGCGCTTATTTTGAAGAGTTGCGAAAAGGGACTACTTATATTAAAGCGAAATGCTAGCCCCTTTGGAAAATTTGCATATGATAAGCAAATCCTATGTATCCTATGCTAATTTTGTACGATCGTCCACGGCAATTGCACAAAATTAGCATAGGATACATGGAATTTGCTTATCATATGCAAATTTTCTAAAGGGGCTAGCATTTCGCTTTAAAAGCCTGAAACGTAGAATTCCGTTTCGCTTACACAACAAAAAATAAACTCTTCTCCTTTATAATAAGAATAAGATGTTGTACCTGTTGGGGTAAATGTGCCACTCCCGTCACACTTTCCTCGTGCCCTTTGAGATCTTTTAACAATTTTCGTTGTCGTACGTCCCAAATCTAAAAAGAAACAGTGTTATGAAATAAGTGCGTTGAACCATGGCTCATGGGGCCCGAAAGTTGGAAGTCGCGGCTGGTCGCTTATGTGGCCATGAGTTCGCCACAAGTTCGCCACATGTGCGCTCACCTGAAGTGAACGAGGATTCAAAAAACGGTAATAAACTAGAAAATCCTACCGAAACCAAACATCCGTCCCCATTGAAGCCATTGCTCGACGTGACTACTGTATTCCCGTCAGGAGCGAAATCACAGTGCGTTAGAATGTGCATCCGCCGCGGTAGTTGGGCTATACAGTCCAAAGTACGCGTGTCCCATAATCTGAAATGTTCACGGTCGGGTCGAGTAAAACGGCGGGCTGCTTTTGAATGTTTAGAATAAACAGGCCATCCATTGAACATAGCGAGCGAAATTTTTGAATAACGAAACTTTACGAAACACATATCTCAAGTAAAAGAGAGAAAAAAGGCGACTGGTATATCATAGATATGTACGATTTCCTTGGGTTTAGTTAGAAGCAAACTGTATTTTTGGTTTAGACTCTCTAAAAGTCTAGAAGAACGGGGCCATTTCATAAGAGAAACTGGGTCTAATATGATAGCGAAGCTGACAATCGAAAGGGCAGTCGCAATTTTTTAAAATAGATTTTTAGATAGTTTTTAGCGCTCCTTCAAAGAAATCTGCCCACCACATTCTGTAAGAAGTTGTGAGTCTGCAGACTACAGCACGACTTTTATCACTATGGCTTGTTCTGAGGCCATATTCACCACTCCGATTCCCTCGGGGAAATAGTCCCTGGGGACAGAAAATATCATTCTTATGTGTGACACGCGGAGAAAAAGACGGGGAATTCCCCATGCCATGGGGAACTGATTGGTGAATATGGACTCTGGTTTCTAGCTGATAATTCCAAATTTCTAGTAAATTTATCAAAATCGACTTACTTTAGCTCTTTATCCTCGGATGACTGTGCAATTAGACTATAGGGAGAGAAATAGGAGATGTGAGTGACCTGAACAAAGGAATTATTAGCCAAAAATAATAGATAATAATTATAATTTAATAATACTTTGTTTTCTGAATTTGCTGCATGAAACAGCTCGCATTACATTGCTCTTTTGAGTGTAATGCATACTTATGTAATAGATTACTGATTATGATTGAGGTAACTCCGCACTTAGCTCCATAGATTTTTGTATAATATGTTCCTTTATTTATTAGGTTCGCTTTGTTCATATTTGTGCTACTGTTGCTTTACTCGACAAAACTGTACGTTGCATATATTTTTCTCATAAATTGTATGTGTATGTAATAAATTTCTTGATTAATTAGGACAGGATTAACTGGTCCAATTCTTGGGACAAATATATTTGATATTGTGATATTTTTGTAGTTATTTAAATAATCTGTATCTATTCACCCTATTGAAACAAAAGATAGCAGCAGAAAGAGATAATTATCTATTGTATTTTAATGGGCTTAGGAGCAAAACGAAAAAAATTAAACAATATGAACATGAGTTTAAGTGAGGATGTAATCTGTATGGGGTTCCAAGTATGCCAAAAGTATCCTACTTTGGAACTACACGGGAATATATATATATTTTTTTTTTCATTTTTTCACCTTGAATATGCAGGTTCCGTTTGCAAAAATACGGTGGTATTTACAAAATCACGCAGGTTTTTTGAAAACCCCATAAATTATAATAAGCCTCACCAAATTTCGATTCATTGTCTCGGTGCGTAAAGAAGACCGTGGCCGTTGTAGGTCCCATAATTTGATAGAACCATCACGGGAGCCGGAGATAAAGTGAGTATCTGAGTGAGGGGGAATATTAAAAGCTATACTAGGGTATACTTGTTTAAAGCGAAATACCGGCCGGTTTTTTGAAACGCATAGAGTACACCAGCATTCTTATGCATCATATGCAAATGATCATAAATTAGAATAACAAATCGAGTTAAATTCGATCAAATATGTAAGAATTCAGATGTCCACGATGTGCTTCAACAACCGGCCGGTATTTCGCTTTAAGAAATGACAAGCCTAGTTGTTCGAATGATATTTTATACACTACGACAAATCTGGCTTATTGAAAGGCCACGCCACAAAAATTTGAAAAAAAAAAAAGAAAAAAAAGATCCTGCATGCAGCTTGACTGCTTGACCATGTAAGGTTAGCAACGTTTTTGTCTACGAATTATTACTAGAGTGATGCCTTATAGTCAACATTTCCATGAAAGAAATCAATGAAATCAATTAAGCAATAAATCAATAAATCAATAAATCAATGAATCAATAAATCAATAAATCGATAAATAAAATGCTTACTATCGATCATGGCGAGCCCCATGATTGGTAGCGAATGTCCGTGAAAAGTCTCGGCTTCGTGTTGATTAAACTGCCATAATTTGACCGTACAATCACGAGACCCAGATAAGACGTAGTGTTTACCGCCGGCGTTTTTGTAAACGACCTATAAATTGTTGAATTTCTTTATATCACGAAAAGACGAGCAATCATGGCAGAAACGACTGAAGAGCATTTACCAATGCTGTGAAACATACCACATACCATACCCGTACAACCCGACAATTACGGCCGATGTTTGAATTTTATTTTGGGAAGCTGTATTCCACATATGTTGAATGTGAGTATATTTAAACGTGAAAATCGCGCATCGCGCAGTAATTTGCATACACTACATGAGAATACAGCGTCCGGCATTTGTTTCACAACTGTTAACCCGCTTGAAAAAACATAATAATAGTAAAAAATAACTGTTTGCCTAACTACCTTAGTTACTTCTTTTTCATGTCCCTTCCACCAGAAATTACTCGCACCAACGTCCAAATTAATCAGTGACATATTCTGAAATTAATGATTAATATAACATTTAAATGAGAATGCCTGTAACTATCCGAAAAGGGAAACACGTGCGAAACCTCCTAGCCTAAGAGCTCGAGCAATTTGGCTTCTGGACTGCGTCCTCTACTCTGCTCAGGAACAAATCATAAGCGTATTTAAAGCGGTATGAACTGCAACATATATACTGGACGCTGCAATCCGATGTAGCGTATCCCAATGATTGCGCGATACTGCGTTTTTTTTATCGAATTATATTCATTTACATGCGCCACATGGGAAGGCAGTTGTCCAAAATATGCTTCAAAAACCTGCCGTTATATCGCTTTAAATTTTATTCACACTGGAATAAATCGCAAGAGATTTAATTCTCAAAAAAACTCATTACCGGCTATCGTCCGCTATCATTTTGAGACCACCAAAATAATTACAAAAATCTACCGTATCCTTGCTGCCGGTAATTATCATGCCGGGTCGTACGGTACTTAGTGCGCCGATCGATTCTTTATGAGGAGAATGCTTGCTTTTCGATGATTTTTCCGTACCGCTCATTGTACGCTGCATCGGACTAGAATCGAAATTAATCAGGAGCGAGAATATCAACAATACTGAATTTAAAGCTGTATAACACCCGGTTTGATACGCACATTGGACTTTGTAAATCCATCCCATGTAGCGCATGCCAATTCTGCGCGATGTTTTAGCCTTATTATATTCACTAGTATTAGTATACCACATGTGGGAATGCAGTTTTCACATACGTTTCAATTCTAAGAGCAGACGTTATATCGCTTTAATCTTATATATATGAGTTGAGTTAAATCTAAAGTCTATAAATCGTAAATAAGGTTAAGTTATACATAGCTAAAAATAACAATACCTTCTCGGAGCAGATCGTATGATTTCCACCGGATCATCTGTTGATAAAGCCGTGTAATCCGACTGGGATTTTGGTAGATAACTACCGTACTGTACATTTCCCATCTGAAAAGGATTATTTAAAAAAGTAGATAAAATTAAAATACATATTACCGTACACGGTGTCAAAGTTTTGTTATCTGAAAAAAACCAAAATCAAGGAGTAAGAAATTGTAAATACATCAACAACGAGCTTTTTACAGTGTAGAACTTGCAGATTTAGAAGTAGAAGCAGTGGGACAAAAGTCGGGTTGTTTCTGTGCAACAAGAGACGGTTTTTCAAATGTGAAAACCACGTCCAATAATATCCATAAACTCCGGAGTTTAATAATTTATTTAATAAATAAAACTGATTGAGTAATTTTTTTCCATAATCCTGCCCCTTTAGGTACGATTCGTTGATAAAAATCTCTGTGCTAACAATACGATTTTTCTTCTAAATATCTCTTTCGAATAGTATGAAGTATGAAGCTTCCTCTTGACCGCGTCCTCATAGATAAACTAAGTCAATTATGTAAGTAGATTTTTGCTGGGTGGCCCACATCGTATGTCGTCTGGGTATTGAATTAAGCTACTAATGATCAATAGAATATCGTAGGAGACAGAGAAAGAGAGAGAAAGAGAGAGAAAGAGAGAGAGAGACGGTGGGAGAGATAGAGAGATAGAGAGAGAAAGAGAGAGAGTGAGAAAGATAGAGGCCGAAGCATTGCTGAAGGGCCCTGCGTAGTCTCAAGGATTTTATTTGACGCCCCGTTTCGGCGGCCCAAAAAGACAAAAATAACGTGTAACTCATTGAAAATTTACATCACGTCCAGTGCATGGGGGAATGGATACGGCTGCTTCTGGGCCTAGGACTAGAACTTTTGAAAAAAAAAACTTTATTTAATGTTTTGTAAATTTGTTGTAAGTCAATAAAATAGTAAAATATTAGTAAACCGTAAATACTCACGCTTACGGATTAGGGTACAGTTACTATGTAGAAGAAACGTTCAAAATGCCACAAAAAGGCTGGCTAGACTAAAATAAAAAATAAAAACATCAAAACAATGATGAGTGTCTCAGAAAACAAATGCAAATGAGACCCTGAATTGGGTTATAAGATAGCACATATAAACCCGAATTTTTATGGCAAAGATAATTGGACAAGGCAATTAG
Source organism: Pelodera strongyloides (assembly GCA_036852015.1). Classification (NCBI taxonomy): domain Eukaryota; kingdom Metazoa; phylum Nematoda; class Chromadorea; order Rhabditida; family Rhabditidae; genus Pelodera; species Pelodera strongyloides. Next base: position 239,916 of record JAANDG010000086.1, read on the forward strand.
ATGTCATATTGGTACACAAAATTAGCATATAATTTGAAATTAGCCTTTATATGTATATTCAAAATTACCTCGTGGATGACTAGCAAATTTTGTATGGACCGGGTTGAAAATCAATATGAATACAATGAATCCCATAATAATAAGAATGTAAATAAAAAGAGGAAAATTTGTCTCACGGTTAGTGTTGGAAATCATACAAGCAGTTTATCATGAGCATCTGGTATTTCCCCTTAAATTTAAAATGAAATGTGTCTATATAATCTTGTCAAGTAAGTATTGTTTTGCAGTATCACCGGCGTATGCCGGCGCCCGCTTATAATGAAATGTCCCACGTTTCGAGGGCAAATATACCCGGGCGGGCCCGGTGTGCGTAGGGCAATTTAATTGCCCTCTAGCGGGACCGGCGCCGCCCCACCTTTGCCGGCCCGGCATATGTGTCACTTGAGTGGGCCATGACCCGTGACTAGTCTCGTGAATACTAGGATCTAGGACCTAGTTAGTGCACGTTTGACTGGACACAGATGTATCTATGCAATGGTGTAATGTATAATGTATATTATGCAACGCGTCAAGTCAGCTGTAAGGCATAAATCCGGATTTCAATGAATAAAACACGCACAAATAGCCAGTGGAGGAGATAACCGATGACTTTTTGAAATTTCGCACTTCATCAGTAATTTCATTTTCAAGGTTGTCGCGTGCCAGATCCGAACTCGGGTTGCTTTGTCTTCGATTCTGATTTGGTACAAATTCAGTTGTACCCATTTGCACCCATAACTGATACTCGATGTTCCAGGAAGCTAAAAATCTCGAGTATCATTTTTTTCCACTACTGCAAATTGTTATTCAAGCGTTTGCACTCTCACTAACAAATTGTGTAATTGCGTAACGAACATAATTTAAAATTTAACGAACATAAAACGGTAAAACAACTGCACTTCGGAATTTCAGTCCCAAGTTCTTTGACATTTTTTGTTGACGGTATTGAAGAATACTATTTTGTCCAAACGATTGGCTACAAAAACAAGTACATGAGTCATGAGATAAATAGTAGATAATTACAGAGATAATTTTCTTGTAAGCAATTGAGAGAAAGTGTATTTCGTTCCCAAAAACATCCAAAAACAAGTATTTGTATTGAACGAAAATCATGTGATCTAGATGTACACGTACTCGTCTCATGAGAATCAAATTCGTCTTATATAGTTGTTTTTCTAAACTTATTTCTAAATATAAATATTCAAAAAAAAATAAGAGGAAAGAGGCACCTGGGCCGCTGTTAACTTGATGCCTTTGGGGCATACTGCACCGTCCGTGCGTAACTATGGCAACTTTCCCGATAGAATGCCATTTTTAATGGCCCAGAGGAACATGATGCTGACTTACTTGGATGATATTAAGAAAGAGAATATCCAGAAAATAGAAATGATTAAACATCTAATTTACAAATTTACTGTCAGAAAAGATGGATGATTCTGCCAACACAAAGACCAAATCACTATAATGTGAAAATTAGTTAGAAAATGAGAGCTACAAGAATGACAAATTCCCGAAGACGTCGAGAAATTTGTCGTCTGTAACTTGTCACCTTTGCTCAGGACCTCTGCGGAACATGTCATAAGCAAACCTTGTATTTGAACCCCCTTGAATGAAGGTGTACGCTCCTGAAGCGAATTTTTTTTTGAATTTTGCAAAAATTACAAAGAAGTCCGTGGCCGTATGAACGAACACCAGGAGCCCGCCCGATTGGGAGAATTTTTCTCTAAGCTTCTCTGGTTCGCGTGATCCCTGTCTTTCTCTAATCTCCCACTGGGAGGCTGGGAGAATACTCCCAGCGTTCATGCATACGAATACGACCACTGAAGTTAAAATGCGCCAATTGTGCGCCAACATTGAAAACAGACTCCTTGCACACCAGCTGCCCACCAATTTCCTGTCGTATATCCTACAAAGAGAAATGGATGAGCACGACGTAATTTCCTCACCATTCGAAGTGTTCAAAAGAGTTGAAGCTTTATGATGTGAGTCATGAAAGTGCTTTAGGTGATTAATTATTAATGTTAAATGATTTTCCATTGATAATTTGTTGGACTATGCTCGCCGCGATGCCTTCCAGTTCGGAGTTGAATCATCTTATCATACTGATGTTACCGACAAATCGATACCCACACTACACTGCGTTTTTTTTTGAAGCTTTGAGTTTTTTTTTGAAAGAACCGGTACTTCAGTTTTAAACTTCGATATATAATGCATTCAATGAATTTTTTGTTTTCGTGCTTCACTTAGTAGCACTCGCTAAGAAAATTTTTGTTTTGGAAGATTATTGTTAGGCGCAAATAGGTAAATATCGGCGTCCTTGCTATGATTGATTGAGGCTTTATGTGGCTCAGCGTCGTGGTTCATTTGAATTAAAGTAAAGAATGTTATGTAGTATTGTCAGGTAATGAGTAGTTTGATTCAAGTAAACAACTTTTGTTTTTGTAATAAAAAAATCGAAGAAGAGAAACGGATGTACATAAAGGGAGTAACGAACAAAGACAAAAAATCGGTGGGCCGCTTTCTCGCCAGCCGCGCGCCACATGTGAGCGAGCAAAATGTTCCCGTTTTTTTCCTCGCCGGCGAAAGCCTAAACTTTTATGGTACTTTTTCTGATACCACTGATTATTTTCTGATACCACTGATTATTTCCCCAAATTTTATCATTGGATTTCTACAAATATTAATATTTTGATTAGTTTCAAACAAAAAAAAAATCAACAAGAAGTCCAAAATCCTTTATTGATTATTCCTTTTCACTGATATTTTTTCATTGATATGTTTAACGCTGTGAAAGACTTGAAAATTGAAAATAAATATCATTGAAATAAATTATAAATAAACGCACTCAAATAATGTTTTGGAACATTAACGAGACGTTCTGTACCACTATAAATAAAGCCCTGGTCCTACATAAAATAATAATAAATAAACATCCTATCACACAACGAGTCACTCGGGAGCTAAATTTTAAAGGGAACAGTCCCTCCTCGGTTATTTTGCTGAGAGACCTAAGTAAGGGTGGTTATAATTAATAATGGCGCTGCTAATTATTTGTCAAACTTGTGGTATTTAACTGACGCAAAGTATTTGTAAATTTGCCTCACAAAGAAATCAACAACAATGAACGAATGAACTGTGAAATGCTCATTATGTTCAGTGCACAATCAAAGCATAACACTTTTCACTCAGAATAATAACTAATAACTACTATATTCTCTGCATATGCGTTCTTTAGACTAGAAACTACAGACTACAAGCTACAAAAAAAATTAAAACTTCATTCGCGGTAGCACGAATGCCGGCCGCCTTCTGGGCGAATATTTCTTATTTTTGGATTTTGGTTTTGGAGGCGGAGCCTTGAATTGGATGGTTTTTAGGCGGAGAAGTCGGCCGCCTGGACGGTATTCTGCAGTGTTGATGTGCGATTGGAGATGGTAGGAGATCCGGCCCTGAATACAGTACCTTATTATCTTTTATTGAGTACTGTACATAGATACACTTTTTACAGCATGCCAGGTTAAATCTCAGTACGTTGAAAGATCGAGTAAACAGTGTAAAGCGCTATGGACTTTAAAAAAATCTAACGAGCTTGCTTTATGTATTTCATTTTAAAAATATAACCATTCAGTCAATAACAATGAGAAATTATGCATCATGCTTCGACGTTGACGCCGCCGATGAAGTATATCGTCCGGAACTCGTCGCCTAACGCTCTGGACGACTCAGGAACAAGTCACGAGCATTGAAACAATACATTGAACCATTACATATTTTCGAATTTTCTCACGTACCCTTGTTGGGCACGAGATCCAATTCAAGCATTTAAATATGATTTAAGAGAGTTGTTGCGCACTTCTTGTTTTTGAATAATTTGTTGCGCTTCTCTGGATTTTAGGAATTCCGATGCAATTCACATCCTACCTGCTTTCTTCCGCGGAAAGTAATTCTCCAAAAATCGAATAGAAAATAGGATTTTGCAAAAAGCAAAATCCAAAGAATAAAAAGTGTACACAATAATTAGTCTATATTTTTCTGCTTTCACAGATGTTCACAGCTAAAAATTAGGGATTAGACAATATGTTATTCGTATTTTACCTTTTGCTTTATGAGTTTTCAGCCACACGAATTTTCTATTCGCTAAGCTAAACTTACTTTACTTTAGAAAAAAGCGACAATAAAGTTATACGGCATACAAGTTTTAAAAAGAATAAAGCTGTGAAAAACCTACTGAGGATGTGCCAACAGTATTCATAACGTCCGAAATTTCTCGCAATGGTGTAGAACTGAATGAATTATTATTTATGAAAATTAGAAAAATAGCCTAACCGTCAATGTATGAATAACCATGTATATGGTTTACATATAATAACTGTATGCCATAACGAGGGTATAGTCGCCATTTGTGTTGGAGAAAAAAATGGAACGCCGATCATCGCGTTACCACAAACGCAAGGTTCAAAGGGTTGCGCGACCACATTAGATTTAGACTTTGGCAACAATGATTACCTTGTGCTCTGCTCTGCTGCCGACTGCTGTGATGGCCTTCTTTGACCTCCACAGGAGGAGCAAGGCTTGGCGTCACTTTGATAGAGTTCGTAGTCTAATTGACTATCCGTTTCGGTTTCGCCTGCCACCCTGAAGATTTGCAATTCAGAAACTCGTTTACCATAGCATAGCCTCATTGAAATGATCAAGGATAGATGTTTTATCTGAGGAAAATATTCCCTCCACCTCTGTCTATGTTCTCAATAGCTGATTGAACATCGTTCCATACACTTGTATCATTCTATTTGATTGAGTGCGTATGTGTGAATAGGGCGTGCAACTGTCTATATACATATTACACGTAAAAATAAGTATTCTGCTAATTGTATATGAACTGAAGAAGAACTTACACATCATCGCTGGATATCAAGTTGTACTTCTTTCCACGTTGGTACATACCCAGCTTCATTGCTTCTGGCGAAGTACACTCTTTTCTAAAAGGTTATTAGATATTGGATATTATTAGAAAAGGTTATTAGATATCCGCTCCCCTTGTTAGGTAATTGCTGAGAGCATAGTACTACAAAAGCTAGTTTAAAGCGAAATGCTAGCCCCTTTGGAAAATTTGCATATGATAAGCAAATCCTATGTATCCTATGCTAATTTTGTACGATCGTCCACGGCAATCGTACAAAATTAGCATAGGATACATAGGATTTGCTTATCATATGCAAATTTTCCAAAGAAGCTAGCATTTCGCTTTAACAAGCTAGTAGACAAAAATCTATTATTTTAATTAGCAATTACCTGAGCATCAGATCCAGAGCAGTGACAATGTCTTGAATAGTCTTTTGACGTATCACTTTTCTGCTCAGTGAATCCATGTCACTAACGTCAGCAACTTCATAATCGGGCCGCTCCAGTAGTTCCATTACGTAGCTGGCTAGTTTTTGAAACTGCAATTAGAAAGCATCTATAAATTGAAAGATAACGAGAGAGAGAGAGGGAGTTAGAGAGAGGGTAGAAGAGTAGAGGAAAAAAAGAGAGAGAGAGAGAGAAGAGCACAAAGAAAATAGGATGAACTCAGTTTCTCAAAATCCAACCTCTCCTTCGGCGATAGCGATTTGCGCCCGCAGATCTTTCTTCGCATTCTCCTCGAACAAATATTGAGGTCTGAAAATGATATTTTCTCTAAACAATAGTGGAAAAAAGGAATTTATGGGGTTTCAGTTTACGTCTCTTTCCGTTTACGTCGAATGTCTTTACGATAACTCAGCTTACGGTTAATTTCGAACGTTCGAATGTCGAATGTATCGAATTCGGTTTACGTCGAATGTATGTAGTTCCGTTTATATTTGAATACTGTGTTTCTGTGCTTACCCATTTTCGTCAACCAAGTTTTTTTTTGTACTTACAAACTTTGATAACTTACAAATCAGGATTCCAACTGTCCAGCCGCTCTTCCAAGTTTTCTTTAATATTGTGAAGTTCGGTCATTTGTTGCTCTAACATATTTAGGTCCATTTGTAGATCGTCTGAAAATGTTCTCGTTTACTTTTGATTTCAGTCTCATAGTGATAAACTATGTTACCGAATTGGAGCAACTAACTAATAACAACATTTGAGAATATATTTCAGTGTATTAAAATATGTTTGCCATTGGGACTTTCATAATTAGAGATTAGCGTTTTTATGTGGCTCTGTGTTACAAATTGCCACATTCTCTTCTGGATGATGAAATAGTACCACATACTCGTAAAAGTATAAAACATAAATATTCTTACTAAGCTCACTCTCAGTGTTGCTTGTCTCAGAGTTTGGAGAGCCGCTTCCGTCCTCGACAGTGACTTCCGCATCCTTTTCCGGTGCTTCACTTTGCTGAGCTTCCGCCTCTTCGTACTGCTGCTGACTCTCTATCTGGGAATCGGGGTCTTCCCCTTTTGTAGAAACAAGCAGTGTATCCGTCGATTCTGTTGCTGAACCCGTCATAACCGTATGAATGGCTTCCGCCGTCTCTTGTTCAGCTTCTTTTATTGGATTCACTGGAGACGGTATGGGAGTGGAAGGATTTGCAGTCTCGGCCTCTGGTCTCTCAGAAACATCCGCATCATTGTTATCTGTTGCTTCATCCGTAACCACCGCGGCATTTTCTGCTGCTCCTATGTCCAACACTTCTGATTCTGCAGCGAAAGCTTCGTTGTCATGGGGCTCCACTTCATCCGTAACTGCGGCTGTCGCATCCGGAGCCGCGTCTAAAATATGAAACCATGGGATTGCAAGACCTCGGTGCCATTTTTTTAGAAGTATTGAAATGTTATTTTACTGGAAGGTTACCTTAGGAACATAGGATCCTTAGGACAGACCTATGGTAGAAATAATAGAACAGAGGCCACTAACAAGTCCCTAATATCAATAACTGCTTACTATGCGTTTACTCGGAAATGTGGTGAGTGGGCACGTGTAAGTGAAATATAAATTGGGATATAAGACTTGAATATTTATATAATCATTTCCATTTCCAATACGCGGCAATAATCTCCTCTATATTTTCAACAGAAAGTTGCGCGAGATATTCCCCTGAGCCAGTTACTAAAATATGTAAATTTCTTATACACTAGCTACTATTATTATCTACGTATCTATGCTAGAGTTTCTAAATTCAAATATCTCCTAAGTTTAATCAAAAGAAAAAATGTTCGATTACCTCTCAAGGTGTCTTCTGTCTTCTTTATATCATCTACTTTGTCACTATCTTCTTCGGTTCTTGATGTTAAAATTCTGACAATTTCCTCTTCATCGACAACCTAAACATTTAACTATTTGGCCTATGATAATCTATTGGTAAATTAACATCAGGTTTTCTAATGTATAGAGTAGTTTTTTCAGGGAATTTCCCACACCGATATCTGTGGTGATTGTAAGAGCAAAAAAAAATATACTAGATCTAGACGGGCAGTGTATCTCAGATTTCCTATATTTTTCTACAAATTCAAAAAAAACACATTATACTTATACAATCGTTACACACCTCTGATACATGCGGTGGTTCCGGCGTTCTTTTCTTCCTTTTCTTTGTACTCTCTTCACTTCTCGCTGTACTTTGTGTGCTATCTAGATGTGTTGCGCTCTCTAACGTCTCTTCAGTACGAGTTGTGTCTAATTGATCAGCGGTTTGCTCTGTGGTTGCATTAGGCCTCTCGTTATCCAGTGGAATATTAGATGGCACTTGAACTGAATAATGCGAGTAGACCAGGACACCAGAGGATCCCGGAGTCGATTCGCCGTCACGCTGATTTGTTGCTGATTCATTCCTTGCGTCGGGTGCTGCGTCGGTTGCTGCGTCGGGTGCTGCGTCGGGTGCTGCGTCGGTTGCTGCGTCGTTTGCTGCGTCGGGTGCTGCGTCGGGTGCTGCGTCGGTTGCTGCGTCGTTTGCTGCGTCGGCTGCTGCGTCGGCTGCTGCGTCGGTTGCTGCGTCGGTTGTTGCGTCGTTTGCTGCGTCGCTTGCTGCGTCGCTTTCTGCGTCGGGTGCTGCGTTTTGTGTCGGCTGTACTGCAAGCGTTGCACTTTCTGCTTCAGGAACATCAATCGATATCGAAGAAGATCCCGCATCTGCAACCATTGAAGAAGTACACCGTGCTGAATTGTAGTCTGATACGAGGTCGGGATCGGTTCTCTGGGTATCGGGTTCATTTAATACTGCTTCAACATGAGTCTCAGACACATCCTGCAAAGGTTCAGCACAGGTATCTGACGGTTCAGCACTAGACTTGTGTTCGGCATCAATTCCAGTCATTTGTGATGTAATCTTTGAAACTTCTACATCATCACGTGTTGCGATGTCTTCATCGTCGCTCTTGATTATGTCCTGACTATGGTCCGAGTTTTGCGCGGCAAGTTCCCGGGAAAGCTCCCTCATCTCAATTATTGTGTTTTCCGTGTCACGCTCGGATGATACAGATCGGCCGACGGATAAGCGTTCTCGATTGATTTGTGAAGCTTTGGATTCTACTTCTTGAGACTCTTCATTGAATTCTATGGTTGACCGGCGGTCCTCGGATGCAACAGAGTCTGGAGTAGGCGTGACTTGTGAAAAATCTTCATCAGGAGGGCGAGGGGTCTTGGGCCTACCGACTACCCCTATCATTTGAATAGTTGCGGGACCTTCTTGTACCATATCCTCCTCCTCTTCGGCTATAGGTGGAGTGGTGCGCTTTGCCTGGGAATCAAGGACGTCCACCACGTCTTGGGCAGGATCCTCCATGACAACATTCTCGTCGTCCTCGTCTTCGTGGTGCTCTTCAGCTCCCTCGGTTGTAGATTGAGTTTCATCATCGAGTTCCTTCTTTGAAGAAGTCCTAAATCAGCGAAATGTACAAATTAAATCGTATTTAGAAAACGTGTTCTCTATTGACAATAACAAAACGATGGCATAGAGTAAAACATAACATGACAAATCCTACAAAGCTGACAATATGTAATAACGGTATGATTGTATGATAATACCAGTACGATGTCATCAACAAATTAATTACTACGTTTGTCATAGATTATTTAGAGAAAGTGACTAAAATCCACGTACGTCGTAACTCCATCCAGTGCGTTTCTCCTTTGGTCGGCGCTTTCAGGAATGAACACCTCGTCATTCACATCCTCATGATAATTGTCGGCAGCAACATAAGCATTGCTATCGATTACGTGCTTATCATCGGTGGTCTCCCGTTCGGCGTCTACGCCTTCTGAAAATAAATCGATATGTTTTCTAAGAGTGGTAAAAAGGAATACTGCTTTCCCCGTAGGGTGTGATCGCCTGGAAGGGAGAATTAACGCTTTCCATTGTCTGCTAATCTACCAGGCGAGTGGCACATAGCTATATGTAACCGACGAAGGAAATTCTTCTCTTAAATTTTTGTCGCATGAAGTCTTTGAGGCCACCGAATAAAATCAAAACTAATGGAAGTAGAATAATGCCAAGTTGGTAAAGATGAAACAATTGTAGCCGGATTATTTTCCGCAAAAGCTTACCCTTGGACCGGTGTGATTCTGGTTCTACTGCGGAATGTCTTGGAGTGGGCCCCGTTAGTACGACGTCAATCTGCAAACAAACAAAAACATGACCTAATCTGGTTCATAATGACATGATGTGGATTTGTATTGCTGTGTGGGTTTTGCAGTAATAACGAATGCTACGGCTAACTAGAAAGGAGAAGAAGAGCGCAGTATGCGCCTATGAGGTTACAATATGTAATGTGTTCAATAATTCGTTATAATATATATGAACTTATGAACTGATCAACAGCTTTACCTTTTCGACAAGATAATGTTCCTCAGGCTCATTCCTCGTATCAACATCCTCAGTTTTACCAACAGTGCTATCAGCGATGCTGTCATCAGCGATGTTGTCGGCAGTGCTATCAGCGATGCTATCGGCGATGCTATCAGCATTATTAGCGACATTGTTATCAGCGACCTCCTCCTTTTCAACCGGGGTCATCACGACACTGTTGTTCCTCAGCACAGTAATCTTGTGTCTCGTGGGGGCACTAGAATCAGGTGAAGATTCCGGAATAGACTCCATTCTAAAGAAGGTGAGATAGAGGAAAATGTATGTGCAAATCGTAATTACATAGTACTGTCAGAAGATAAAGATAAAGATAAAGAGTAAGTATTTACATGCCAATCATTGTCAATTATGTGAGAAATATAGAATAGAGGCGTCGGTTGCTTGCTACGATTAGAAGTTATTGTGTTTGGTGGAAGTTACTGTGGATGATGGGTATTTTACAGTAAGAGGGAATGCATATGAAGGGTGCGGGAATCTTTTAGTTAGTATTAGCTGCACCGTTTTTTTTTAGTAGATTATTGAGTATCAAATAAACGAATAGATATTTAGTGGCATCAATCAGATTAAAAATTCGTTTTTAAAAACTCCTACCGTAATCCGCCGTCTTCATCGTCATCCATATGATCCACATGATCGTCCACAGACACTGAATTTTCCAAAGTTACGAAATAGGGTATGTGATCTCAAAAGCACGAATTTTGGGTTTATGGTATGTAGGAAATCATTACAGAGAAACCATCTGTACCGTACACCTACACAAGTAATTGAATATGGAAATAAATGAACAAAAGTGTAATATTCTAATGAGTGAACTAACGAAATATATAAAAGTAATAGATAGAAGCAAGAGTGAGTTGAAAGATATGTAAAGATTGGTAAAGGTCATGTATTCATTACATGACACCCCGTTTCGACCCTTGATCGTATACGAGGATTTTGCCTGGGCAGGGTCTCATCAGTACGATGACCTCAGGTTTGAGTACAGGAAAGTGGGAAGTGTTATATGATTGAAAGTAAGATGATAAAACTTGTGTGAGGACACAATTGTTCAAACAATCTCATTTGTTTTTCAAACATTTTACTCTGTGTTGGCATTTGTGCGCATCTCCCTGATGTAATAAATTATTATTACTTTCTTTTTCCCATGACAAAAAAATATCCTCACTTCCACTTAGCGATCGTCGAATCCGTTTAATTGGCTCGTGCACGTCCTGCAGACGCTCGTGGAGCAAATTGATCTCACTGCATAATTCACGCTCCATTCGTTGTTTTTCCTAAAAAAAAAAAGATTCAACTGATCAGCGGGTTGTGTGTTTTCTCAGGTTCGAAGATTGCAGCTGTCGTCAAGAACTAGAGTACTAGCCTGGTGAACATGCCTGCGTAAGCTGCGATTATGTAAGATATAAAGTTAATAAAGAAATGTATTGAACAGAACACAAGAACAAGCTAACGTATCTAGTTTGCGCCATAAACACATGTTTCGATTTTCAATTGTCTGTTGACTAGGGCGAACCTCATTAAGAAATAAACATGTCTGTTGAGAGAACAAACCTTCTTAGCCCCATCGAGTTGCGCCCTAAGAGTCTGAATCTCATTATGAAGTTCGGAAATCTTTCGGTCCGAGTCCTCGAGAGCAACACGGAGATGATTCGCCTAAATACCGGACATTAATCTCTCTCGTCATCCCCATACTTCCTCTCTCTCTCTCTTTTTCTTTCTCTCTGTCTGCCTCTCTGCCTCTCCTCTCCTTGTCTCTCTACCTCTCACTGTCGCTCTCTCTGTCTGTCTCTCTGACAATCTGCCTATCCTCTCTAAAGCTTGACTGATTATTATTCTTATTATGTTTTAAGGTACAAATTATTAATCAACCTCTTCGGTCAAGCTGTGATTCAGATTTCGTTCGTAGTGTATCTCCGTATTGTACTGGTCGTTCAAATCGTCATATGCCACTTGAAGTTCGTGCTGAAAATGCAGAAGAACTTCACATCCAAGGCACAATCCACCTTGTAAACGATGAAAAATCAGCTTTATATGTTTTTTGCTTTCCACAAACCACACATCAATTTCTAATGTATTATGTGTTTTTTTTCTTATTGAATGCTGAAATGATTCGTAATGCTTGCCGTTTTTGCGAATATTTTAGTCAAAAAATTCTATGAACCTGACTAATTAATATTTTTAAGCTTTACAGCTTGATACGTTCAGATGCAGCACAAAAATATTGAAATTATTGAAAGAAAACAATGCGTTTCAAACAGTTAATAAAGCACGCGGAGTGGTCTAAAACACAATGAAACTTGCGTTGTATCAGTTTTTTATTGAGCATAGGAACACTTTATTGAGTATAAAGACATATACGAACTCGCGCATGTTTCTGCGGAAATAGTGAAGGGTTTTATAGTTACGGGCAACATTTTCGTATACGATATTGGGTCGAAACGGGGTGTCATGATAACTCATGAATAACTTATCTCTCCACTGAAACTCATTAGTTCATAATTTCCCTTGTCCATTCTACATTTAAACACTCACTTTTCCTATATAGTAAGACATTTTTATTTGTCTCTTAGAGGTTAGATCAACTACGTTTCGCAAATTGGAGTGCGCGCGTAGCCAGCCGCGAAGTTTGTAAACGACGCGGCTGGGTGCGCGCTTCCTCGGGGGCTCTGGGCAACGAAGTTTGCAAACGATGCGGCTGGGTGCGCGGTGCCTCGGGAGCTCTGGTCCTCTTAGTCAGCATAGTCGGGCCAAAGAGTTTTGGTGCGTGGCTCATAAAATGAATTATTCATAATTTTGTCGTCATAACATGCAAAGTGGGTTTAACTCCTATGATGAAAATGCCATCAAGCTCTGGAACAAATATATAACGCGAGTTCGTATTCACCTTTTCGAACGTGACTACTTCGAGTTCCTTCTTCAGTTCCACAATTTCATCTTGTTCTGGGGTAGTTGACGGAGGTTCAATGGTAGAGTGTTGTCTTTTCGGAAAGGAATTTTCTTTTGCGGGATACGACTTTGACTCTTCTATATCTATATCTGATGGTTCTTGTGGTACGATGTCTTCTGAAACAAAAAGATTGAAACAGTATTTTTACCCTTCAATAAAGATAAAGGTGCCAGCTCTTGAAGCCTAAAAGATTTATTTATTTTAGTTATGTCATCTAAACTGACGGAAGCATTAGAGTATGTACTATGTACTCGAGACGGAGATGCAACAACCAGCAGTATTCAGTGAAAGGGTTACGAGCGAAAACGTGGAAACATCTTGCATCAATCAATTTATTGTATTCACTCTGGTTGTCGTAAACCGGCTTTCCTTCTAGGCATGCTAGTGCCAAGCCCAACTTTCCACCGCGACTCATTCGATAAATAAAAATAAGTAAAAGTCACCAGTTTGTGTCTGTACATCCGTGGGATTTTTTTCTCCTTCAATATTTTCCACTCGTTTCTTGAATTCCAGCGCAGTGATTCTTAGAAGCGGAGTCAGCGAAGGAGGGAGCCAATGTCGACCCATACGGTTGGCCGTGAATTGTTCCTGAATGGGAAATATAGGTTTTGCTTAAAAATGTATCCTCACTTATCGGCTTCATGAAAATTCTCCTGAGTTACGGTACCAAGATGCACTGAGGTTACCGTAACCTGGTAACAATTAACGAGACCTCATTCGGGAAGGGTTTTCGCATTCCTACAATAAATGTCGGTCATAAGATGGAACAACGACAGCAAAAAAAAATGGCATCTCGATGCCCTTACCTTTAAAGAATCGATAGAGCTGAGAAGGGTTTCCGAAGAGAGACCGTCGGTACGAATTGAATCCTACAACAAGCGAAAGTTGCGCAACCAAAAACCTACCACAGTTAATTAATTTTTTGGAAAAAGCAATTATTGGTTGCCCGTATTTGCCTAAATAAAACCGTCACAGGAAAACTAAACAATTGCCGAAACCACTAAAAACCATCGTTGGCTCGTCAGCAAATGGTTGTGACCGAAAAAAACATCTGGTGACTGGTTCGTGACCATTTGGTGACCAGTTGATGACGGTTTTTGATTATTGGTCTCCACATGATCACGAAGTGGTCACCAAATGAGCTGAGCCACGAAAAAAAAACAGGGAACCGTCACCAAATGGGCTCGTCCATTTCCTATGCAAACATCGGTTAAATTACCCCTAATTGTCTACTCCATTGCGTGAAGACCGCACAGACTCGAATACTTTCCCGTGCAATTGCGGCAGCATCTCGAACGACAGGGAGGAGTACCTCTAGCTGGGTGCACATCAGCTGAAAGTATCGATTTATTGATTGGTTTTAAGATATTGATTAACTTTTAATTTATATTTTGCTTCATTTGACTCTGGCCACAAAAAGTAATCAGAAGCTTTAATTGATGGACATCGAGCACCATGAAATTGGTACAGATTCAGATCAGTTTCCAAATTCAAGCTTCTAATTTTTCTGCAAATTTTTCCATGTTTTTGGTTATGAAGCGTATTCAGCGAAGAGCTGTTAACAATTTGCATTAACATGCTAATTTCTAATTTGCACTAAAAACAGGATCAAATTCATTTTCAATAGAAGGTTTTCAACTTCAAAACAATCTTATTTAGAACACTAACTAACCCACTAACTGACAAATACTGACTATACTACACATATACACGTGAGTTACACCAAATCTTACAATATAACATTAATATAATGGCGTGAGTACCGATTAGTTCTGTTACAGCGATATACGGTTTTTGAAATGTATATGTCGGGACTCGGGACACTGTATTCTCATGTAGTACATGCGAAACACTGCGCTGTTTTTAGTCTAATTATAGCCATTTGCATACGACATATGGGAATGGAGTTGCCAGGCATACATTTCAAATTTTGTTTGATCTAGTAAGGTAAATGAGCTTGAGTGAATTAAACTAATTAAAAAATTTCCACTTATTAAAGTTAAAACATTGATATTTTAGAAAGAATGACTAACAGCCTGGCCACCCCTTCGCCTGAAACCAAAGCGGCGAATCAGTTATTAGAAAGAAGTTTGACCAAAAGTGAAAATACGATATTTGGATCTAACCTGACGGCTCAAGGAAGTATGCTTACCGCGCTCAGTAATGCGGATGTCAATCAAACAAGGAGGTAAATGTTTAATATGTCTCTCTTCTTTCTCTCTCTCTCTCTCTCTCTCTCTCTCCATCTCTCTCTCCATCTCTCTCTGTATCTACTTTCGTGTCACTAATTTGGTGTCTTTTTGCATATTTACAAAAAAACATTCAGGCATTCTTCCGGCCTGTTGATCTCAAAATTCATGCGCATATGGCAGTACAACGACGTACCCGTGAGGATCTGGTGCGGGGAAATACTACTCAACGCGCAGGACATGAGTGAGCGATTTTCTTTGGGTTTTTCATGCTGTAATTGTGAAGTGTACAGTATACAACTTTTTACGAAAAATAAAACAAAGACAATGATAAGCAAAAAAAATGAGTTTTTATATTGCCCAAAAGCTCAAATCCTGATCTAAAGTTTTTAACAAAGTAGGTAATCGAAAAATCAAAGTTTCCAGCTGCCAATGAAATAAAAAACTACCGTATTTAGTTGGTGAACTTCCGTATAAATTGCGCGTTCACTGCCAATCGGACAATAAACGTCACTGGCACAGTGAGGATGGACAGGGCACTGTGAAATCAGGGGACTACAAGTTCATTACCGTAAGTCTTTTGCAATTGTCCGACATTATTATGTAGTACGATACGCCCTGGGGTTGGTTCAAAGTAAGTTCAAACTAGAATGTTTTATTGAGATATGGCTTCAGTTAGACACGTAAGTGGCGTAATGTTAGTTGGGTAAGAAGGAAGAAAGTTAGAATAACTACAGTTATTAGCTATATCAGGTACAACTGCCCGACACAGATGTTGAAAGAGCCCAGTTACGCCTTTATGTGGGCAATGATTCCTACAATGTTCCCATTGTTAAACTACCAAATGCCGATGGATTTATTTGGAAGAAGGCTTCCACGTGCACCAGTTCGAAGCGAGGTTTCTATTTTTTTATTCGTAATTATTCTTCAACAACAAATTGATGAATTATGATTTGATCAAGTACAATCGACAGTGCATGGGTAGAGTCTAATAAAAAGCATACAATTCACTGAAAGAAAAAAAATCAGACATCACAAAGTAGACTGGTCAAGTGCGCCACCACTTACATGGCTCATTGTCGAAGAAGTGCATCACACTGATAGGTTTTGCTGTAGCAAAGTAATTTATTTAAGATTGTGAGACAGTTATGAACCACAAGTTAATTTATTATGTTAATAAATAAACACAGCAATTATATTTTTTTTCAGAGGTAAAATTGGTGAAATCTACTGTTGGAGAATCACCGAAGCCCATCAGCTCCCCGTCTGTATCTGTTTCAGAAATAAAAAGCGAACGAAAGAGGAGCGGGAGTGCGGAAGAGGTATTTTCTTCAAATCATCGTTTAATTATTTTTATGTAAATTATTTTTTTTAAGAAATGGGGAGATTGACGTCATCGTTGGTTTCGGATTCTCGTTTTGTTATTCTAAAAAAACTATTTTTTTAGGACCCAAGCTCTGTTGCGAAAAGGAAAAAGATCTTTCGCATTGTTTATCCTTTAGTAATGGAATGCATGATTGAGGTGAGAGAAGTTGATTTATTTTAATTTACGAATAAAGAAATCCTAGATCCTAGGAAATGACTCTAGCACATGCTAGTAGAGCACATGCTCCAAAAGGAACGAAAGATCACAAAAGTGTAGCTGCTCAATGAAGGAGAGTGGCTCGCACGCCAAGGGTTCGCGAGCCGCACGCCAGTGCTGCGCGATTGTCTACAACTCCAGCTAGCGCATGCTTCTGGAGCAGACGTATCGAAGAATGCGTCAAGTTTTTTATGGATGATGCGATTATACTCATTACCAGACGGCTGACGCCGCCTGCGGCGACTTACATGGAAATATGATTGGTTTAGCATGGGCCTACTTATACACAATTTCAAACGTATCATAAGAAATTCACATGATAGGAAACAATTGCATATGCATACTTCGATATTGAGCTGCGAAACTCTTTTTATACCCGAACACAAAAATTTGCATTTCGTAACGCACATCGGTATGCAAATTAGGCTACAGTTACTCTTTTATATAATAAGATTACCGTCGTTCCTAAAGTGACACGGTATTGGAAGTTTAAAGTATTATTTGACAGTGAATCTTCAGGTCGGCCAATACGCTCGTGAGAGTTTCATGAAAGCGGATTGCCTGGAGGACTGCTTTCCAGAATTGAGGAATGTGCCCACAGAAGTGCTGAGTTCAACACAAACAAACGAGAAGAACGATTTTGGTGGGAAAATCTACTTTACAATTTTTATTTATTGGATGTCATGTAGGAATTGCTTGGCGAAATTCGACAGAGAGAGAGAGAGAGAGAGAGAGAGAGAGAACGAGGGAGAGAGGAAGAGAAAGAGAGAAGAGAGAGATTGAGAGAGCAAGAGAGAAGAGAAAGAGTTTGAGAGAGAAAGAGAGAGAGTTTTCAAGGAAAATCCCTAACTTTCAGCCGCACTCTTCGCAAAGCAGGTGATTCGCTGTATTGCGAATCGCATGACTCTAACGGAAGATACTAACAACCAGAAGAGTGCTGAATCGGCCACAGATAAAACGACCACGACGGACGCGTCCGAAAAGAGAACGGTGGAATCGGAGCGCAGTCAAATATCGACTCCAGAAGTTAGCACAACGGAACACACACAATAAAATGTTCGAAGAATTTGTTGTTGTTTTTGTAATGCACTAGTCTTGGTCTTGGTGTATCTGTCGCGAAAAAAAAATGCGCGCACAACGCTTTGCATTTGATTTCAGGCACGCGACTCAGAATTTAACTCTGCTGAATATGAGTCTAACCCTCACCTTACCTTTTATTGTTCAATTGACTTTTACACTATGTAGTATTCATATATTTTTTTGTTTAATCATCGCGAACAAAAACGATCACACATCACACTGCACATTTAAGTCCTAATACGTAAAGTGTCTGAAACGCAACTTTGTACCTCAAAGTGAAGTTTTGAACTCACGTGTATCTTATGATGCCGTTCATCTCGTATCACCGACTGTAGGCGGGTTACTTGAGTGTCGGAGTAGCCAAGTTCTGTTAGATACGCCTCGCAGTCTGATTCCATTTCCTAAGTGTTCATTTCATTCTTAATTTCAAAGGTCGACCGTACTGTGCTCGTATGCACGAACACCGGGAATATGCTCCCAGCCTCCCACTGGGAGGTGAGAGACGAATAGGGATCACGCAAATCAGCGATGAGCAGAGACAGATTTACCCAACTGGGAAGGCTCCCAGTCTTCGTGCATACGGTCACTGGTCTCATTCGTGTGGCAGTATTCAGTATGCAGTGTTGGGGAGATTAAAATTGAGAAAACGCGTGACCAACCAATAAGAATCTACAATTTACAATAAACATTTGCAATTACCATTAATTTGTAGGAAAATGGTTCTTCTAGCGCTCGAACAATTGCCTGGAACACATCAGAATAGTCACGCAGTGGTTGACGGAGAACTCTGAAAACCAGTGTATATGTAGTGTGGCTGGTTCACCAGGATCACGTGTAACGCTACATTTCAGGAGGGCGAGTTTGCCCAGATTACTTGTTTTGCAAATAGTGTGCAGTGTGCGGCGCGCTGTCAGAAGACGAGCGAGATTGTAAAAGATTGGTATTGGAAAATTAATAGCATATTGAGGCTGGAATTTTTGGAGCAGCCTTGAAACAATGCTCTGCAGAAAAGATTTGCCCATTATTTGTCTCAAGAGAGTACCTCACCTGTCATTGAATGCCTGAAGCTCTAAAGCCATTGTTCTGATAAAAGTTCGATAAACTTCAACGTCAATAGCCGGATCACCGAGCTGGGAAGCCGTTTTTGTGGGAGCCGACCGTATTGACTAAAATACGCACAGTTAGGTTCATAAGTTAGCATGTGTTGTTCTCTAGCATGTCTGCTGACGTCTGCTTTCAAACTGAAAACTATTTTTAGCTTCTTTTTCTTCCGTGGACTTAATGGTCAACGTTCTGTACAGCTAAAGCTTCCCTGGTTTATCTTGTTTTACTCATGTTATCGGAAGATCGATATCTTCCCAAGGGAATAATTCAAGAAACATTTTTTCTGCTCTTTGTATAAGGTTACCTTTGTACAATCAAACTAAAGCATAAAAACAAGGTGATTTTGTAGTGAACCCATCCCTTTAAAGGTCACGCCACATCTGCAGAACAACGTAGTTCGTAAAGGAAGATTTCACGTTTTCAATTTTCAAATATCACCTAACAAGAAACGAAATATACCCTAATTTCCTCTTCTTCCATGCTCGCCATGCGTGGATTGATTCCAAATTTGACATCAGAAGCATTTGCAAGTAGTTCTAAATATCCATACATATAATCATCATATTATACTCGCCATGTGGTTACACAATAAAATATAAATCTCTCACGACTACTACGGTGGTCAATTTTGAACAAAAATTCTTCAAAAATTTCGTTCCAAAACTCAGCTTTTCGTTCTTGCAATAAACCGAAAGAATATAGAAAGAACTGAACATGGCATAGAAAAGTTACCCTTCAGTCGCTCTTTCTCGCGTTCGGATTGTTCGAGAAGATTTCTGTACCCAGATAGAGTTTCATGGCCCATATGGCTAGCGCCGACACGCAATTCACTAGAAATATTTTAATTTTACCCACATCAAACAAAAAAGTCGCCATGTTCAAATCGTGCATTCGTAGACAAATACTGGTTAGTTTAGGCATCGTCGGCTAGGTTAATCATGTCCATTGTATGTCATTTACTTATAATTTGGCCCCATCTTGTAAACTCTGCTCATGGTGCACTGCATTAGTAACTTGACTTGTAAAATATATTAGAGTGCAGTGACCGTACGCATGAATGCACCGATTATGATCTTGGTTTCCGAGCTTTTTCCAAGAAGTCTCCAATTTTCGGCCGAGGAAAAAACCAGGTAGAATTTTATTAACTTCCAACTAGACTTTTAGCCGGCCGAAAATTGGAAACTTCTTGGAAAAAGCTCGTGATTCATTAACGGAGGGGAAGCTCCCAGCCTCCCAGTGGGAGGTGAGAGACAGAGAGGGATCACACAAATCAGCGACAAGCAGAGACAAATTCTCCCACCCTGGGAGGTTCCCGCGGTTCGTGCATACCGCCACAGTTGTCCAACATATATACGTTCAAAAAAGGGGTGTTATTGTGCTTTAAATACGCATTACGTACCGTATTTCATTGTCTTTTCTGGCCAATTCGCTCTGTAATCGAACAACTCTCTGTAGTAAATGGTTGCCAACGCTCCGAATACGATTTGGGTTTCCAGTTAGACGAACTGCAAAGAAACTATGAACCATGAACCATTGTAGTCTACTTTTTTTAAATTATCCGTTTGTTTATCTTATTTTTTTATACCGAATCCGGAACATAGTTTTCCAAATGTTCTCCTAAAATGGAAAACGTGAAACGTACATTCGGCTCCCGAAGCTAGGACTCCAACAGATTCTTCCGGTTTGTCGACAGATTCACGAGGAACGTCTGCTTTACTTCCTGAATATGCACGCGTACAGTATCCATAAAAAGCTTGCTCGAGCTTCCAATTGATCCTGGCTTTGTGAGAGGGACTCGATAAATCAATCGATAATCATCGATAAATCAATAATCGATAGCAATGCACGTCAATTTGAGTGCATTTTTTTCGCTTCTTATTTAATAGAGAATCGAAGTAGAATAGAGAAGAAAAATTAAAATGATTCGAAGTGATCCTATACTTTGCCAAATCTTGTCAAAAGGGTACGGTCAGAAGTTCTCTTCACTTATTTAGCTTTAAAGGTCACATAAAATAATATAAATAGAGTCATGGTCATTTTGATGTTATAGTATAGTTCTTGAGGCGGCTACCCTTGCATTTTTACGTTTTTCCTATAATCATTAAACACTGTTGAGTAGTTTTCGCCGTCTCACCTCTCCTCTGCGCCTTCTGTATTGCCGTGTCCGCACTGTCACTCCGCTTTCCTTTTCCGGAAATGATTCTGGAATCGCGACTTTTCCTCTGCGTTTGTTGACCGGACGAACTTCCCGTCGAACGACCACTACGCGGAGTCTTCTACATTTAATGAATTATGGACCCATCTTACTGTAAATGACAAAACTGAGTGTAATATGTGACATTTATTATTAGACAATCACTTACACTTGAATCTGGTGACTAAAACCCCCCACTGTCATAAGAATAAAGAAGACAGATCAACGTTTCTAGATTTTAGTGCTCCAGAATTTTCATAGTGCTGGTAGATTCACATTTCATATGAAATAGTGAAATACTCACAGCAATGATTGGAAGCCGCTCCGTGGGCTGTTTCTCCGTACACAGACGATGATAGCCACTCGTCACTGTCGACTAAATAAATAAATAAATGATTGTGTAATCAAGATCAGAATATAATTGTGGATGAGAACCCTATGTATTTGGTAACAGTTCCAGTCACTTTAATACAACCTTGTCCGGGTGAACTAGCAGCTCTGTGAAGATCTGTGCTCTAGGGACGGGTCAATACGGGTTGCGGGCGCTTTGTTAGGGGGCAGGTCGAACCTGCCACACGGGTCACGTGTTGAGCCGTTCACCTTTCGACCCGTCGGGGGGTTCACTAGCTGATCCGGCTCACGCATGACCCACCACCACGGCTCACAAAATCAGGATCTATGAAACAAAGTAGGCAGCATTGGCGAGTGCGTATTAAATATTATGTTCATATCTGATTACGATCACTATATGCTGGTGTTGTTGTATAACAACTAATAAAAAATATGTTAAAAAAAACTCACACTCCTGACTGGAATCAGCGTCTCATTCTCAAATACTAATGGTTGGGAGTCACCGAAACTAACTAGATCTCCATTGGATAATTCGGCCTGGAAATTAGAAAAACAATTAGGCTGAAACCCTTGTTCTGCTTCTCAAATTTACTGAGTAATGACATATTCTTGTCGTGTAAATACCTCATAATTTTCGTTTCCTTTGTTAGCGCGATAGCGCTAACATAGTTTGGGTTACAGCAGAGAGCCCTTTTTTCTAGCTTTATCTCTTATTGTTAGCATTTTTTTTTGAAATTTTTTTAAAAATATGGTTATAGATATCGTTTATGAAAAAGATTCAATCAAGGTCAAAAAATCGATTTGCAAGTAAATAACAAATCGATAACTTCACCTGTCCATAAACAACTTCGCCGTTCACTTGTGTATGATTCGTTAATGAATGATCCTTGATAAAATAAGTTTTCGTTAAAGGGTTATACTCGATTGACGCGTGAATTGGAGCCACATTTCGAGCCTGAAAATACAATAAATTTCCGTTATTGCTTAGCTTTTGGTTATGAGAACTTAACCATGGGTTATATGACTACGGCTAGCTTAGCGCGTGCTGAGGCCTAGACCTAGACTAATGACATGCTTCAGCCGTACTTTGATGTCCAATGCAGAAATGTCGTATGAAGAGAAACTTATGCTTATGGGGTTTCCAAGTATCCCAAAAATTCGGTGTGATTCTGTCAATACTACCGTATATCTGCACGAAATCTGCATATATAATATGAACAATTAAAAAAATATTCTCGTGTAGTTCCAAGATACGGTAAATTTTCGGCATACTTGGGACCCCCCATTTCTGGTCAATTGACTGATTATACCGCAGAAATTATCGGTCCACGCTCGTCTCAATCTTTTACTATATTTTATATCAATAATACCATGATTTTTTAAATCACCCACCTGTATGAGGAACTCTCATAATTTTCGCTGTATTTATTATTTATAAATAAATTTAAATTAAGAAAATAAGAATAACATATGTAAAAAATGACTGAAAAATGTGTATGCCACTTTTACACGAACCAACCTTGATTGCTAATAAAGAATACCTGATGAGGTCACCTCAAAAAATCGATAATCGTACCCAAAAATAAATTTCGCCGTTTTTATTTGAGGAGACCCCATCCCTTTAAATTACCCTGGATAGCGGCTCCTCTGGCGACGCGGTGCGCCGGTTGAATTTCTTTCGCGTAAAAGTCGCCGCGGTAACGCGGCGGCGACTAGCGGGCGAATTGCGAGCGGACATCTTTGCTATATTTAATCGATAGCATAAGTCCAAGTTCGATTCTGTGACTATCAGTTAATGAATTGATTTGATCAATCGATAGGGAAATGAATGGATATCAGTATATATATACTACTACAAGCAGCAATATTATTTTGGGGCGCGTTTGAGTTTGGAGCTCTTCAGCTTATAATGATTACGCGATTTTTTGAACGAAAAATAGCGCACAAGCTCATTTGCTTCAAGTTATCAAAGCAATACCCAAAAATAACAATAAGCGCTCTTTTGCTTTTTCAAATTTACTAAGACAATGTGGGTTTGCAAATCTAATATGGCCATGGCAGAGTAATAATGAAACGTCTTGAAAAAGAGAAAAAGGACATTTTTCTGTAAAAATCCGCTATAAATCTGTCCACATTTTCTAGGCGAAACGCCGTAGCCGTAGCATGTTAGTGTGGACAATAGCCCGCTAATCCTATAACAAAAGCATCTATTGTTCTGCTTGACTCTGTGTAATAATGATTTATGATTATCATCTGAATGGATAAATAAAGATAACACATGTGATGCCCTTAGCGGAGTGCAGGGACCTATTTTAATATAGAAATACATAAGACTAGTTTTGCACTTTTATGATATGCATATGCATCAGAGGGAGACTCATTGTTACGACATTGCTGTATTACGGTAGTCGAAGGGTAATATTACGGTAGTCTTTGTATGCGTAGCACGGTAAGCATTAGGACAAAATGTTAAAAAACATTAAAGTGAGACCCGTCTTCGCAAGAGATCTGAACTCCGCGCTGGTCCCGTGCCTGAAGTACACGTACACGGTATGGAAATTAACAGATGGTATAAGCATAATAACAGCAAGTTTCAAGTATGCACAAAAAAGGAACGTCTTACTGTACAGACGCATTTAAGTGGTTACACTTTGGTGTTTTTAAACTTGTACGTATTCATGCATATCATTGGCGCACATTGAGCTATATTCGAAGGCTTCAAGCGCAATTGCGCCAAAGTAACGCAAGATCATGGCGACGTCAACATTTGAGAACCGCACACTATCGGAGTTTTCCCAATTTTCGAAAAACAACTTACAGAAAGCAGTGAGAAACTATGAAAAGTTAAATAAAATTGTGTCGCTTGGTGAAAAAATCAATTTCTGACTAGAAAAAATATGAGCTATAGATTTTTTCTAGTAAGGAATGAGCATTTTTGTTAAAAACAGGCCAAATCAGGACTATTGTTTGCCGCTCTTGCGCAATTCAACAACGTAATCAGTGCTTATTTTTAATATAGAAGAAATAATAGGGAACAATGGCAGATCTTTAACATAGAGTAACTATATGTTGGTTATATTGTTTCGTTCTGAACTCTTGAAAATTTTCGCGCAAAAAATATGTACTTCTTCTTGTTGAAACAGAGTATTTGTGATAAATAGCAAAATCTAAAAATTTGCTTTATGTTCTAATGTATAAAGCTAAGTAAGTCGGGTTCAGCGTTACTAAAAAGAGTAAAGTGTCTAAACCCGAGGTGCTCCATTTCAAAGCCCATTAAACTTCTCGACGTGTTGGTAACGAGTATAGATTTTGACAAAATGCGCGGAGTTCCTTATCTTTATGAGTCGGAGTCCTATATTCCAAGCATCCAAGCTATACATAGTTACCGATGGTTACGTTCATGTCCCAGTTACCCAAGCAGACAGTGTAATTCAATAGGAAAGATATGGATCGGTAACTTTAGTAAACATCCTGGTAACACAGAAAACCGAAGAGACTATAGGCTATGCAGCGAGTGAAATTATAAAACATTTCCGTTCGTTCTTTGCATCAACTTGCCTGTGTGTTCATATAAATGAACAAACGATTTATCTCCAGGGCACAGCCGAAGGTGACCAATTTTCGACGGTTTTCAAAAAAACTTGGTCATCGTCACCAAATGGTCACCAAATGGTCACCAAATGGTTTGGTCCAGGAAAAACCGTCGCAAAATGGGTTTCTCCGCTTCTTTCGCAGGTGCACAATCATATTCCGTATTATATACATTATGTTCCTGATCTGATCCTAATGAGATGGGAGCAGAAAAAATATAAATCCTCGGACTTACCTTTTCCACGAAACATTACACTTTTCAATAACCAGTTTTCAACCTCCACAAACCTTTTTATTATTGTTCACCGGCACTGGCAACTTTGATTTGTTATTGATAGAAGGGCTCCAAATTACGGTATTTTTGGTAGTTCCTTTCTTCGTTTCAGGTCGTTTTTCCATTACAAAATCGATAGAGATGATAAACTTACTCCAGAAATCGATAAATTATTAGTATATGAAAATAGTCCATTAAAAACTAAGTGTACACGTACAGTGCAAGAATTACGAAAAAGTGAAATATCTGAATTTTGACAGCTCCCAGAGGGGTTGACCATGCTACCTAGCCTAGCCTAGGGCCTTGTTTCACAACAAATACAACCACGTAAGACCATCATGATTACCATCATGAAAATGTCCTTTTACTTTAAATGATCAGGCACTTGAAAACCGTTATGCTGCTTATTTTCCCACTTATTCAAGAGCCTAATCTGCCTAATCGTCATAACATTCATATAGCTTGTGAACCAATCATCGACGAGGTGAATAAAATTAGTACAGGCTTTTGTGGAAAGGGTTTTATGTTATTTAGTTTTAAATATTAAATATTTATTAACACATAAAATGTTTTCAAAATTTTCTTTTGCCTTTTTTAAAGCAGAGATTCAAGTAAAAAACCGAAACCTGATTCCGATAAATTATGTTTCGCTTCACTAACTATCCTTGTACCATATATGAGGCCAGAAATAAGAATTTTGGCAATGTAATATTTCTATGCATATACTATCGCAACTCGGCAAATATAATATGTTGGAACAAGGTTATAAATAAAGCTGAAACTTTAGTTAACACGTACAATAAAATAAATACGAAGCGAACACGAACATGTGCGCAGTTTATAGATATGAATAAGAAAATTGAAAGTAAATGGAAGATATGCAGTGATGTGTGTAAAAACTGTGAGCTTTGATTGAGCGGATTGTGAGCCGCGTGTTTTTTAATTAAGCCGCAAGATCGCGGCTAGCGAGTCCAACTACCAACTGCATTACCATATCTTGAATGAAAATAAATACAATTACAGTAAAAAATCGCGCAGTTATTTGCATACAGTATATGGGAATACAGCGTTTAATATATGTTTCATTTAAATTAATCTGAAATATATTCTATAAAAGTTAGCGTATGTAGCTGACGTAATAAAATAAGTACATCACCGTAGCAACTATTATACAATAATGGGTACAAACGGTTCAGACATCTAGCTTTCCTACTCGAATGAAATTATTTAGAAATTATTTTTTGTGTTACCTTTAAATTATGCCATTTAAGTGAACTGTAATCAGTCAATGATAATGATTTGATGACAAGCTTTCGTGTAGATTTAGTTTAAAAAAAATTCCTACTGTACAAATACAGTTTCTTCTACCAAATTCAAATATAAGAGAATATGAAAAAGGTTAAAGTGACATTCCGGCCGGTTTTTGAAACGCACGTAGACAGTTGCGTCCTTACGTATTTATGCAAATTTACGCGTATTTAAGTCGTTTTTTTTTATTATTTAAATTTATGTGCATTTGCATAAAGTGCATAAGAATGCCGGTGTACGGTGTATTCGATGTGTTTCAAAAACAGGCCAGTATTTCGCTAGGTTAGACCAGTCTTCGCAAGAGCTTTGAGTCTAAGAGAATATGAAAAGTTTATTTACAAAAATTATATCAGAAATGAGAAAAATGGAAAATTCATGCTGCATGTTGGGGGCTCAATGTCTGCGCGACTACATTTCTCTCCTACAAAATTAGGCAGAAATTCCCTTGTGATTTGGCAACATTTCTTCACATTTCATGAGAAAATTTTAATTGTTTGGATTGCACGTGGCATAAAGAAAATGTGGAAAAATATATAACAAGTCGATGCCATTGATCAAAGTTTAGCAGCTTTTTTTTTGGCGGCACCTCTTCATTGAGGGACGGACAACCAACAAGACAGGGTTTGAGTGCCTTAGTCAGGACAGTTGAAAACGCTGTGGTGAATACAGAATACATACGCTAGTGAGAGAAAAGATAAGATTATTAGCAAATGTTTGGGTATCATCTTCACATCTCTTTACAATAAAATAAACAGTCTAAAGAATAATCCTAACAAGTAAACAATAACAGCGAGAGTAAAACTAAAGAAAAATAAGGACATTATGATCAATAATTAATTTTACGGTAAATGCTTTGACAACAAAACTAGCATACTTAGCATTTTATTAAACTGAAGCGAAAGTAAGTCTTATATTCTGTATGTTCTAGTGCGGAGAAATTGATTTTATATTAGCCCCGAATACTACAAATTAAATTCCCGCGGTATAATACAAAACTCCCAGATTCCAATGAACAAAATACACAAAAGAAAGAAAATGTGATTATGATCAGAAAATCGGAAAAGGGAGCCTGGAATTAAAGGGTATATACCTCTAGGCAAGCAAAAAAGGTGGTTCTGGTTTATGCCCATTCATCGCGGTAAATTGGCTAACAAGCGGCGTGAAAACGGCTTGCAACATTTATGTGGCAACGCAGTTGCGAAGACGATGCACATGAAATAAGAGATATTCGCAGGTTTGTTTGCCGGTCTAACGCCGCTTTCACGCGAAACCCGCGTGTCTTTATTTATAAAATTAAAGAATATTATATTCACTGTGAACATGTGCCCTAATTTGTCCACAACCTTATTTGGAACAGAATACGCATAAATGTTAAAGATAGTCATAATCAATACAGCAAAAAAAATTGTCAGAGACGAAGATTATTTCTTTATAGAAATATGAACGGACAAAATTGCGCGAGATTTGCACGCATGATCGCATCAACGAGGGCAAAAATATCCCCTACTTTAATTATTTACTTTTGGTTTATGATTATCTATGACCAGACGGCTATCGCCGCCTCAGGCCACTTTCAAAGTTTAAAATGCAGGAACAGTGAGAAAACTTGGGTGAAACGTTTGCAACGTATCTTGAACAATCATTAAATAACATTCGCATTTCGTGCTCGAGACTGGGCTTCGGCTAGCCTTTTACAGCCTTTAGATATTCTAATTTTCGTTTCGTTCACACAAACAAAAAAGTAAACTTCTCTAATTTATATAATAAGATTATATTATGTATTGATTTTTTTTAAAGAATTTTGACAATCGTTTTCATTTATTTCCTCAACATTGGCACAATTATTTGACACAATTGCAATATTATGATTACCAGTCAGATGGGCCACCTGACGCGGCTTTCCATTATCGAAAAAAGATGGCATTCCTATGTGAAACTTACGAACCGTATCTCTACTATCTACTATCTTCCCCCAAGTTTAAACGAAAACACATACTTTAAATATATGGTAATGGCGATATTCAAAATGCGTTGCAATATTTAGGAGTAGAGATGTTCAACATACGTTTCAATATATGGAAGTGGATATCTTCCTCCTAGCTCAACCACAGTAAAAACTAAACGAGTATGGGTACAACTAATAAGACACGATTCTTGTACGACTAACCGTGGATAAATTTCCTACTAAAGTTGACACGCCACGTTAAATCTAGAAGATAATACTCCAGAAAACAAGGAAACGAGCAATTTGGTCATGGCATCAACATTATTATGAGTTGCTGCCCGTTATTTTTGTTACGTAAACGTGGAACATTAGTCCGAAAAGACAATCTGCTTTAGGGTTTGTTTGAGAGGCGCGCATAGAGAAAATCTGCAGATGTATTATTATTTCTTTTAAACAAGTTAAGTATTTATTGGTTGAATGCCGCTAACAAGAGAAGAAATACATCGTGAACGAGGAACGAACTAGCCGAGAGTTCCGTTGCGGCAGGACTAACAATAAGGAACAACGGAAAATTTCGGTAACGGTACTGCTGAGTAACTTACCTGCCAAGCTAAGGGAGAACCAGAGCCAATCAAGTCCAACAATATCCCAGGTGTTGGGTCCGAGATTTTTATAGTAATAGACCCCAACCACAGAAATCGAATAATATGTAAATTGTGAATGTTCTACAAATCATAGAAAAAACAGCCCTACTGTGTTGCAGCAATTGGTTGATAATTAACAATAATCAATTGGCTCTTACCTGTATAATAATGTCGCAGTTGTGAGTTCCGATGGTGGTAGTTCGAGATGGTAGCCGTAGTGTCAGAAGGTTATTTGACGAATACCGACGCAGCATTATAAACCTGAAATTAATTAAGAACCTTAACCACATATTCGTTGCTTATATGGATGAGATCTGGTCGCCATTGTCGTTTTTAGTTCCTTTCTTTTGAGTATTTTACCTAACTTGGGTCATTTCCCCTCCGGAGATGCAGTCACGAAAGGGGATAACGATTGACTTTCAAATTAGTTTTTTTTTCAAAGTCTATTTTTTGTAGCTTGTTAGCATGTTATTTTTTACACTCCATCAGCAATGAATTTAATTCTACGCTCGGTATACTGTAGGCGCGTCGTTCATCTATGTAGTTTAGTAGTTAGGTCGTTAGGTCGCCAGGGCCAGCCTTAGGAGAAGTGAAACTTTCTTTTAATAATTTGATCTTTGTACTCGATGCGCTGTACACTGAACCCACCTCTGTGTTCCTTCTTCCTAACTAGAGTTATGTGGGTCGCATGAATTTGTCGTCACATCTTCTGCCCATTAAAACTTGAAAAGATTCTGAAAAGTTGTCTCTTGAGGAAAAACGCAAGCAAAATATTTGTAGAAAGAGTGTGCATCTTCGACTTCTCAGGAAACGTAGTGGTGTAAATATTACAAACAATAAACGTATATGTGTAAATAGAAGTACAATCGACGACAACAATGATGAGGAAACGGTAGTTGAGTTATTTACTGAGTTTATAAAGTTTCTACTGTCACGCTGAGTTGTTATTCCGAGAAAAATCGTTCAGTTTGGCAAACTAAAACCTAGACACCTTTACACGACGCTTTTTCAATAGTAAATTCCCATTATATTAACGTTTTTAAGAGGTTACGACCAACTTTTTCCAACATTTTCTCATAAGAATGGGTGGCCGTTAATTGAAATCTACTGGAAAAGTGCAGAGGTTTACAATTACTAAAACAACGTCAAGCGCGACGTAAAATAATCCGAACTAATGATAGTGCAATCTCCCAGCATTTCCGCTTACCTTTACACATGTACCTTATGTCCCTTATTACCGTTTTCCTGTCTTAATTGTATTTATTGTCTTAATTATGTATGTTTGTGCGCACCTTTGTGGTGTAATAAATTATTATTATCTAGTTCAATTGTGAGTTGGTGAGAAGATCAGAAGGGTAGAGAAGGGTTGTACCAAAGGACACAAAGAAACCATTTGGCGACCAAATAGCGACTGTGTGAAGTGTGAACTTGTGAACTCGTGGCGACAAATTATTCTCGAAAACCGTCGGAAACTGATCTTCGTATAGGTATAGTCTCTAATGGTAAGTCGTAAGTTGTTGCTAAATGGTCGGTGATCGGTCACCAAATGGTCATGCGATGGAAACCATTTCGAGATTGGTTCATCAATGAGAAAATGTCGACCATAGGAAACCCCTAACAATAGGGCCAGTTCGCATAATCGCATAACTTCCTGGTACCTTATTTGGTGAAATCTGCTTCAAAACACGATCTGTAGAATATAATGTATAATACATTCTTATTTCCGTTGCTTAGCAAGCAAGTACAAACAAAAAGTATGAAAAGCAGGTGCATAAGTACGCATAAAGTTAGTGAGTTTTAAGCGGTATGACACGTGATCTATGAATTATGTTGGACAACCATATATTCTATGCAACATTGGGTACCCAGCTGGGTATTTCTGGCACTGAGTGGATGCTAATTTGCATATAATACATTGAAATGTGGATATTTTCCTTCTTTCAAAAACTCGCTCCATACCGCTTTATAAAAACTAATATTCATTTAAATTATGAAATTGCAAGACATTGAGGAAAAGAGTATAATAATGTATTGAATACTCATAGAACACAAAAAAACACAAGAAACCAAGAAATAAACGTTTTATTTTTATTCATTCCTTAGGTTCAACCTAGACACAGCAAATTCAGCTGATTTTCAGATCCTATGAAAAGTTTCTAGTTTGCAACAATTCCCAAACAAAACCTAATTAGCATGCGAATTGCATCAAAATAACATTTGTTTAGTACAACGGGCGAACACCGGAATTGCCCGGTCTGCGGAACATATTAGTATAATGTCACCATGACGACTAGACGAGTTTAGAATGGATTTAGCAACGGTTTAGTATCCATATGACGTTGTGACAGACGTCTACTTCATTCGCATATCTATTGTAGGATTTAGGAGCAATATTAGGAGACAGTTAATTAGCATAGAACTCATAAGTAATTATTAAATGACGCTTGACTTAATTGAAACACCAGCACAACCAATTACTACTCCCGAGAGTCCCTGAGGCCCTGAGGAATATTATGACTCGCTATGAAAATTAAGGAAAATACCAGAAATTATTATGTTACCATACATAAAACATTACATAAAAAAATTGCATAAAGATGCTGGGCAACATATCTGATTTCACTAGGAAATGAAATGAGAAAAAAAACATCATACAACGTTGGAAGGTGGAATTATTTGTCAACCGCACGCGAAAATAATAATCTGATGATTTTCGCGTACAGATTATTTTACGCCGGTCCCCAATTTCTGAGGAATCCCCCATTTCCCAACATGAGACGCCATAATATCCATTCTGCCCGCGTGTTGCATTATTCTTGCGCTTTTTTCGCACTTTTTCTGCACGATTCCCGCACCGCGGCGACCTTTTGAACACCACCGTCCGTTTCGCTTTAATGTGCGCTCGAGAAAGCTTTATAGATGGTCCAGAGACGACTAGAGAACACAGGAAAAGAGGAGAGCAACGAGACGTTGGACCTCTTTCTATACGGTCGTTTAAGGCTTTTTCGTGACGCTAACACTTACATGGCATCGTTAACGTTGTTTAGGGTTAAGAGACGTCCCTCGCAGTGTCGGGCACGAAATACATCAACAACTAATACGTAGACTTACTGAGAATCCAAAAGCACCTAACCCGTGGTTGGGTGACAGGGGCCTAAACTTTTAAAAATACGAACCAAGAAGTATACATAATCGTGCGGCCATCCCCTACTTACTTATCCCTAACTTCACTCTAGGCACGAACAAAAATAGTGATTTTTTAAAGCGGTATCCCAAATGGTTTGTGAAACTTGTGCTGGAGAACTGCATTCCCATTTATTGTATGTCATAAGTCTTCGGTTCAGAGTTCAGACGAGCACAAAAATTTGCAATTATGGGAATACATTTATGAACTATCAACGCCGCATGCCATACCACTTTAAAGTTTTCGGCCGACATGAAAAAGACGCATGTGCTTACAATTAAACAACCCCTTATAAAAATTACGGTTTCATTCATTCATTTTATCTTTGTACCTTTATGTTTTTAATAAAAAATAATGTCATCGATCTATGCTTACGAACATTGCTTCCGTTCACAAGTGACTTTTCAATGAACAAAAATAAATGTTGTTCCGCATTGTTTATAGGCCGTGCACTTTGTCTTTGTGATTTGCCATTTCACACTCAAAATACCGTATATATACTACAATAAAGCAGACAATAGCAACACAAATTTTCACGTTAGGTTGCGCACGCTCGATAATGGCATCATGTATAGGTAGAGGCTGAATCACCCTTTATAATGGCTTTATTTGTATGGATCGGTTTCATTCTTTTCCGACTACGCTTTGACCTTTGGTAGGGGAAATTTCATTGCGATATACGCACAAAAAAAAAGTAGCATAAAAACAGAATGGATGAATGTTTGAATAATGTGGCTGGGTACGGTAAGCTAGGCAACGATTAGAAATGGTAACATTGAAATTTTATTGAATTCATAATGTGAGCATGGGTATGGTAGTTCTTAACTTATTGTCACATGACTTAAGTGAAAATGTAAGACAACGAGGTAAAGTAATTAGACATAAACGCTGAGGACACGGCGCAGAGGCCCTAGCATGGGAAGACAGCATGCCCGGCTTCAGGTATCTTGTGGTTAGTCTGCTAGGGAAGCAGCAGCTAATGACTGGCAAATGCATTCATTAGAAATTTTACGTCTCTAAAAATACAAGAAATTATCGAGTAAGTAGGACGCTGCCAATTCCTCACTGAAAATCGACAGTTTTCCAAGAATTGCAGAAGCTGAGCCCGTTTTCACCAACATTTACTTCCGGCATAAATTTTTCAAAAAGGTACATTTTGTTAGGTTAAGTAAATGTATGACTGAAGTACGTTGCAACACGCGCTTTGATGTATTTCACCAACAACAGGCCAGCACGGGATTTGGCGATTTGCCAACCCTGTAGACAATGAAAATATTGAAGTGCCGGGATACTTCCACCTTTTTGGTCTAAGTACGCCTCCCATACTATATTCTTACTCCTGTCAAAAAGGAACTTAACCTAAGTACCTTTTTGACAGAAGTAAATGTTGGTGAAAACAGCCTCTGGTGATTTCTACATTTTCCGGATTTCTCCAATCCCCCTTTGAATGTTGCCCCCTCTACCTGCACTGTTGCCACATGTCCCCCAATGTCCCGTGCTCCTCTTTCGCTTCCCAGTCGCGGGGAGTTTTTTGCCTCCCCAAACGACCTCTCCCCCTCCCAAGACCACCCGTATCTCTCCCCCAAGACCACCCATATAACATCGTGTGTGGTGGTCCGTGCGCGCCGTCATCTGAAAGAAGCAAGGTTAACGACCATGGGCAAAAAATCTGAAATCTATGACCGAGGCCTTAGCCAAAGTATCTAAGCCCCCAATACTGGGTATTGCGCAAAATCAAGAGGCTCTTTTTGTGGACATTATGCAAGGCTGCTAGTAAGGGGTGGAAACATTTGCCTTTGTAGCATCTGCAGCATATCATACATATACTGTGGATAGCAGAGTGATTGGAGCTTACCCAAATGATTGTGCAAATAATTAGAAACTTTATTGTTTCTGGCAACGCAAGTAAACAAAATTAGAAACCTTTATTGTTTCTGGCAACGCTAGTAAACAACTTGGGCCCGTATAAAAAAAGCAATTATCTATTTGTAAGAATATTACATTGTTACATTGTGATGACATAATTCGCAATTGCAAAGATGGTTACGCTTTAGGGCCGACAAGTGTGATACTTTAGCCTTTGAAACAAAAGTAACGCATATTGCCGTTCACAAAAACACTGTTTTTGCATTTGCAGCATTTTCATATACTCCCCTCCCTCTCTCTGCTGTGAATAATACCAACAACGTTCTGCATTGGTTCATAAATTTTGACATAACTCCCATGCAAAAATTGCCACCCATACCTAGTGCAGCACATAACACTTTGTCAAACAAAAGAATAGTGGACATTTACGGGATTCCCGACTTTTTTTCACTTTCACTACAATGATGTTTATGTTGGGCATTCTGATGTCACATATGTAACATCTACGTATGTGACATCGTTATCATCATTGTAGTGATAATTGACAGGCAGAAATTCTGTCACTAATGTTTGTGACAGAATCACTAATGTTTCAAAACCTCTTCTAATATAGTACGCGCTAAGTTTCGATAGTTTTTTTGTCAGCAGTATGGAAGTTTACGCGGTCCTTTATGATTGTTAGCGTGAGTTAGGTAAGGTAAAGGTTCTATTGTGCATACCCAATTGACATATAACATTTGGTACGGTGACAATGACAATAACAATAACCTCCATACCATCGAAAATGGCGCCTTCCTTTCACATATATAATGTCAATGGACGACTAACGACCTTTGATATTTCACCACAGTGTCACGTACCTATTGTCGATTGTCACTGTTTTTAGGCTGATTGTGTGCACGTAAGAGAAATTCTGAAAGCCTTTGTTTGATTTTTGTATATAGACGGTAGGTGCTTGATATATTTTTCCTTCTGTTTGTAGGCACTGGTGCAGGATAGAATACCCCAGTGGCCGTATGCACGAACCCTGGGAGTTTTGTCTCTGCGTGCCGATGATTCGTGTGATCCCAATATCCGTGTCTTAGCGCCCACTAAGAGGCGGGAGCATATTCCCGGTGATCGTGCATACGACCACTGAATAGAGAAAACCGAGTGTAGCAAATTGTGCCTTTCTGGTGCATCCTAAGGAAAAAAATGCTATGTTTCAATGATGTCCCTTGTTTGTTGTTCAAAATAGTTAAAGCGAAATGCTAGCCTCTTTGGAAAATTTGCATATGATAAGCAAATCCTATGTATCCTATGCTAATTTTGCGCGATCGTCCACGGCAATCGCGCAAAATTAGCATAGGATACATGGGATTTGCTTATCATATGCAAATTTTCCAAAGGGGCTAGCATTTCGCTTTAAATGTTCAACAGTGTTCGTTTTAGTCTATATATTCCGTTACAGGGATGTTACTTCTGACGTTGCCTAGCATGCAGAATGTTTTGTGCTTTTCAAGAAATTTATCTTTTCGTATAAACAAGGACAACATATATACTTCACACTTTTATTAAACACATTCGGAAAAAAAGAAACAAGAAACCGAAAACTAATTCACTGGGCTATTACGAAGTTAACAGGGTTTACAACTAAAAGATACTCGAGAACGTAAGTCTACCGGCTAATTGGAATGAAATACCGGTGTATGCTACGCACAGGATTCACAAAGTAATTGCGTCAATCAAGGATAATTGCTTGGATAATTAGATAATTACGTACTACCAAGCAATTACGACTACAAACTACAAGACAGCATATTGGGACATGCATTATAGAAGTCAAAATCTAATAAACATGGAAATCATAAAGGTAGAAAATTGCTAGAAGCCCTAATTCTCAACTTGGAAAGGATAAAGTTACTTTGTAAATTAAAATATATATCGGCACCAAATGTGTCATGGCCAACTCCGTAAATTATTAAAATAGCACAAATTAAGGAATGGTATCGAAACAAGCAAGCCGCTCAAATTGTAAAAACGAGATTCAAACCAAACCGATCGATACTAGGAAGAAATGAGAAAATAAAATAAACAAGTAGTGCCCAAAACATATTAAGCTGTCAATAGAATAGTTGCTCCATGAGCTTAGTTATTACAATATCAACATGTTCAAAATGAGAAACGAGAGTAAAAAGAGTGGGTTCTTTAAAGTATGTAGAATTGAAAATAATAATCCTTATAAAATACGAATAATAAGTTTATTGACACCGATAGTCGCGTCATTTTACCAGTGTATGCTAGGATTCTGAGACTTCGACTGTAAATATGCAAATTAATCTGATAATCATCATGAAACCGAAATTTGCATATTGACCCCGCCTCTCAGCACCTAGCATACGGTAGCTCGGTCAATTGGAATATTACTACATTAAGAAGGGGCTCTTTTTATTTCGAGTAATTGTTCCCAAAAAAATAAAAAAATAAAAAAGATGCCCATTTCTTAATGAAAAGCGCACTGGGGATTGGATCCCCGTTAGGACCCGGTTCATTTATCGATTAAAATAAAAGGGCAAGAAAATCAATGATAAATAATCAATAAATTGATAATATAATATATTTAGGTACTAGATGACAAACACGCGACAACACTGCACACCAATGCGGTGTAACAGACGGTTTAAAACATATGTTGGATAACACTTTTTTTTTCATTCCCGACCAATGCTTCATAAACCGGCTGTTATACCGCTCTACTATGAATTGACTAACGGATCCAAAAAATAACCCAAAATGACAAAATCTGACAAAAAATGTTCTGAAACGTTTGAATGACACCGGATTAAAGTCTGTGGAAAGATAAATGACACTATCCTCGGGTACGGTAACTATTGCTTTCGATGCCACACTACAAACTATATACTACAAATACAAAATATTTCATGCTAATGGTTTTTAGTAGGCGGCGACACACGGATGTGGTTAGTACATAATAGACAAATAAAAATTAAATAACTTGTAAATAGCATTAATACGAGAGAGATCGTTTTTATGACGTGATATACGAACAAAATAACAGTAACAAAATTAGGGCCTAGGATTGTGACGAATGTGGAGAGCATGCACACAAAAGGTCATACTTACAATTAGAGCAAACTAGTTAGCGTAGCTCTAACTTCACCTAGTTACTTTATTCAAGCATAAAGAATCTGCGTGGTCTCGGTGGGACCTTAGGAAATAGCCGTTAGCTAACGCGATCTGGTTCATGTGCAAAATGTATTCCCTACTGTACAACGCCTTGTCGCGAAGAAAGAAGACCAAGTTTGGAGATTTAGGAAACCATTGGAATAAATTCAATGGTTCCTATTTGTGTGTTGATATCCTGTTCATCAGTTCATTTCCCCTGGCTCAACATCTTCTGTAGGTTCAAATAAAATTGTTGTTGGAAAAGGAAGAGCGCCATCTGAAAAACAAATAGTTTATAAACTGAACAGAGCAGTGCATCACATTTGTTGATTTGTTACTACAGTGGCTTCCATACGAATATGCTTGCGCACAAGTCCTGGATCTATAGCTATAGCTCATAGGACCGGTGGCTAGACTGCATGTATAGCACCGATTTTAGAAGCTTACCATAATTAGCATAAAGATACCAAAATTAGCATTAATTACCCACCTGATTGCCTGCGTCCATGGGCAATTGCAGAGGTACCGAAGGTAGATTCAAGAGGGGACTTGAGGGTTGTGACATAAAGGGAAAAGGAACCATCGGCTGCATCATTGGCATTGTTGGCAAGGCGCCCATGTTGAAGGTGTTTGTGATATTCAGATTCTGCAGCAGAGGATGCATACCGGGCATCGAGGTGGCAAGTTGGTGAAAAGGCCTGCAATTTATGAAAGTGAGAGAGAGAGACAGAGGGAGAGACACAGGGAGAGAGAGACACAGAGAGAGAGAGAGACAGAGACATAGAGAGAGAGAGAGAGAGAGAGAGAGAGAGATTGAATTGAATTGTAAGGTTTACCAATATGAGAGAGATTATCCCATAAAGGACCCCAGATTTGAAAGTCAGTGTGGGACACGATTCGAAACGCGACCTACCATTGCTTCCCAGGTTGGGAATCAGGGTATCAATCAATACTCACATTTGGGCAAGTGAACTCGCTGGCAATATTGACTGTGGCGAGGGCATCGAAACGGGCATTATCGGACGTGGAGCTAGAAGGGGGGAAGGGGATGGGGCGGTGATGGATTCCACATCTGAATAGTGATCTTACTGGTTTTGGAGAACAGCGAATAAAAAAGTTCTAAATTTGAATCTAATAGTAACCCTAGTGACTTGTCCTGGGTGAATTTCTTAGATCATGTATGCGTGCATAAATTGTACAATCAACAAACTTCGTATTGATTGTTCATGTGCCTGACCAACAAGGTAAAAACAAACGAAAAGGAAGAAACATTGAATTGAATTGTAAGGTTTACCAATATGTTCCGATGACGAGGATGCACCAGTGGTAGAAGTTGATGCTGATGTCTCGGGCTCGTCATTTTCCTAAGATATGGATATTTAGTAGTTTTCTACAAAGCAAAGAAGTGATCATTGCTGGGTTTTTGAAGTAAATGAGAGGGGGGAGAGAGAGAGGGGGCGGGGAGAGTGAGGATAGAGAGAGAGAGGGAGAGGAAGAGGGGAGAGAGAGGAATAGCTCCATTACCTTATTATTATTCCCATCCGTCTCCAGAGTCGACGGCGCAGTAGAAGTGGATGCCCTTTGACTTCCCCCTCCTTCTTGTCCTCTCTCCTTCTGTTGATGACGTCGGAGCTTGATCTGAGCGGCCATCAGACTGCGACGGTTTTCAACAAGACCACACTGAAAGAACGACCATATTGTTTATGTAAGCACCCGAGAAATCTTACGACCTGAAGGCTCATTTCAGTTTACAACAGCGAAGTGAAGAAATCAACCACGCAACTTGTGAAGACTATATCTTTCCCGCCGCCAACTTTCTACCACAGCGTCATAAGATAATTAGCTACAATATACAACCATCAGCCACGTGCCACATGAATCTTAATGTTATCTAGTTCAGATAGAGATACATTATTGAAGCTTGATACACTTGACAATCGACGTAGGAAGGCAGATGCTAGAATGCTCAGAAAAATATTGGCTGGCAAATGCGGCCATTATCTACGTTCAATGTACAAATTCAGGAATTCTAATCTGTCCTCTCGACGTGGTCGTATCAAAATCATAATCCCGCGGGTGACTAGGAATGTTCGCAGACACTGTTTTGTCCATAGAACTTCACTTATGATTGAGAGTAACCCTCGCCTATTCCTGTAAACATAATGTTTTTATTTGATGCTTTTATTTTAATCAGATTTACATTTTCACGTTTCATAGTTATTCATTGTGGTATTGCCTCGACAAAACTTGTGCGACATTTTATGTTCGTAATAAATGTTATGTTATGTTATGTTATGTTAATCTTAACGATCTCCGGAAAGTGCCAATAGTACTAATTATTCTCAGAAGTTCATTACATTTCTTCGCAACGTCACGAATCACGAGCACATGAATAAAAATCTTTAATTTCCCAAATTTATCGCCTGCACTTTCAATTTCTGACATTTTAATTTATCGCCCATTATTAGAAATATATCCACGTTTTCATCTCACAATCGGCACGCAAATTGCCATTTTAGTACTTTCAACTCGCGCAAGCAATCAGCTTCTTACACGCATAACATAATGTGCTTCAAACACATCTTGGGTGGTCCCCATCAATCATTTTTTGAAATTTCTGCACATTACTTCTTAAGAAAGTCCACGCTGCATGTGCTCACAGTAAATCACTGACTCCACTTGGGTGGTCCACTAATTGCACCCTGGGTGGTCCCTTGATGGTAATTTTAGAGACTGAGACACTGCCCCCTCCATTTCTATATAACGAAAGACGGCACGGAGGTCTAATAAAATCCGAGTGCAGCAAAGTTTTTCTACCGGGTAAAAAGAGGAAAAATTGCCCTTTGGATGTGCCGCTGCCACGGAACTCAAAGGAAAAGAATAGGAGGAAAAAGTGGAAAAAAACAAAGGAAGAAGAAGTTTAATGAGCGGTGGATTGAACATTAACTCGGGACAGCAGAAATTAAGACACAGTAGGCCGTAACCGCTGGCCCCATAATCATAATAAACAAAACGGATGTTTCGGGGGCTGCTGTCTCCCCGAGAGTCGCCAGACGAAAGTCGTCACACAATTCAGTTGTACGGGACAAAATGCCGTTTGCGACAAAAGTTAGGCTTACTGCGGCCGCACAACTTCGAATGCTTCGAGGCTTCGAGGTACCTAAGGGTGTACGGGTTCTCCCACCTAGCCCCTCACCAAAGTGGGATCTTTCACCCTCTGGTATAACTGCCCAGGAAGAAGAAGAAGAGCCCCGGCGGTCTCCTGGGCAGAACAGTGGCAATCAATCAGTTGCGTCGTAATTAGACACTCTCCCACCATGGGGAACAAAAGATGGCCGACCACCCAGGTTGCTCAGCGCCCTCCTTGACCCGCACACTCTTTTCCATCTATTTTGACGGCACTCTCCACATTTTCATGGTCTCTCGTGGGAGTCTGACCGAACGCAACATTTTTTTGCACTCTGCTTATCGTTCGGGTGAGCCGTCTTGTTCCATGCAGTGACAGAGGTTCACTGCACATTTCATGTTTAAAGAAGGGACATTGAGAGAGAGAGTGAGAGAGAGTTAGAGAGAGAGAGAATCTTAGACATCCGCACGTCACGTAATTTATCCAAGATAGAGTGCGGAAACGGAAATTGAAGATCTGGCGGCGGATAACTCAGTAATGAAAAAGGTCTGCGCTTTCAATCGACTCCCCCGTCAAATCCTCACTTTCAGCTCTTGGGGATTAGGGGCACTAATAACTGTTACAGGAAGACCTCACCTAACGGCCTTACATACCGCTAAGTAAGCTAAGGTTACCGTTACCTTGGGTAAGGCTCTATGGAGTGAGACATTTACTGCCGGAGTTTAAGGTCAACCTTGATTTTCGGAGTACAAAAAAGAAAATTACGTATCCCATAGCGCATC
Organism: Pelodera strongyloides; assembly: GCA_036852015.1. Taxonomy (NCBI): domain Eukaryota; kingdom Metazoa; phylum Nematoda; class Chromadorea; order Rhabditida; family Rhabditidae; genus Pelodera; species Pelodera strongyloides. Next base: position 281,114 of record JAANDG010000086.1, read on the forward strand.
TTGGTGTTCGTTACGCTCGAAACGTAGCGGAAAACTCGCTTAGCAGGTGATAATTTGGTGAAATTTTTCTTTCTTTTTTTTTACCTGGACAAGTTCACGATCCGTGTAAAAGGTGATTAATTGCTTTCGAGATTGATTATTATTCAAAAACGATAATCCCGTAAAAAGGGCGGGAAAACCTGAATGGGTATACGGTAGCAAATATCTTTGTGGACCTATTTTAGGTTTCATCACGAATAAAAGTACAACCGAGGAACTCAGGAATGCTACAAGGAAATTTTGGGTGCTATTGAGAAAAAAATATTTCTTCCACCAAACTTTTCCATAATATTGAAACTTTACAAAGGTTATCAAACACACACAAATGTGGCTTCTCAGCTTCTCACATAAAATGCTGCATATCTGCATTGATAGGCTTGGACAATAGGGCGGTATTCCTTTTGACAAACGCGAGAAGTTCGCACAGTAAATAGTGAGACTTTTTGAGGAGCAAGCTGAATCATGGCCATTTTTGATATTACTACTTTTATCATGATACCGGCCGGTTTTTGAAACGCATCGTCGACAATTGAATTATCGTGAATTAATGCTAATTTGCTCGAATTTAACTCGATATTTTATTCTAATTTATGTTCATTTGCATAAGATGCATAAGATTGATGGTGCACTCGATGTCGTTCAAAAACCGGCCGGTATTCCACTTTAACATAAACAGTTTCATTCTAAATTTCATTCTAAAAGATAAGGAATTGGCTAAATGTTAGGGACAAATTGTACACCCAGCGTGAGTAGCGTATGTCGGGGAATTTTGTAGATGTATATCCGTGTATGTGAAGTACGCTAGATTGCGTACCATTTGAAGTTGTTTACGTATTGTTTCTATATGCATTTTGTTAATTTATTGATTTATTCCATCCCTGTCACCTAACTTACACGGTACCTATCAAGTTCCCCAACTAATATAGAACCCCCTAATACGCCCTCAATTCTCTCAAAAGAGTATAGAGTCGCAACTTTGTATCAATACCTGTTATCAGTACTAAGCGGTTAATCGCCAGGGATTTCTCTCGCTTGCCAGCCTCACACAAATCGACCACCTGTGGCGATTCTACACTGATTATGCATTTATTGGCCACTTTTTTCGCGCCTCTAAAATGTTCTTTTCTAAAGAACGTCTCGCCGCGAGGTGGTACGATAAGAGAGCGATAGAACATTGGGACCATATATAGAGTAATGTTAAAACACACTTTTTCGACTTTGAGATAATACAAGGGCCGAGTTGATAACCCCAGAAGAACTAGAAATAGGGAGATATATTGTAATGCATATAAGGGCAAACTTAGAAAGTTAGTACCAGTAGTATCTCAACTTTGTCATGAGAGGAACCTCGCTATATATATCTCTATCCATCAACTGCACTACTAAAATACTATTACCGTCAGCTTACAAAATATTCTAAATAGTACGGTCGTGGCTATAATGTCCAAATTGACTATGACTTACGCTATGGCGTAAATTATTCTGTCACATTTGAATGAGGATCACAAAATGGTCCATTCGCGCGTAAAAAAACTCCTTTCTCTAATGATCACTCGCGCTACCGTACTCAACGTCCTTCATAGAAATGCTCTATGAAAAGGACACGAAAAAAGCGCCCACGCACGTGAATAGAAGGCATATAATAGGGGTAAGGTTGAGTTGAATAAAGATTTTTAGGTTGAAGAAGTTGGAATATGATCGTGCAAAGGTCGATGTGACATAAAGAACAAAAAACACAATAGCCACTGCTAAATCGGAAGTTGGCGTGATTGTAAGTAAACGGTCTTATACCCTTATACGTAGTTGCATGCGTGTACAAGTAGATATGGATTGATTTTTACGTGATGCAATTACTAGACACACTTTTACCGAGGATGTCGTATAGTTCGACTAAACTGCAAAAATGGATCATTGCGAAATACAGCCGGTTTTTGAAACGCACCGAGGGTGCAAATGAACATAAAATATAATAAAAAATCGACCTAAATTCGAGCAACTTAACATAAATACGTAAGAACTCAATAGTGCATGATGCGTTTCAAAAACCGGCCGGTATTTCGCTTTAAAGTTGGTTTGGCTCACGAAGGGACGTAATAATTAGATAATATACTTACCAGTTGACAATCGCACGTGTAGAATGGACACGATGTCTTCTTGTGTCCGCGTAGTGGAATCTGTATTCCGTGAGCATTACATCGTGCGCATTGTGGGTCCCTGAAATAAATGCTTTCTTAGAGCGGTATTGCACGTGGTTTGCGAAACGTTTATGCATGTGTACCCTATTGGGCAGTTCCAGGTTCCAGCACAGAATGGAACATAATTTGCAAATAATACATACCGGTTTTGCTGCGTATTCAATCAATATTGTACTTTGTACATTGCATTTCGTAATTTATATCCAGTTCGCACCTGCTACAGTTATACGGTAGTTCGCCATGAAAAGGTGACAAAAAAAGATTTACAATAAGGAAGCTGTAATCCGCGTTTTTTCCAAAAAATTACGACCTTTCAATACAGTAACCCAGACAGAGAAATGCACGAAAGTTGCACAATTGCGCGTTTATTGTTTTCTCGCTGGCACGCTCCATTCCCACGCTGTGGAGGGACAATAAAGCGGCGAAAAGTTGGAATCGAAAAACTATTTTGTTTTGGAACTGTTGCGGACCACTTGGACCTCTTCTCTTGGAATGTTTGAAGTTTGAAGATCAAATGTGCAAGGTCCTTCGTGACCCAATTAGCTGAAGCCTTTTACGATGAGTCAAGTAGCTTACTACAACTAACTCTTCGAGGGGGACTGTAACATTGGTGTTTCTTATTGCTGTCTCTGGATACTTATATGTGAAGATATATTCCCAAAATATTATTTACCCAAAGCCAGTTTCAAAATTTCCAGATTTGGTTTTCAACCGCGAAAGTTGAAATTTAGAAAAAGGTGACAACTTATCCACACTAATCGTTTGTTCACCCGGACACACCTGACCCAGTGATCCTATCAATGACTTCTTAGGGAGAGATTTATCATCAAAAAAGTGTTAATATCAGCCGTTTTTGCCCGATTTTCCTCCCCGGTTAATATGACTTAAAGTGATAAATGGGTGCTGTTCAGGAGCCGGCTCTTCGCAACAGTCTGCAAAAAACGCAACGCGCCGCTTGCAGAATTGATAGCCAATAATCGCTAGAGCATGGGACAAAACGGGGATACTGTAGTTATTGATCGGATTTTTATTGCTACGAATTCCAGGAGAAATTTGAAGGAAAGAGTGTGTACTATGAACATAAGGTCAAATTTAGATGAATAGTTTCTATGCTCATGATCTACAGGATTTAGAGAAGGGCCTTATAAAGTTTTGACCAAAACAAGAAAATACTATTGGGGCTGTCAACAAATAATTAAAGCGAAGTACCGACAGGTTTTTGAAACGCATCGTGGACAACTGAATTCTTACGTATTTATGCTAATTTGCTCGAATTTAGCTCGATTTTTCATACTAATTTATTGTCATTTGCATAAGCTGCATAAGAATGCTGGTGTACTCGATGTGTTTCAAAAACCGAACGGTATTTCGCTTTAATAAGGACAAAAAAACTACCGTTTAGCGGTTATCTACTTATTAACAGGGCTTGTTACGTATGCTAACACTATAAATATGTTGTCACAGTACCCTGATGCTAGTGTGATCTGATGCTAATTTTTGTTGATTTCTGCTAAAAATGGACGGATTTGCTTTGAGAACCCCGTCTGAACTAGCTCTTATAAATGATCACTGATCATCGAAAACGCAACAATCAACCATCGACGCGTTGAACAGTAGAAAAAAGATCGAGTTGACAAGATTTGGATCGAAATGAATTAGGAGAAAAGTTTTTAAAGGACCCCATTGTCAGTGAACAACTAAAGACGAGTAAAATGTGTTTTCGATACCTAAAATGGTTTTTAATCACTAGCTCAACGATTTAAAGAAAGGCTCATTGTCGGGCACACAGGAAAGTGGAAACCCCGATATGGCCCCGATTATTTTACAAAAAAACCCGGATACCCTGATCAAGGTCGGATTTTTTGAGGAACGTGATCGGGGCCATATCGGGGTTTTTGGTTTCCCATGTACGTGTAGCCCTAGGTAGCCATAGTCAGAAACCACAAGAATAAGTAAAACGCTAATGTGCTTAAGATGCACACTTATATATTTTATATAATGTGTCAATAAATTATTATTATTATTATTATGTGCTTTGTTTTCGTGAGAGACGAGTTTGTGAAGTGACGAAATTGGTAAGAACCCGAATTACACGAGGAACAATGCAAGAAAATAAGTGATCAGACAACAGTGACCGTAGGAAAAATAACCCTGGGTCTTATGTAGACTGGGAACTTGGCTTATATTATAGTAATGCATGAAAACTAGGGGAGAGTGTGAGAGAGAATGATTGAGAGGGAGCAAATAAGATTGCAAAAACGAGCATAGACTAAATACTAAATCATAAAACAATCAACTCCACGATTTTTATCACTATCTGCAATCGAATAATTACTGTAAATAATTAAACTACAAAGTACAAACCTAATTTTCCTCCCGTTAATTGTCTTCTTCTCATTCCCACTGCCAGCTCTTCCCTTGTTGAGCATGTTGTTCAATTGTCTCCTTTCCTCCACCATACTACACTTTGAGCAATTGCAGTTTGAATACCTATAAGGTTACGGTACTTAGGCCGCTTAATAGATAACTAACCTAGAAGGTACTGCGGCTAGTCCCTATATGTATGTATCCCCCTGTAAACCGGGGCGCACACCACTTTAAAAAAATTGTAGACCACACTAGACAACTGTGGCCTCCTGGTTTTTGAACTACAACTGGAAGGGCTAAGCGTAGACATGGTCGCTCAAAATACACCTTTCTCCGGCGGCCAAAAAGGCCCACCACGTGAGCGTCGCAGTCTGTGCGCCACACAAGAGCAAACACCTAAAGGGCCAACCCATTCATGGAGCGTGCCCGCGGGCGATCCTTGATGCGCTACGCGCGCGCTAGCCTCAAACTGAAAACACTACTAGGCAAACAACTGGGGGCTTTCGAAATAGTGCGTCGCCGAAATTTTGGCGCAAATTCGAACAAAACTCTTTCTACTTTGAACCGTAAATCGAAGATCAGATGAGGAAAAAGGTGCGATTTTTTGAAAATGCAGAAGCTTTGATGTGCGAGAAACTAGGGGTGACATGACAACAGACAACATAGTTGATGTATACAGCTGATGCAACAAAATAGACACGTATGGATCTGTGAGAAGACAAGATAGAGAAAATGAATAGTCGAAATAGAACTTACACTTATGCGCCACACCACAGAAGTGTCCACCGCATGTGGTATTATAGCTTACGCAAAAACTTTGCTTCATTTTTATCGTATTTTGGACAAAAGCTCGGCGATAGTTAACTACAATTTGGACATTATATAGGAAATAGAAATTGTTACAAATTGTACTACTTACAGGAAAAGAAACCTGGCAAAAAGACATATTGTAGGCCACCAACGATTGTGTGAATCACATGTTTAAAGTACAAATAAGACATGACACCGAGCGGAGTAAGAAGACGTTATAGAGAAGCGAAAAAATACGCGCTGTGAAACCTAGCCTTGTAAGAAGAAGCATTAATTTCCAAATGTTGAGAATACGAAATATTTATTAAACGCCGGTGAAGGATTTCTAGGATACAATAGAATAGGGATTATACGAAATTATTTTTGAGAAGAAAGTTTCTGATTTAATAAGATTAAAACATTTGTCTTGGTTTTGGAGTAAACATATTGTGATCAGGATAATAACGAGAGACAGAGGAGAAGATGGAAAGATAGAGGATCACAGAGAGAGAGAGAGAGAGAGAGAGAGAGAGATGGAGAGAGATGGAGAGATGGTTGGATCCTTAGACAACTTTTTCCCGAACACTTGTAGTCTACTCACTTGCAGTATGGTTTGTGCCCTTTCCGATTAAAATGGAAACCATGATTGAGACATCTCTGGCAGTAGTACTTCTTTTCTTCTGTAGAACCCGCAGTGCTGTTTGTACTGGATGGCGCCGGCGAGACTGCTGGCAAGGGTACTGTAGTTGGGCCTTCTGACGAGGTCAGGCCTGCACCCTGTACAAGTTCGGTGAAAACCTGCCGACACTCCTCCATAGGCTTGCAGGCTTGAGTGTAATATAGCAATGTGACTTAAGCTGACCTCAAAGGCCTGGCCTAAGGTTAGGTAAGTGGTGTAATGTCCCGAATCGAAGGGCGGTTCGACGGAGCGTTTGACTCTCACTGCTACAAGGAGTAGAATTGAGATGCGAGAGACGGGGAGACCGCAGAGATGAGAGAGATGCGGAGGCAGTACAGAGACAGAGAATGAAAGAGAAGGACCGCCCACTTTCCGAACGAACAGCCAACTGCGAACGCCCGGCTGAGGCAGGAGAAAGACCACACACGACGCGGCCAGACAAGGGCAAAAAATCACCGCCGCGGCAGGGCCGTCGCGATAACGCGGCGACAGACACGCAGACGTGCAGAAGAAGAGAAGAAGCGGTTAGCAAAGTGAGGGATAATGTTGCCATATCAATGATGGGAAACGTTGGGTGGAACGGGAATTAAAGGGAATTGAGGACAGTGAAGCAGAAATTCGCAAGTAGAAACAAATTTCCTACTGCTATATTTGTTGGAATTGAATACTTCAGGAGCCTAGTGTATGTGTATATACACTTCGCTCGATGTAGCATCTTATAAACATATGATCATACCAAGACTTTTTAAGCTGTAGCGCTGGGATTGGGGTCTACAGGATACTTTTCTGTACGGGATTGAAAAGATACGAGATTGTTTTTACTATATCTGTCCACATTCGCACCAGTATCGTTCTAGCGAACGGGGAAAAAAACACAAAGAAAAAAAATATGATCTTACGCTCTTTTTGTGTGTGTGCGACACGACCACCCATTGAGCTGGAAAGCTTTTGTTTATTTTTTTTTCTCTTCGTTTCAAGTTTTCTCTCCCAGACAGGAGGTCAGACAACTAGACGTCTAGGGTGCCTAGCAAAATTGAAATAAAATAATGCTTTATCTATTAACATATAATTAGCATAATTAGCATAATAATTATAGTCAAATAATGGCTAACATAGTTAGCAATATGGTCTTGGGTCCTCCGACGGACGCACTAGCATTTGGTACATTCAAAACACGTGCACACTGTCGGCCTTTCGAGCCAAAAAAGATTATTCTTATTAGTAATACGAGAATTATTAATCAGTCTTGATATAATAATTTTTAAATTGTTGTGAAAATAATATTAATCCCATGATTGTTTGGCTAGATTTCTGTGTTCTGAACCCTAAATAGCTCTGTGGTTTCTCTGTAAACCTCGGCGCATTCCAAGAGTCTTTTTTACGTGTGGACGTGGAAGGCGCACGTTCATTCTCTTAGTTCATTGGAACAGTCCTTGAATCAGGTGTGCACTTAGACTGAAAACATTAGCATTTCAGCACCTACTTCCTTGTTGCAGGCTTGATTTGGGCGCAGGCTTGAAGGGTTGTAGGGCAAGTCACCAAGTTGCAAACCTTCAAATGCCAAGATTCCGGGAAACATAGCATAGGAGATGTTTAAGTTCTTGTTGATAAGGGTTTTAATTTATTTATACGGCAAAAATTTAAATAAACCGTCAAATGAAGATTTCTAGCCCTTGAAAAGGGCATTTCATGCAGCTTTCAGACACGAGCGTAAAATACATAAATAGGAAACAATCGAAAACAAAAATATTTTCCCCACTAGACCGACCACCCACGATGTCACGATTGATTTCAAATTCTGGCTTGCTGACACAACGCAACGATTAGCATCTCATTACTTATTGTTGGTTTTGCTAGTTGAAAAGTTGAAAGTCTCTCTCACCCTCTTTCTCTTCAGTTTCTCTATAATCATACTTTTCTCTCCGTCTCTCTCTCTCTCTCTCTCTTCCCTATCTCTCTCCCTCACCTGCTGCGAAATTAGACTGTTAACTGGTCGGAGCTGTTGTTGCGAATGATGTTGCACTTTGCGGTGTTCCGCTTCTCGGCGTCTCCTCGAGAACCGTTCTATTTTCTTGGCTTCTGCTCTCCTTCTCTCTGCCAACTCACTTATCACACTCTCTCTCAACCACTCGTCTTCTCTCTATATCTTCTCTCTAATAGTGCACTCATTCTACATTTTGTTGCGAAGTGTGTGTGTGTGTTTTGCTCGCCGTGTGTGGTCCGCTGCTCCGTGCCCAGGCACGGGGAAGTTCCGAAAAAGATTTTCAGACTTGTTCATCAGACGACAATTGAGAAACCCGGGTGTACTCCTTAAAGCGATATGACAGCCGGTTTTTGGATCTTATATTGGACTGCAAGAATGTTATATGCAAATGTTATACTTTGAAAAATCGTCGGGGACTAACGCACATTATTTGCAGATGTACACTGGGAATACAGCGTCCAGCATACGTTTCAAAACAGTATGTTATTCCGCTTTACGGTGCTTGAGAAAAATAGTTTAACGCCGATAGATTAACTTCACATTTGACATACGCATCATGCACGGGAAACTTGTATAATGCATATTGATGACGTTATTTCACTATAGTACTAAGTTGTGAGCTTTTCTTCATGGAAATTTTTCTTCGTGGTTACTAAATTGTATTCGTTGTGATGATTGGATGAAATCTGTGCAACTTATATGACTATTATGATCCCAAGAGCTACAGTATTAAAGCATTATTTTACCTACTTTGGGGAATTTGCATATGATACGCATATCCTATGTATCCTATGCGAATTTGGTGCCGGAAGCTACGGAATGGCACAAAAAAAATTGCATAGGATACATAGGATATGATGCGCATCATATGCAAATTTCCCAAAGTAGTTACAATACTGCTTTAAAGGGAAATACCGGCCGGTTTTTGAAACGCATCGTGGACAACTGCATTCTTATGTATTTATGCGAAGTGGGGTCCAATTGGGGTCTACTTTTTATGCTAAATTATGAGCATTTGCATATGACGCATAAGAATGTTGGTGTAGTCTATGCGTTTCAAAAACCGGCCGGTGTTTCGCTTTAAGCTTTAATTATATTCGTTTTCCCTTATATGATATACAGGTATACTGTATTGAAAAATAAAACGCGTATAGGTAAAAAGTCGCATTCAATGTGCAAGGAATTACCGAGAATTCGACGGACGTACATGTACATATCCTAATAACCTTTTTTGAGATACCGTATATTGAATACATGTAATTATTTCCTCTAGAATAGCCACGCTGCAGTTGGACATTTTTCTTACAACGAAAAAGAATTCATAATCAAGGAATCTACGTGCTTTTCGGATAATTTTCAACGGCAATTATTCTGAATACATCCAATTTACCTACATGCGCGCTATTGCAAAGAAACTGTTTTTTTTTTCGGTTTTTATTTATTCTGCAAGCCTTTGCGCACTCAGCGCAAATTGAATTCAATTCAGGTTGCTTATATGTATTTTATATTTATTTGCATTTTTTTTGTTGAAGGCTTCGGCTGCAAAGATATGTGCAAAGGGAATATGTACACGAATTCGTTGTTGGACGATCATATTCATATTCTGGAAATATTTCATTGGCAATTGTCAGATTGATAGCATATTTTGATGCTGGAAAAAATATAAATATAAATATGTTTTTTGAATAGTTTGACGTTTGACCTCACCTCAAACTATGGATCATAAACTGGTTGAGAAATCGCAACATAGTATCGCAAACAGTTATACACAACACTCACACATTCTTTTAGAATCTATCTATAGCTCTCTGCATCTCTCTCTCTAGTTCTCCCTCTCTCTCTCTCTCTCTCTCTCTCTCTCTCTCTCTCTCTCTCTCTCTCTCTCTAAAGCGAATTCGAGGTTTGCATACATTTCCCAATCCGTTCTGAGGGTCTTTTCCGCACGCACACACAACCATTCAAAGCACAATTCATCTTTTTATAGTCGCGGCGACAAACTGCGGTAGGTCGCGACGTCGCGCGTTTTTTGTCGCCCTCGCGTCGCCTGCGCTCTGGTCGCCCGGGCACTTTTTTTGCGACTTCCCCCGTCGTTCTGCCGGGAGAGCCAGTTGCTCATGGTCGGAATCTCCCCAGAAGACGTACTATTTCCCTGGATTCTAGGTCTGGGCTTCATCGGATGCCGTGCTATTTCGTCGGAACAGGAAGGCAACATCTGTTGGGTTGCGAGTGTCAACAGCCACAACACATTGGATGGGTTCAGAAGCGGGGCAAACAATTCAGGGTGGTCTGGAAACCTTGGAGGATCAAACTGCAGACTACTCTTTGTTTGAAAGAAGTAATCAATATCAGTGAAGGTATGGACTATGCGACATCCTTAGGTTCTCATTTATGCTGGTCACGACAGGCCTTGATTTACAGAACATTAGTTCTGAACCCTCCGAAACAGTCCTGACACCGCCATGAATGGTCCTGAGACCGTCCTGAAACCGTTCAGAAACCGTTCGGAAACCATCCTAAAACCGTCTTGAAACCGTCCTAGAAAAAAAAGGTGGTCAGAGTGAAAGCTGCCGCGTGGGCGAAGTGTTAGAGTTACGTCGACAAGTTGTGCAACTTGGAAATTCTTGCATCAAAACTCCCTCTAAAGTGTTCTCATTTGTGGCAAGCATAAAAAGATTTTTTGGTCGCATTGCATTGAGCTAAAAGTCCATGTCCAAATTTGATTAAAACATGGTTGTACATAAATTATAAAGCTCACAGTATAGAATAAAATTGCCGTGCTTTGCATTTAATAATTATTCAAGATATTGGTCACTAGGTCCCTTATTGGTATGTATGTGTCGTAAGGCACTTCATCTTAGGTAACCATTTCGTTTTATGTACACTGTCACTGTGAATTATTGTGCATGTTATTCGTTGTGTTGTTGTTTCGTTACCTATAAATTATTATTATTAAGTGCTGCTGAGCACGTGCACACATACTACATTCTATCATAGCCCGTCAACTTTTGATCATAAACCGATTCTACGCCAAAACCCAATTATGTTTTCTAAACCCATACAAATCTTATTAATTCAGAAAGCATTCACAATTTTCAATAGTAAAAGTGGGCTCAGTGAACCATCTTTTTGCACATTCCGTGGAAATAATTAATGTAATTTGTTTGATTTATACCGTATTCCAGGTCTTGGTTTAATGAGCTTGTATATAACCATGACCCTTTCTTATGTAAATTTCTTTTGCCTTTTCGTATAGAAAGAGACCTACCGCAGAAACGAGAGGCCCTCAAAATTCCAGCTAATTAGAATCTGTTCTCTGTTTTTGAACACCTTGCAAAAAGAGTTCCATATTTTCTGTTTTATATTGTTCGTACAATCGTACTGTAACGTGAGACTGTGAGGGAATACTGAAATACTGCATACTTGTTAATTTTCAATTAAAGAATAAATATATACTAATTACAAAAAGGAGGTTTTTTATTAGCATTCATATCCAGGAAACGGAGCTTTACGGATAATTAGTTAAAAAAAACTATTCATTCATACATATAGGTCGATTCAAAAGGCGCGTTCGAGATGGGGAAAAGGTGGTGGAAGTCCGGAAAAGAACCGTTCGAGATGGAAGCGGAAGCATGCAGGAAAAGCAGAAAACACTGTAGTGGAATCGTTGTGGGATTATTATTTTTAACGACTGCCGGATCTAAAAATGGTCTGTCCGTTAGAAGTCGACCCCGACGGTTACGGCTAAATAGTGGAAAAAAAGCGTTTCCACTACCGTGTCTCCACTTGTCCAGCAAGTAAAATTTACATTTCCGGTGCCCATCTCGAGCGGTTCCTTTCCGGAACTCCACATCTTTTTCCCGCCTGGGACGCGCCTAAAGCGTTCTCTCCTCGTTGACTGGGCAGTGTGGCTTTCTCATAATCGGCGGATAAAGGATATTGTTTGCAAATGTCCATTTAGGATAATCATGTTTCCGAAATTTACGTAAAGTGTAAAGTCGTTTCTTTTAATCTATTGTACACGTACACCACTGTTTTCATTGGTACAATTCCAATTATGCAATTATCCAATAACCACTAATTATCCAATAATCGCTGAATGCTAATTATGTCAAGAATGCTAGTCAAATTACTACTTTTTTTCATCACTTTGCATCTGTTTTCGAGAAATTACTCGTAAGTAATGTGAAAAGTAAACCCAGCTCCCGTCTCTGATCTCCACTGATAACAATCAGTATATGCGTGGAAGGACACATCTATAATCCATCAGAAATCCGCCCGGGATGACCTTTTGTCCCCGGAATGACCCCGGGAGCTGCCCGATCAGGGAGTGGGAGGCGCCGCCCAGACTAAGATATCATACCCGGTAATCTTTTCTGTTGATTATATGTTTCTATGCAGATTTCACTTGCTAGTTATGCTTTGCGAAAGTGTCGTGACCCAGAAAACTAGGTCACGGCGAGTTTAAACACTGGAGTTACCGGTGGCTGTGTTTTATAGGTTTTAATCAGAATGTTTATATACAACTAACCAGAAGGCCATATTTACCATTCAATTCCCCATGGTGAATTCCCCGTCTTTTTCTCTGTGTGTCTCACTTTAGAGTGCTATTTTCTGTCTCCAGGGAATATTTCCCCGAGGGAATGGGAGTGGTGAATATGGCTCTGAAGATGCTGTCTGCTGCCTCCATAGGAAACGTCCGTAGTCAACATTCCAAAAGTTTCATTCATCTTATCTCATATAACACGCATAATAATATTCCAGGTTTCAAAATATAGTCGTTTTCATCACCAGCAAACAACAATGTTTTTATATATTTTCATCGCGTTTCTGGCACTACTTCATGTTACACAAGTGGGCGCAATGATTATAGGTATTACGATTTTTATATTTATTGATATTATTTATATTGTAATTTCCTCAGCGAAACTGCCCATGTAGATTGGTGTTTGAGTTCAAAATGCAATAGTTATGCACATGGATGTCGATCGCCAGGAAAAACCGAGTGGTTTTTCCTTTAAAGCGAAATACCGTCCGGTTTTTGAAACACAGAGCAACCTGAGTGACCATCATTCTTATACAGCTTATGCAAATGATAAGAAATGATAATAAAAAATCGAGCAAGTTAGCGTAAATACGTAAGAATTCAGTTGTCCACGGTGCGTTTCAAAAACCGGCCGATATTTCACTTTATTCTTAAGTTCGATAAAATTCAGGTCAACCAAAGATAACATGCCTTGGAATGGCTGCAGTAATAGAGCTGGAAATGGACAAGCCCTTTGATGGCCATGTTTATCTGAGAGGACACTACGGTGAGCTAATTTTATCAGAAGTCAGAAGACTGACAATAAAATCCCAATTTATTTCTTGGAGTTCACCACGATTCTTCGTTGTTATACTCCTGTTAGCAGAGGACTTCACCCGTACACCTTTATTCATGGGAGTACAAGGTTTGTTTGTGACATGTTCCGCAGAGGTCCTGAGCACAGGCGACGAGTTCCAGATGACAAATTGCTCGACGTCTTCGGGCTTGGGCCAGTATGCGTTGTATGAAGCTTACCGGTCTTCGACAGAAAACCCCACCCTAATACCGAGTCCCTTATTCTCATTAGCGCGAAGAACCAGTGACATTCTAGAGCTTCCTTAGTACCTATACCTTTGTGCTGAAACATTATATTAAAAGTTTGCAATGTTTAGGAAACTCCAACTGTCATAAACGATTCTTCAACGCTTCAATAAAACCAAAAGTCGAGTTTGAATTTGACCACTGTGAGATGAGACGGAAACGAGAGGTAATTATTTATGCTTATTTTTCTCATCACCTTTCGTCTCTTTCTCTCTCTTTCTCTCTCCCCCCTAATTTCTACCTTTACCTCTTTAACTGTCTCTCGCTGTCGACCTTCTTCCCTCTCTTTCTTGGTCAAAAAAAAGCAAAGTTGGTACCTTCAATGTTACTTGTCAAGTTACAAAGCTTAGCGAAGCGTTCGCGAGATGTTCGCGAGTCACCGTCGGCGTTGTTGATTATGCCACTGCCATTTTTTTGTTGCTATGGACGCGTTTCTCTATCCACGAGCTTCATATACTTGCGATTGTTATTATTACGCAATTTTCCAGGCAAATCCACGCGGTGTCAGTTTCAGCGCCACTGTAATCGTTGCTCATCATGCACGTTTGATCACATATAAGGATGCTGCATACGATGTGTGTTATTTACCTTTAATATCGGCTTTTAGTATAATGTAGGCACGAACTGACGAACTTTCTTCATAGGTTTTTGGTGTATCTTGCTTAGGAAAGTGCACAAAAAGCGAGTATGTATCGATGTATTTATTCAGGGAGCCGCCTATGCCCAATACTTTATCCAGGTCAAATGCTTCTATTTTCCAGGTCAAATGCTTCTTTTTTCCAGGTCAAATGCTTTTTCGTCGATAATTCTCGGCGTGTCGATATCGATTTAAAAGTCAGGTGAGGGTCAAAAGCAAAATTAATCTTTTTCATAACCGTATGATATGATGGGGGTTTCCACGTATCCCAAAAATTCGGTGTGATACTGTCAAGACTACCGTATTTGGTATTTCTACACGAAACTGGTTTATATAATATGAAAAATAAAAAAAATATTCTCGTGCAGTTCCAAAATACTGAAATTTTCACCATACTTAGAAACCCCATTATGTCGACATATTCAGTGTCACTTACGTGTACACATAATATCGTACGCATGCGCTGCGAACTATTCTAGGAATTCTATGAGCTGAGATGCACTGTTCTTCCCTGCCAATGAACCATATTATAATATTGAACATGTTTAGTTCCGAGGCGCCTGCAGTCATGGAAGCGGTTCCTGAACTCCCTTCGTGCTCTTATGAAGTAATCTCCTCGAACGACAACCAGACCACAAGTAAGTATTGTCGTCATCATAAGCTCTAAAAATCGGGTACATTAAAGGGAGAGGCCCATGAGAATAAAGTTTTCCTCAATTTATTTGTAAAGAATGTCCGGAATTTCAGAAATATTACTGTGAAAACGGCATTGCTTGAAGCCTAGAACTCACAGAGTTATTCCCCGGCAAAGGGTTCTGCCAGGTACCGTAGTCATAATCAATTCTCTCGCTTTTAGGGTATTCTTGTATTGCAAAAGCCTCTTTATAGTTGTAGGAATGATCTTTATTCGTTTGACCATTATTATATAGAGAAAGAATGCAAATGAACGAATATAAACCGTAAAAACGAATTTTGACCTTGCTGACTACGGTACGTAGTCGAACTGTTTGCCGGAGAATAACTCTGCTAGTTCGAGGCTTCACGCAATGCGGTTTTCACAGTAATATTTTTGGAATTCCGGGCGTTCTGTACAATTAAATTGAGGAAATATTTTTTCTCATGGGCCTCTCCCTTTAAAGGGACAGGCCCATAAAAGTAAACCTATATTTACGCTACGTCCATAGTGACTATCAAGCATTTTTATTACAATATATACAAACTAAATTTCACATTTATTTACCATTGAAAACTTTTTTCCGATGCGCTCTGCTCAAATGTATACCGTAGAGCCGCAAATATCCTTGTCGTCAACGCAAATTTATCGTGAAATTATAATGCGATTAAAATTTGCATATATAGCTTTGAAATCTGCAGTTTTATTGTATACATTTGAGCAGAGCGCATTGGAAAAAAAGTTGCCTAGGGCGAATAATGGTGAAATTTAGTTTGTATATATTGTAATAAAAATGCTTGATAGTCATTATGAACGTATCGTAAATGTAGGTTTATTTTGATGGGCCTGTCCCTTTAAGATAGTAATATATATTTCCCTACACCACGATTCGTTTCACGGCCAACAGCTCAGTTAGTTTCCGAGGTGTGGCAAAGCAAGGAATAAGTTTCTGTTATTTGTCTACAGGGTGGTCCGAAAGTTTTAAACCCTGAAAGATTTTTGTTTGAAATGGAATAATTTCGTGTGTTTTCATTGCCACGTAATTTTTCGCACGAATGTTAGTTATACTATTCTCTAAGGCACTGCGAATAACCATGTTGCTACCTTTACTGCTTGTTGAATAATGCTGTCGGAAGCGAACAAGGTATCCTCTTTTCAGACGAGTGTCATTCATGAACCAACAGAGCCACCAAAACTAGCATGAGCTTTGCTAGTCGGTCCAGGATGCCGAAAACTGAAATACTGAAAAATGCTGGATATCTACTAAATCTCTGAATTTATCTCCATTCCAGAATTCGCCCGCGTGGGCGATTCAGTGATGCACCGTTGGCAATGCGGTGGCCCGAACGCGCGTCCTGGAATGTTCTGCATGCGAGTGCACTCGTGTGTCGCTAGTGATGGAACTGAGAAGCATCCGGTAGTAGATGCATCCGGGTGAGTATTGATTGATTTTGCTCATTGTTATATTACTGATTATCATGAATTTCGGAAGCATGTTAATTTCTTTGAATGTCAGTAGTTTAGTTTAGGCGCAATGCAATAATTGCGATATTGAAAAATAGCTTGGGAACACAGTAAACCGGTAATAAGTACGCTAGGTTTATGATAATAGTGATAAGGGTAATAATGATAAGACTACGGTGGATAAGCTTAAACTTAAAGAGCTGAGGACCTAGGCTTCCGACACCAAAAGCCGAACAAAATTTTCAATGTTTCAATTTAGTTGCACCACCGACACGGAGTTGATCCTTCCGATTCACTACCCATCGGATCTGTCGGCCACGGCACTTTCTCGAGTATTCAAATTTCCCGAAACTGGTGACGTCACATTCATGTGCCAACTTCAATTATCACTCAAATCAGCATTCAATCAGACCTGTCCGGTTGAGTAATTGCCTTTTTGAATTGCGTTTTTTTGTTCCTGACCTTACATGTTTCCAGAAAATATCTTATTCTTTGTGTATGTTTGCCTCGTTACGACTATTTCATTAAGTCAGGAGTTAGCGCGTTCTCCGCGTACAGGAGTGCTCAACGGCGGAGTCGGAAGCGTATTTGGTTTGGTGAAAAATAACTGTCGAAAAACTGTTATTGGTCTTCGTGGCCTCAGGCCCTCAGACGATAGTCATGCCAGTCGTGTGGCCTCCCATTATTTCAGCCCTGCATAGCTCCCCCAAGACTTGGAATTTTGATGTCACCTTATTGTATATGAGATCTTTTAAGCCGCCCGACTGCAAGCACCGTCTGAAGCGATCCCTCTCATACGCATTCAACAAGGATGTGGCAGAGAGACAGAGAATTAGAGACAGTTTCGACGTGGAATCGCAGAGGATTGCAATTCTAGAAAGGACGAAGGATGGGCAACAACTAGGACTCTCAACAGGTATTTTTATTTATATTTTATATTTTCCTTTCTAAACCAAGGGACGTGTAGCGTAGCGCTCCAAACCAAAAGCAGTCACCGCGCGGCGAAAGGGAAGATTGTGTGCTGTGCGGCGCACCTATCGCGCCGCCCCTTCGCCTATAGGAGCGTCGACGCAAGTAGCGCACCCGCACATGAAGTGTGCGTCCGCCGCGATCTCACTGGTGGACGACGCAGCCTCGGAGTTTCATCACTGCACGCTTTAAATTTTATTGGAAACGAAATATCCATGCAATTATTTTAAACATTAAAATAGCTGTTGGTATTGATATTGGTGCACTGCACTTTCTAGGTAACAAACAAGCCCACGTCGGAAAATGTTTCTCAAAAACTGTGCTGAACGGCAAAACTATTTTGGAGGTATGGGGAATTGAACCCCAGACCTCTCGCATGCTAAGCGAGCGCTCTACCACTGAGCTATACCCCCAATGAACTTCATTTTTGTGGAGCGCTTGGCATTCTTATCGCAAAATAACAATCGGCAATGGCAAAATTTTCCCTTTCAGATACGGCTTCACAAGTGCCGAAAATGTGTGCCATTGCTACACCAGCTCTGCTCGGCCTTTCATTGGCTTTTATGCTTTATTTTGTATTCACTATGTGCATTTTCTTCCAAAAGACTCGAATTCATGTTGATTACTAGATTATTTATGGGTGTTTTTGTGTTGTTTTAATTTTTAATAAAGCTTTATCCATCGCTGTTGTATGAATTATCTTACTTACTTCAACATATGTATTTGCCTTGTGGATGACAGCGTAAACTTGACAGCGTAACTGTAACCCTTTGTAGTACACCAAAAGTATGCATTAGATGCATCGATTTGACGTCACTATTTTATCAAGAACGAAAAGTATTTTATCACAGCCAGCGTATTCAAAGAATATCTATGTATTTATATAATATGTATGACGTCAACTATGTCGTGTAAGTGTGAGTATGACTATTGTGTCACCGTTATTTGTATAAATAAAAAGCACAACTTCAAAGACTCATTCGAAGTTAGTGAACTATTCTAATAATGAGTCTATGATCTTTTCGCCAACAATTCGTAGTTAATGCCGGGATACAACTACCACAGGTACAGTCCAGCTCCAAAGTGTTGTTGCTAACAAAAGACTCATTTATTGATTCAATTCCCAAAGTGTGCGCTGCTAAACGCTTGTGACCAAAGTGCGCGGCAACTGCGCCACGCATTCGCTATGGAATTAACCCGTTTACAACACAAATCAAATAAATCAAGTAAATGTTCGTAGAGCGTAGTTTTGAGCAAAGCTCAAGCCGCATTCGAGTTGGGAAAAAGTTGGTGGAATTCCGGAATTCCCCCGTTCGAGATGGACGCGGAAACGTGCGAGGGCAAGCAAAAATACCGTAGTGGAATAGTTGTGGGATTATATTTTTGACAACTGCAAGAGCCAAAAATGACGCTTGACCCCGACGGTTGAGGCTAAATAACGGAAAAACATTTACGTTTCCGGTGTCCCATCTCGAACGGTGGAATTCCGGAATTCCGCAACTTTTTCCCAACTCGTACGCGGCTTCATAGATCGAAAACGATAGAATTTTTGAACGAACGCTGATAGTGCGTAGTGCGTACCGGTGATTCCCTGTGCGCATATGAATTTCATTATTTTCAGGAGCTTCATTGAAAAACGATCAACACTTCAACACGTCACATTGCTTAATTTGTAAAGAGTCCCATTAAAATTAAAACTCTTTTTTTTTTCCAATTCTTATTTTAATGAAGGTATTTAGTGCATGTGTGTTATATTCATTTTTATCCTTTTTGATTAAAATAAAAGTATGATTGTATGATGTGCGTCTGTTCGTGTTCTCAAGTCACAAGTGAAAGGTATTCATATTGACGAGGTTTCGCTGCAACGTCGTGCCACAACGTCTGCCGTGCTCATGTGGGGACGAGCCAGCGAGTGCTTTCAGGTAACGATAACGCACTTGTTATGCAGTTCTTGAAGTGGGCACGGCATGTGCGCCACGAGTGTGCTCTAGGCGCGCGATGCGGATTCAAAAATTCGAAGAAGTACGAGCAAATGCCTAAAACTGAATGATTTGCATACAGTCAAATTCGCAATCAGTTCTTCATCTCTTATGCATTGTCCTTGCTGTGCCGAGCCTTCGCGTTCAGCTTTGAAAGTTCTTTTATTTGTTATGTTTTATGAAGTGGGAAAGATTGCAGAAGCTTGGGTTAATTCCTACAACTTTGCATGTCAACTACGTATGTTTGGCATTCGAAGGCCCATTTATAATACGGCGAATACTTTATTAATCTGTCATTTTTTCAGTTGAATGAGCAAACAATATGGCTCCCAGATCGATATTCTCAGTGAAAGTGTCACTAAGAAAGATGCTGAAGATAAAGACAAAGAAGAAGAGAGCAGCACTGCCGTCATTATTATTCTAATCTTGATTATCCTCTTGCTCGGTGGGTGTTTCATTATTAAAAATATATGCTTTAGAAAGTGCGTGGCCTAATCTCTCTACTGAAACAACAGCGTTTTTGTTTCCATAGACTATTCTATGCTTATGCAACACTGCAAGCGAAACAATGCTCAAGCAATATCCCTGGAGACTAGCTAACCGTAGCCTAGGCCAAGACTTCTGAATATGGACCTAACCTTTCTTTTTACTTATTATCTGTTCCTTTACAAGTACTAATTTAGTTGGCGGAGGCCTATCCTACTATTTTTACAAACGAAAGAAGAAGCAGGGGGCAGTCGCGAAACAGCAGGGGTTTGCTATTAATTGACACACTTATTTTATTTATTTATTAAATATACTAAAAGGTGTGCATCCGACTTAGTAACTTAATTCGTAGTTGCTGGCGATATTCCATATAATGTATACGCAAACAAATAGTTCTAATGAGCACATAATGTCACAGAATGGCACACAATTTGAGCTTCTCCTAAAAACCACGTAACATTCCGCTTTAAAGCTCCTCATATTAGTTTCTTTCACTTGCTCATTTAGCTCAGGCTCAGGCACGCAGATTTCTGGTGGGACGGGAAGGGTAGTTGAGTATGAAAATCTTGGGCCCGATTCCCCAAATGGCCAACCACGCTCCTGGGATTCAAATGATTTTTCACCACAACAACGCACTCCCCAAGGTTTGTATTTACTTTTTTTTAAATGTATTTACAAAGTTTTTGACGTTCGGGAAACGTGAAGGAAAACGTGAGTTTTTTTCCTACACTGTGAGTGTACCTATTTTGGTCATGTGTACTTGAACCCCAGACTGTTTATTTGAACATATCCAACGATTATGTGTAGTGCATTTTTCCTGAAGATTGGCGGACAAGTATACAAGCAAACTATTTCAGGTCAGCAGTACCCTGGAGCGGGCAATAGTCCTCATGGGGTGGGGCCTGGGCCATACGCAGGAGGTCCTGCTGGACCTAAGGGACCCTGCCCACCCGGCCGAGGACAACCACCGTACCCTAATGCTTACCCACCACTGGCCAACGCTCCACCACATCCAAATCAAAATGGACCACCACGGCGCGCATGAGAGTCGATACTTATTCAATAGGTGCGTTCAAATCCCTTGCTCTTTTATTAGATATGTATCGATTTTTTTAGTAGAATTACACGGGCACCTCCCAACCCTAAATACGAGCTGGTATATACACGTGGTTAGTTATATGCACGTGGTTAGACTATGGTAGATCCTGAGCAGGTTAACTTGAAACTCAGATAAACGTTTAGTGCTCGGTTTTATATGTATTGAGATTTCAATTTCAGAACTGCGCCTCCCTTCAGACCACGGCGTCAAAAAAATTTCCAGCATGACACGTATTCCCTGCATTTTTCAGTTCACTTAAGTGTTTTCTTGTCATCATCATCTCTGCAGACTCAGATCTCATCTGTTTACTAAAACACAATAAAGTACAATGGAGTTCCCTTAAAAAGTTAGATTATTCACTTTTGAGTTGTCATTTTTGAGTTGACAGGAATTATGTGAACGTAGAATCCCACTGAATTGTACGATAATGAACCATCGTTCACTATTCTTACCATTTAATTAGATGCTTCGATGATTAATAATAAAAAATTTCAAGTGATGTACTTTGTTCAACTGGTTGTACAGGTAGCACATTCATAAATTAATAGAACTTTTTAAATAAAGAAAATACAAAAACGAACAGCTCAAGGTTTCAAAGGATAAAAGCATGGAGAATTTTCTCGGAGAAAATAGTTTATACTCATGAGAAAGTTCATAGGAAAGTAAATAAAACGTGTCTCATTCGCGATTGCATACATGATTTAACTTGCAGACAAACAGCGTAGCACTAAAAAATGATTTCATACAAAAGCTAATAAGCATTGGAAAAAAAATCAGCGAGATTTTTAAATAAAGAACATTAAGCCATGTGACGTGTTGAAGTGTCGATCGTTTTCCATGAAGCTGTTGAAATACACAACAATTATTCATATCATATGCGTAAAGACGAAGGCTAGAGATTTAATATAAAAAAATTATGATTAAGCTACGAGTGGCAGCTTGCTTAGCTTAGTACCGGTAACATAAACCGGCGGTTTGTTTTCACAATTTTCGCATATACATCAAAGTGAAAGCTCTACAATGATGAGCTACACCTCATTTCGTAACTCGGCCATTTGGAAGTATGTATATTCCAAAATACTATTAAACGAATAGATAAAGGAAACTAAGAACTCACGTAATATTGGAAATCAGTTGTTCTTCAATAGAGTAGTACTAAAGCAGATCACATGCCGTACAGCCGAGAGCAGCTCTTATCGAGGCTGAAAAGCTTCAATTAAAGTTAATATACAGAGAAATTGGATGCTACGAGTGAGAGCGTGATGGGGTAACGAACAAATGGGTGATTTTTTTGTAACACGATGCGAAAATCAAAGTGGACCGCGGTCCACAGAAAACAAAACGCCGGGCCGCGCATATGATAAATGAGCCAACTAGTTTCATTTGCGCAGTTCTTGTCAGGATTACTCCAAACTAGGTACAAAACTGTCAAGCAGTGTAGATACAAAATATCTCGTTGAAGTGTACATCGTATGAAATGAATCAGTGGTCAGAGAGGGTATATTAGAAAGTTTTAGAGATAGAAGATAGAAGATGAGAGAGAAGAGGGATAAAGCAACATCTTAGAATAAAAGTATCACAATATTTCTGTGTCCTGACCTGTTGTCCGTATGGTTGCGCGGAATACTGCTGTGGCTGTGCTTGTTGTTGATATTGGTATCCTTGTTGCGGTTGTGGGTAAGCCGGCTGCGCTGCATACTGCTGCGGTTGTTGTGCATACGCTTGCTGTCCGGCATACTGTTGTGCTGGATATTGTTGCGGTGTTGCGGCGTATGCTACCTGTGCTTGTGGTTGCACTACTTGCGCTTGTTGCACCTCAACTGCTGGCCTGAAACGCAAGTAATCATTAGTCTCGTTCTCATTTAGCGCACTTATATCTGCAGCTTTTCCCGGCGGCTATGTTTTGTTCCTGGGGAATATTTCCCTGGTGAATCTTTGTGTTAAATATGGCTTCAAAATAGTCAAACGTGGGAGAAGTCTTGATTCTCACGCCGGTTTCATTGAGTGAGTGTGGCTAGATTCGAACCCGGGTCAGCTGACTGCGAAGCGCGGATGTTCAAACCGCGTCACCCCCGGTCAACGGCAAACTATACAATGCAAAATATTGTAACACAAGTCGGCTCACGCCGCCTGAGGCGACTTACTTGGAAATATGATTCGTTTAGCAAAGGCATACTTATATACAAAGTTTCAAACGCATCATTAGAAATTCACATAATAGGAAACAGTCGCATATGCATACTTCGATATTGAGCTGCGAAACTCTTGTTATGCCCGAACACGCGGAACTATTGTCGAAAATTTGCATTTCCGTTACGCACATCGGTATGCAAATTAGGCTACAGTTACTCTTTTATATAATAAGATAGGTGTAACTCACGTAGCCTCTTGATTTCTCGCCCTACAACATGCTAGAACTATGAAAAACACGACAACTGAAAGGAAAGTATATTATTTTATCATAATTTTATAGCTTTTACCTTCTTATCAACATTTACATATGATGCTGCACACATATATTATAAATAATGTGTTAATAAATTTGTTTATTTATTTAATTATTTTATGTCTCAAGGGATCAAGCAAGATTCTGAAATTCGGATTGCCACAAACTATTGAAAAATAATAGTCCTTACAAAACACGACTACAACAACCAAGAAGATGACGATCGCTGCAACGCCACCTGAAAATGGGTTTGCCAAGGTTCTGCATATGAAACGGAAGAATCTGTGATGCCAGCATTTTGAGTCTGGAACCCGTTCGCGCACATGTGGCGCGCTCCTGGCGCACAAGCGGCACACTGCATATCCTCAATGTATTTTTCAAAAATCATGATCTCGCTCATAAAATTAACGCCATCCTCGGTATTGCAAAGAACAAATTAGTTTGAACGCTGCAGTTACAGCCGTACAAGGTAAAGCTACGGCATGAAAAACAGAAATAAAATACAAGGAACACAAACGATCCATACAATATTCTGAGTGTGCTTCTGAACTTACCGGGAGAAAGTTTTCCTCCTCCTCCTGAAGAAGTTGAAGAACTTGAACCGACCACGATTGGAACATGACCATGAGCATGATGGTGGTGAACCACTCCGGGAGCGTGGACATGCACGTGCCCATGCACGTGGTGGACCACTACGAAGTTCTGAACAGAAAGTCGGGTGGTCAAATGGCTAGTGGGTTCGTCTCTAACGCACTCGACGCGGGTTCGAGTCGGGGCAACTTTGAAACCACCACCCGGCGAGAGAGTTCGAGTCGCGCCAACTTGAAACTCCACCCGGCGAGAGAACTTTGGGCGATGACTCTTGGCCCTAAACCGAACATCTGGAATTCGATCTATTATTAAAACATAAATAATGTATAGATTGTAGCGCCATTGACGGTCATGCGCACTTCAAAATTCAAAACAATAAATAGTTTGACCAAAACTGTGGAATACCTGTAAGGTAAGAAACGAGCACAGAATTATAAATTTAAAGCTCCGATTCATGACTGGTAATGTAGGAAATGGGAGACCGTTTTCTTAAATAGCCAAGAAAGTATTTACATAAGGCAATAGCCAGTTGTTCTATGTTAGAGTAATGTATAATTATAAGTTTCTGCTAGAAAGCATCCATATAATTTTTTCTGTTACAGCAACGATAAGCTCCCGGGTGGCTGTTTCTTTTTAAACACATACAAGGGCCCGATTGTACGGCCATGTATGCGATTTGCACTTGTGAAAATGACAAATGCCTGCCCATGCTCAGACCATTTTTCATGAATGTCAGCTGTCTACCGTAACCCATGTGAATAACGCATTTGACATGGTCCTACAGCGAAAGTGTACCAGATCCGTACTATTTTGAAATAGATCCGTAGTAGATTCAAAATCGTTGCGGGCCCATGTCATTTACATCGACTCGAACATGAAAAGGCATTTGTCATTTTCGCATACATGGACAAGCCATCAGGTTCATAGAATATTTTTGCCTGTAGTGGAAGTGAGCAATACCAGCAATGGAGGTTTTGACGAAAAGAACATCAGTCATTCATAGTCTATTCGAGTGTATTTATATGAATATGAGTCCTCGTGCATTGCTACGTGTACTACACGTGTACATATTCTGATTGTCTTTTTTACCGCGAATCATTATCACAATTATTTTTAGGACAGAGTACAATCGAATACACTTTTTAGCGCAAACAAGTTATTCCCAATTATTCCGTGCAATAGCTTCATAATTGCAAAACGATTTTGCAATTCTGGAAAAATTCAGCATGACTTTTTTTTTACGTTGGGCCGTTAATATCGTCCGCGCCAAAACGGGCACCTCGTACCTCGTACTAACAAAATTTAGTATATCAACAAAAAACTCAAACAACTACTGAAAGGGGAACCCTAATTTGAATGTTTATTAGACTCTCAAAAAGCTTGTTCTTTTCCAAGAAGCATATGCATAGCCATAGCTACTTTAATATCCGAATACATACCATACCACCAGAAACTTATAATTCGACTTTACAGGCCAATACGCAATCTGAACAAGGGTAGGCCGTATTTAAATTCTTTCTTGGTATTTAAGAGAATAATTTGCTAGTTTCTCTCATTACTGACCATGAATCGAAGTTTCCAATTTATAATTCTATACTCGTTTATTGCTTTACAGGTATTCCACCAATTTTTTTATCAAGCTCAATTAAACTACTGGAAGTGTGACCAAATTTCTAGTGGATAAAAATCTGTATAATTTTGTAATTCGGACTCTCGTTAGGTACAAATATTCTTGTAATTATAACATCTTGTACACCACAACCACCATTGCGGTATCATTTGACTTTGGTTTATTATTCATGACGCAAGCGATAAACATATTCATCTTTTATGTATCCTCTTGTATATCTTCAGCTTTTCAGAGTATCGTTCCCGGGCAGGTTCATCAGCATGGGCATGTCCATGCTCCTGGTCAAGTACATCACCACCACCACGGACATCATCATCACGTACGCCCTATTCCCGTGATACGTCGTCCTGTTGTCGTTGACACAGACGCAGAACCGAGCAGAATCTCGCCTGGTAGGTTCAGAATATTGGCTAGAAGAGTACAACGCGAACTTATATCGCTCCCACTGCTCCTTTCTCATGCTAGCGGCGTGAGATCGACTGGTACAATTAGACATTTTCATTGGCGTGTATTTGTTTACAGTAGCGTAAGTTTTTTTTACGAATAACACATTGAACCTACTTGTGCGCCGCAAGTGGGCCTCGCACAACATCATTCATTCCTTTGCCAAGTCACAACCGACAGACAAGCGATGTGCCGACGGTGTGCCAGGAGTGCGACACGAACTTTTCAAAACTCGCGAGCCCCTGGCATACCCGTCGCTCACCGGCGCTTAGGTAGCTCACGGTATATTGTGTGGCTCCGCCAAGTCATCCCTTTGACTGTCACATTAAAGAATTGTACTTCGGCAACAGAACTTAGAATAAATTATTTTCAGCTGCCGCAGGACTCATCATTGGCTTCTTCCTTCTAGTATGTGTATTTGGTAAGAATCATGTTATTGAGCTAGTGAACAATTAGTAAACGTCCTTGTTAATATTGTCTAACCACCTAGAGCCACAAAAATAATGTCACTTAGAGTGTTATTTTCAAAATAGACTCTTATAGATGAATATACCTCTAGTGTTTGATTGGTTAGACATGTGCACAGAGCATATGCTATAACCGGCTTTCTGCTCAAAACACAACGAGTTGAAATGCAAAATTCATACATTTTTTCCAGGGGCTGTATTTTTCGTTGTTCGAGCATGCTGTTCGAGACGTGCGGAACAAGCGGAGCAAGCTTCGTGAGTAGCCACCATTTTACAATGTTTAGTTACGTGGGATGTATGTATAGCAGTGACTCAGGAAACATTTAAAAAAGATAAAGGACACTAAAACGCTAAGTCAAGAATCCGCGCAAACTTCAGGTGGATTTGCATAGCAAAAACATGACCAATTAACAGTAAGCCTCCGATCTTCTCGTTAAAGGGACTGGCCCATCAAAATCAACTTATATTTAGCATTTGTTCATTGTTTTTGTAAAGGGTAATTATTATAATATATGCATCGCTAAATTTCAGCCAGATTCATCCCCGCTAAAATCTTTCGGTTTCGATAATCGGAGAACCATACCGTAGACGAACATCAATTGCGCCATTATTTTCTTGTCACGTGTCCCGGGGGAATATGGCTATATAGGCAGATACTCTCCCGGGTCCACAATCAGAGCGAGGTATCCTGGGGGTTAAGAAAATAAGCGTGCAATTGTTGTTCGTCTGCGGTATGGTTCTCCGATTATCGACACCGAAAAATTTCAGCGAGATAAATCTGGCTGAAATTTAGCAGTGCATATATTATAATAATCACCCTTTACAAAAACAATGAACAAATGCTAAATATAGGTTTATTTTGATTTGCCCGTCCCTTTAAGCCGAGTTATACCACCCAGGCTACCTTTTGGGGCCTGGAACATATAGAGCTCATGCACGATTTCTTGATAACTTTCCCTTTTCAGTCCGGCAGCAGAGGAAGTGCAGCAACCACAAGCAGCACAAGTAGGATACGCGGCTTCACCGCAACAATATAGTGTATCTCCACAACAGCAATATCCAGCACAGCAGTATGCCGGACAGCAAGTTTATGCACAACAGCCGCAGCAATATGCGGCGCAGCCGGCTTACCAACAGCAAGGATATCAATATCAACAGCAAGCAGCACAACCGCAGTATCCGGGGCAGCAGTACAACTACGCACAGCAGGTGAGCGTCAAGCCTCAAAGACAGGTCGCAGGCCATATGACATTCTGCTTAGGTTTATCAGAGGATTCAACTCTTAAATTCTTGCTCTACATTTTAATATTAATAAATGTTTATTAAAATGAGTAGAAAAAATTGGAACGCTTCACAAATTTACGGCATCCTCTATGGGTCCATGACCACATGCACGTTTTCTCTGTATTGTTCCAATTTTAGTTATGTTCATCGAAATTTTAGTGCGATATTGCATCTGTGTATTCAATTCAGTTTACTTGAACGTATTTATTTGAATCTTTTCAGCCTCGCTAGATGCTACAGTGAGATACGTGCTTTGTTGTAATACTCTATGAAACAACAATTTTCTACCAATATTACGTGAGCAACTCTACTTTTATCCATGAAGACCATGGTTCATTGTCTTTTGGCTAACTCAAGCTAATATTTGCGAATACAACGTGCGGCTTTGGCCGGAGAGCGACATAACATAACATTAACATAACATTTATTACGAACATAAAATGTCGCACAAGTTTTGTCAAGGCAATACCCAATACCACAATAAATAACTATGAAACGTGACATGCTACAAAATACGGGTGGGCCGCCCACTTCGGGCCAAATGGCCAAATATGTATGTGTAGGCGGCGCGCCGGTAATGTAGTCAGGGCAGATATATACAGCTTTTCAGTATATTTTCAGTGCATTTCAGCCGCTTCATGGAAAAACGATCAACACTTCAACACGTCACATTGCTTAATTCCTTTATATGAAAAAAACCCTCGCTGATTCTTTGCTTAGCTTTTGCATAAAATTATTTTTAGTGTTGCTCAATTTCTGCTACTATAATCTTGTAATATGTACAAACTCAAGAACTATACAGTTTCTCACGAAATTTTGGGTGTTTTGTGTGCTTTATATGCAAAATCTACTTTTTTTTTGTATGACATGTTCTCTACACTACAGTAAGTGTGCAAGTACCCTTACACCCTCACCCAATTTTCAACGAGGGTGCTTAGTTGCTTTATTATCACCAGACGGCTATCGCCGCCTAAGGCAACATGGCGATCATACAAAAAAAGTTACTGCTACTTATATGAAACACATGAAACGTATCTTCCAAATGTATGCAATGAAATTTGACTGTTTATTTGAAGAGTTGGGAAAAGTTGCTTTAGCTTTAGCAAAAGCCTGAAACGTAGAAAAATAAATGGTGGAGCATTTTGGTTTACTCAAGACTGCCGCACCGACTCCTTTTTTATTCCCCAGTGCGAATTTGAGATATTCTAATTTTCGTTGTGGACATCCAATCCTTCAAACTCTTCTCCTTTACATAATGAGATACTTTTTCCAAAAGGGAAGCAAAAAACGAAGATTCAACGTTTATTCAACTTTGAGTAAATAAAAGTGCGGTCATATTTTTTTATTTTGGGAAAAAATAATACAGTCGACAATGAACTCTACTAGTTTTCCAAACTCAAATGATTTATACAAATTGTTGTTTTAAGAAGTAGTACACACTGATATGTTTTTAGTGAAAGAGCGGTGTCTGGGAATATGATGTTATGCATTTTTCTGATGTTAATTTCGTTGATATTGTCCTCTGAAATAGCTACTCTTTTTGCAATTAGATTATCATGAAATTCGAGAAACAAACTTTGCCAAGAACAGCAAATGGCATACCAATTAGCAAATAATTCAATTATTACGTAAGTTTCAACACATTATAAATAGCGTTTATTATCTTGAAAATGGCCCCGCGACGTTTTAGGTAGAGCATTTAAGTAGCGCGTCTCTAAACGAATCAACCGTGCATCATATAGCACCCAAAAACAACAGTAAGCGGTGAACCATGAAAAATCGATACCATTAACTTTTCCATCCGATCGGTGGTGGTTGATTGCCTTGTGGGTGGGGTTGGTCACCCTCCGGGTACGGGGCCCCTTGCCGACTTCGAGGTCTGTTGTCGTCAGGGTACGGAGCTTCGGGATACCCCGGACCACCTTTTTGACTTTTCCTTGATCGATTCTCATCCGGGTACTGTCCTCCCTGATTCTGATCGCCAGGGTATGGGCCCTGACCTCCATATGGTGGTTGTCCCTGATCTCCGCCGGGAGGATAGGCACCCTGATCGCCCTGATACGGTGGTGGTGGGCCACCATTTTGTTGGTACGGAGGCGGGCCACCTTGGTAGGGTGGTCCTCCACCAGGTGGATATGGCCCAGGTCCAGGTCCCGGACCCCCACCTTGCATATTTGGATCTCCTCCGGGGTACTGTTGCGGAATATCTTAATAAACGAATATATAGTACTGTACATAGGAACACACCGAATACGTATGCATACATACGTAATCATAAAACCTAGACCATTTACTTGAATCGTCGTGATTTTTTGCTTACAAATGGTATAGGGTAAAGTAGTAATAAATTACAGAATACGGAAGGTAGAATCTACAAACTACAAACTACAAACGTTCGCCGCTCCCTTGTTGCTGTTGTTGGGATTGAGAAGGCGGGTCCTGGGATCCTACATTCGGCATTCCGGGCCCGGGAGCCAGATTAGCATAGTCAGGAGGTGGGGGACCTGACATTTGCTCCTGTGCCTGGGTCTGGGTCTGGGTGGCCTTTATGGGAGCACTAAACGAGCAATTAGAAGAGTTAAATAAGGAAGTGCTTCCGGTATAGGGTATAGGTGCGTGTCTCAATTAAGTTCCCTGTAGCAAATGATATCTCGGTCAAAAAATTGGCGAAGTTCTGTTAGAGCAGCTAATAATGGCCTAAAGAAGTTTTTTGACACTTGGCCACACTTTTCTGACTGTGAGCAAGGTCTGAATATGAACAGAGGTCGTATTCACCAACACACAGGGAGCTCTCCCTAAAAGCTCACGAGCGATCTGAATCTCGTCTGCTCTCGCACTCTATACGCACTCTTTAGCTCCTTGGGGAGGTCACGGAGGGCTCCCTGCGTGTTGGTGAATACGGCCTCTGGTGAACTCTACGTCTACAAGAGAATAAATGAAGAACCAACCTAAACATGGCATTCTTTTCCTTCTTCTTCTTGCGACTGATACAACAATAGATACCGACACCCACGGCAACTGCGACTAAAATCAAGTTTATTTTAAAAACCGTTTGTTCGCTGCATGAACGTTTACTCGGGTGCTATGTTTATAAAGCAACCCATTTTACAAAGTTTTTTTTTTACTTTTTTTTTTTTACAAAGTTTATAAAGCAACCCATTTTACAAAGTTTAAGTTTTGGAAAGTTGAAATTCAAATAACAACAAGATTGCTCTAATTTCTACAGTCGAGAATTACAATACATAAAATACATAAATATCTTCATAGCAATTTCGTAATAAAAAGATAAAAAAACTGACCTATCACGATGATAACTATTGTAATAACTACAGCGGCACCCATTGGGATGGAAGGCACTGGAAATAGTTCATTATTTACTTTTATAACTCATTTTAAACCAAATTCTGGTACGACAGCTAAATACAGCTCGTTGAGTGATGTTTATGTTGTCTTCCCGCACTAGTATATTATAAACGTTATTATTTTTTACTCACCAAACGATTCGGAAGACCGTAAACCAAACACGCGCTATTTTATTTGGATCAACGAATTTGTCAATTTGCTTGTATGCAAATTTGATCGCACATCAACAAGTCTTGAGGTTGCAGTCAAGCTGCGCGGGATCTGGCGCCGCACTCCAACATCTAGCTGGAGAGCGCGCGCGAACCGTGCGCCGCAATATATCATACTGTAAATTAACTAACGTGACCAAGTCCAGGTAGTCGCATTGCCTGACGGACCGTATAGATGATGGTGCCCAGGAACCACATAAACATGGCCATGCGGCCAATAATGTCCATGCCCATAATGTCCGCCGTGAATATGAGGCCGTCCACGTCCACCAACAACAACCGGTGCAGGACGGCGCACGCCGCCCGGCCTACCACGCCGCATAACTAATACTAACATATAAACAATGTTCCACGTTTTTTTCAAAAGATGAAATTAGAATAACTGGTGAGACTTTTAACACGGGCTCTAACCCTTGAACTAAAATGGGTGTCGAAAAAAACTGTAGCCGCCTTTTACAGTAAACTCACCTAGGTGTCAAGCGCCTTCAGTCATATTCATAAATTACCTACTCGGTTCAAAACGCAAAGCGTTTGTTTTGATCATTGCTGTTTCATTGGTTCTGTCAAGTGATTCCGTCAAAGTCAAAGCTCAAAGCAAAAAAAGACAACGTGCACATTATCTCCAGTTTCATCATTGTGATTATCTTGGCACTAATTGTAACTGACGACCATCCCTTTTGCCATATTACACACACAAACCATAAACATCGCAAAAAGCTTATTGATAAAAATACTTTTACTCATCGTAAAAAAACGTTGCCAACTCAGTGACTGAGAATGGAAGTAACACCAACAAATATCATATCTACATTCGCTAGACAATGGAAGATATATTCTCAAGGGGTTAGGTCGAAGGTTAAGCCAACGACCATACTAACATAACAATACCTTAATCACAATGCCTTAATTCCTGCATCAATCAACAAAAAGACAAAAGAATCATGCCAAACTCAACAAAAACTATAAAAACCTCGGCCTCACAGCATGTAATTTTTTGAAGAACAGGCGGGTAAATCCAACAAACAATTAGTGTACCATGTACGCAACAACAAAAACAACAATAACAAATGTTAGTAACAATCTGGCACATAGAAAACAAAAGCTATGAAAATATGTGAATTATGAATCAGTAACAGGGGTTTCACTTTCCGAACCTTACACTATCTTAACCTTCGGTGAGATAAGGTAAAATGGATCCAATAAATGAAATCTATAGTCGGTCGGCCATTCTTCTCGACAAACCACGAAGACTTCCATAGACCTTCGAGGGATTGTAACCTGGAAAGTGCAAAATGGAAAGTGTTCACCCATCTACGCATAGACCTTCTTTTTTAAGATTATCTATCGCTTGCAAATGACGTGATTACTAACTTATATACTACAAAACCGAGCCTTTTAGTTGAATCGTAAAAAGTGCAGTACCTTTAGCCTTTAGTGCACTAAGAAAATGGGTATGGAAAAATCTATTTATATAAGTAGAACACATCTATACATAAACACACAACAATGCACTTACCAAGAATCAAACTACAAATCGCATGTCTTGCTACACGAATATTGTTGAAGCCGCCGAGAATGTGAATCTGAAAATGTTACATATACGGATGCGGCCATGTATCATCCAACTCTCTTGACGGGCTACAAAAAAACATTACACACATACAGTATTCTTATGTACAATAATTTATGTATATTATACGTGGACAATCTTTATGTGTATATGCGAGACTATAACTATGTGATTTAGCCCAATTCTCTAAAGTCCAACTCACAAAAAAAGTTATAACACCACTCACCCAGTTATTGGCGACGATAATTCTTGTCTTGGTAACATTCTCAATGAGAAGTCTCGTCCTTCCGTGCCTTCCCGCAATACGTCCTATGGCACGAGCCTTATTGTCGCCCTTCAGTGTGAATCGCACGTCCGCAACCTGGAGATAACGAGATGCAAGAATGTTCATGAGAAAACAAATAATTGGCAATCAAAATGTCTAAGACTTCGTGATCACGTACTGTAATAAATAAACGCAGCTTGGCAACATCCAAAACATTATAGAAAGCAAAAGTAATGAAACTAACTCAAAAAGTGAGAAAAATGCCCTTGGAATACGTAATGTTTCAGAGGTTCGTTATTTCAGCTAGACGGATCTTTTTATGGTAGGATCTTCTGTTTCTGCATTATTTCATCAGTTTTAATTTGCTACGTCAGCATCTCACTTCCCACTCTAATACAACGGTAATTGACTTGTTTTTATTTGAAACTGTTCTCTTATAATACAAAAGACATAGAAAAATACCTCAAATGTTTCCAGGAACAAATGGTCCAGTCTCACAAGAGCCACTGCATCATTAACTTCAAATCCTAGGATGAATGCGCGAACAAAGTCTGCTCCCTGAAAGGAAAATATTACTAAAGTCTCGCTTTGCCCTAACAGTATACGAAACAACCGCAAGGATACGGGAGACGCTCGTCTCATTCAATAAACGAGTGCGAAAAGCTCAAAACAACCCGTAAATAACCATTACAATATACCAAACTGTTGATACACCGTTATTTTATTAATTTGTACTTTACTTCTCACTATTATTTGCAGTTTATTGGTACTTCCATTGTGATTTACACCCATATGGGTGTGTACCTATGCTAATAAATATTTCAATATTTAAAATAAACAAGGAGATTACCTTCTGCAGGAATGTGACATCCACCGGTTTATTGGGTGGGTTTCTGATCTCAACGTGGCTCCTCTTCGTGTTGAACCTGAAGTTCTAATGGCCTACAGATTATAAGCTATGCACGCAACGAAGCATCATGAGGGTTATGTATTTGCAAATATCCTTATGAATACTTCTATTAGCACATTTCTCTACCAGACTTATGTCGTAATTCAAACAAAGCGCGATTTCTCGGGAAGTCATCCCGCAACAGTGACCATGATTGACACAATAGCGATAAAAACGTATTCAGTGACGGTAAGGAGACAGCGGACGGGACCACAGAAGAACCAATCGGCAACCGGTCTCCAAATGACCCTCACGCTTTCAATAAGCAACAATACCCACCTGACTTGCAATCCCAATTGCTTGACAATTGGAGTGAAGATGTTCACCCAATTGTCCTTCAGTGGACCCACACGGTGAGGGGGAACTGGCACACGACGCATATCCGACTTCTTTGTCTTGCCCTTACTTCCACTGAAAATAAAATAAAACATAATCCTGACATGAGTTTTAATATTTAAACTGACCATTAAACTCTGGTACTCAAAAAAATCTTGAAAAGGCTCTCTTCAAATTGAAAATCTCACTTATTGTTACTTGTAACAAACTACATTACTTTACATGAACAATATCCAATGGTACGAAGTAAAAAAGATCCCACGGCATACGATCTCTCTACCCCCCCTCTTTACCTCACATTCTCTCCTATTCACCTGGTCTTTTCCGCATCATCATCCTCCATCTCCTCCTCCCTGTGTGGCTTATGAGTGAGCACATCATCTTCAGGGCCCAAAGGATCCAAGACCACAACATCTGCATCATCCAAAACATCGGCCATTTGAGCATCTTTGGCTACCGGCCGCTTCTTTTTCTTCATCTAAATGAAGTGAGTAAGGACTATGAGAGAATAAAGAGCAGTAATCTAACACAACCAGCTTAACTTATTAAAGGGCTATAACAGGCGGTTTGTGAAAGTGATATTGGACAACTGCACTCCCGAACTCCCGATACGTCATATCTGACCGGTTCAAAACGTAATTTCTATTTCTAACATCACGCACATCCTTAACTCTTTAGGTCTGTTTAAAACAAATCACTAAAACCCTTCAGCCAAGAAATAACAACCTACAACACATAAACCAAAGAAAACTCCTACCTGCCACTCGGGCTCCTTGGGTGGCTGGGCGGCCTGCTCTACCAGGGAAGGCAACTTCTTGGGGACTTCAGTCTCCTCCAACTCTGGCATATCATCCATCTCCTCCATTGGCAGATCATCTAGCGACGACATATTTAATTGTTACTGTTACTTGGGGACCCGAGTCTGAAAATCAGATTCTACAGAACACAAAAAAAAAGTAAATGATGAATGAACAACGGTGCTAGCGAAAAAAAGTCTCAATACATAAGAAAGTCAAGAACAAGAAAAATACAACTAACATGCATAGATACCGCGGTCGAAACATCACGACTCTGTCCATAGGAAATTTAAGAAAACAAAATCACAAGTAAAAAAAGAAAATGTTTTACAACCGAAACAAAACATATTGATAACAAGTAACAAATTGATCCAACAATGAACAAATCTAACAACGATGGAGATTTCTCATTCTCTATAAACTAACAACAATTGATTTGATAACAAAAGACAAAAGAAATACAACATCAAAAATAACAACATCAGCAGGATATTTGAAGTAAAAGTCATTAGGTCAGAAGCATGTGTTCCTATAACAAAAATACTACAGCAAAGCGCACAATTCTTCAATATATATAACTACACATAAACGAGAAACAACTCACTAGTCGCCTACCTACGGGGCTACGGGTTACTACAAACATTTAATGCAGACTGTTAAGCATAACGAATGAATAATAAAAACTAATTTGCAAGTCTCATCTGTGCCCACGTGAAGTCGAGAAGCGAAATATCCTGTCGAGCCTTGTTCAAGCGCTCCACATGTCTGAAATAGTTGAGAAATAGAATATATAAAAGTAGAATGATTTGTCTCCGCACCCGCATTGTCCCTCGCAAACGGCATATTGGTGTAAAAATCTACAAACAAAGCATAGATAACAATTATTTTAGTACACATTCAGCAGTTAAGATTTGATATCATACGAAAGAAACTAGATTAACACCAATTTGCTGACTGTTTATTACATGGAAGATCTAAAATTGGGCCCTGCTCGACGTAGTGCTTAATACCCTGTGCATGAAACATTCAGTATGACGTACCACGCCCGCTCACACACAAACACTACAAAAAAACATAATGAGCCAATTTCGCTAGTTGAACCACCGAGCTCCTGTTTGATTTAATGAGTATTTTGTGCATGAAGCACTGGGCATCAAACAAGGATTCCGACACACAAAGAGCGATAAGCATAAACAAACCATAAATAACATACCTAACAGTGTACGGTAACAAAGCCTGGACGGTCTCCGCAATTCTAGGCAGCTTCAACAGCTCTTCTGGAGTCTTCAACAACAGCAAACAGCGAAGGACGTGCTGCGCAGCCTGTAGGGTTTTATATAGCAAGAATTTGGAAAACCCATCAATCATTCCTCCTTAACAATCTAGATTCTATACTCATTCACCATAAACTATGCATATCAGAATATTCATGCCATTCACCAACTCAACTTGGTCGGACTATCCACAGCCAAGTTCAGAAAAAAAGTAAAGAA
Organism: Pelodera strongyloides; assembly: GCA_036852015.1. Classification (NCBI taxonomy): domain Eukaryota; kingdom Metazoa; phylum Nematoda; class Chromadorea; order Rhabditida; family Rhabditidae; genus Pelodera; species Pelodera strongyloides. Next base: position 317,941 of record JAANDG010000086.1, read on the forward strand.
AATCAAAACATTTACTAACATTAGCCGTTCGACTGTTCGTGTTCCATTGTGTCGTAAAATCAAGAAGTGTCAACAATTTAGCATTGTCCAGTTTCCCAATCGCCAAAAGCAATTCGTCACGTTCAATAAGCTCATTAATTACCTGGAAAACATCGCATTTTACCACTATATCAGTAAAACGTTGTTCACACTGGAATTATTTGTCCATGGCATTTTTACCTTATTTATATTCCATTAGTAATTAGAGTTAGAGAAATACCATGTTGTAGATTATTACCTTATGAGCAGCATGCGGTCGTGCCAATCCCAAAGCATAATCTAGAGCGTCGAGGAAGCGTCCTTGTCCGAGTAGATTGTTGAGTGTCTGAAACAAACAAAGTAAGCAACTGGCACAAAAAATTAAATTTACACACGAACCAGTATCACTATCATCTGAGGATTGCGGATTGCGGTTCATTGAAAATGCATACATGATTTGAATGAATAGTGTCATATATATCCCGAGATTCCTCCCGATCAAAGAAAATTATGTTAAATAGAATAGAATAGAATTGACTTGCCTTGTACAAAACACATAAACAAATATCAAAAATAAGTCCATAATTCTCTAATCCTCACCTGTTCCTCATTGACCTTCCGCCGTCTCTCCTTCTCTTCCTCCTCTTTTTGTTCAACACTCACGTCCTTCCACACGATAATCTTTGAATCTGCCGCTGCGGACACGTACTCTGATTCGTCTACGGCCGGAGTTAGAGCCCAGATCTATAAACCATTACACAGAGTCAGAGTCAGAGTAGATAAAAAAACTACATACAACATACAAATTTATACAAGTCGCTTCATAACAAGCGATTGAATCTGCGCTGCCACAAATTAATTCTATTTCTCAAACAAATTCACCAATAAGCGAACATCTTTCATTTTTTTTGTTAATCACAAGAAACTGTAACCCTCAGAAACAAAGTACCCCTCCCCGCCCCCCCCCCCCCAATAATCGCGTACCCTCTCCGAATGCTTGTCAAAGCTAGCCTCGCATACAGCATTCTCCAGAGTCCACAATTTCATCACACCTCCACCGTCAGCAGATATCAGCTGCGTGCCACCATTAATCCATTCCACCTAAACGGGAAAAGTACAGTTACGAGTTTCATTATAATATGATAAAAATGTATGTTACGCTACAAGCCCATGGAACACTCTGCTGCCAATCAAGAAACATGACAAAACAGACGCAAGCTTATAAATGAAGAAGGTGAAACACATTGGATGATACGATATTGTAAAAAAGGAGGACAACCACACAATACTGTAAAAGTAAAGATTGTGGAGCACTACACCGACGAACTACAAAACATATAAAAGGACAATGTGAAGGTGAAGCATAACTCATTTCATACAAATAAACTACCAACTACCAACTCACCTTGAGAACGGGGAACGTATGTCCACTAATCGTCTGCAGACATGACTTATCAGCAACCGACCACACCTTCAAGAAGGCGTCTGTTGAACAGGAAACGATCTTCTGAAAAGTGAAAAGCGTACCAAATTAAAATATGAATCAAATGGTCGGTCGAGGTCGAGAATAAACGGGCAAGTAAGCACATAAAGATTCAATCCAGAAGAGTTACATAAATTGTAATAAAATCAACCACGAATAACAAAGAAACAAACTATCAATCAATACGTGTTCGACTAACACATATACACACGAAACAGTAATTTATCAGTATTGGTAGAAAAAATTATTTAAAAAAAAACCCACCAGTCCATTGGGTGAGAATTTAGCATCCCAAATTCCCCTTCTGTGTCCTTCCAACTTTCCTTCAATACCCAATTGCATCTTATTTGTGTCGATCTTCCACAGTTTCACCTAAACAGAAACAACGGCTGAAAATGGGCTAAACAACTGCTTCACGAATTTACCACAAAAAGCAAAAAGCAACTCAACTGTAGGATCATTATTGGAACATCTCGGTTTCATTATAGAACTAATTTTCCTCAATACACAATCAATTTAAATAGTCAAGAGGGCTCACCGCTCACCCACACCCCAAAACGAAAATAGAAACTTGAACAAAAAATTAATTAAATATTAAATACTAGTTAAACAACAAACCGATTTGTCCGCTGACCCAGTCAAACACATCGAGTCATCTGGGGAACAGTCCACACATGTAATATCCTTCTGATGGGCAACAATGGTGGAGTTACAAGACAGCTTCTCCCTGGAAAAGATAAAATGAACAATGTTTTCTCAGCAAAATAAACATGGACACTAGTCCTACTACAACAAGACAGTCTTAGAAAAGTGACAAGGCAATTTAGGCAATAACACCGTGCAGACTTTAAGCATAGCCTACGCCACGCGTACGATTACAAAACTGCAATCAACATTTATCATCACCTAAGAAAATCCAACCAAATTAAAAATCAAAGAACACTTACGCATCCTCAACCTTATCCACCAGTTTCGCACTGCTAATCACTTGTGAAATACTCCACAACTTCAGCGTAGTATCGTACGACGCAGTTAGGACGAACTTTCTCTTCGCCGAATGAGAGAAGCACACCCCGGCCACAGTGTTCACGTGCCCAGTAGCCTAAATGTTTCACAATAAATATATTTCAGGGAATGCACGGGGACGAAAGTAATAGGCGCTCACAGTCTACTGAGTTCTACTTTTCAGCAATTTTAATTTTAAATTACAGTCTCAGTGATCAAGTGACCATTTAGGACTACCGCTACCACGGTCAACATTTACACACACCTAATACTAATTAGAATCTACGAAATGGAAAGAGTTTATTATATTATACACTAGCACATAACGGCTTCCAGGTAACTGAAGCTACAAAAAGCTAGCGAACAAACAAAAATTTAACTTGCCAGAGCCAGAGGCCTAAGCGTGGTAATCGAGTCATGGTCCTCCGTGGTATGGTTGGTAACCAGTTTCCAGAGGATCCAAGTCTTATCTTTTGATGACGACGCCACATAGTGATGGTCAAAGGGTGCTGTACGGACACATACTACCGAGTCTGTGTGACCTGAACAGACACCAAAATAAATTCCGAGCTACCCAAACCAATTGTCAATTGTCACTTGAGTTGATAATTAGGCTTAGGATATATCCAGATCCTCTGTCACACAGATACAGATAATGTGACCCGTGACTTGACAAAACAGAGCAAAAACTAAAAATAGAAACAAACAAGTATTTAAGTTCACCATGCAGACGATGCAGAAAACCCCACATTTGGAAATAAACTAAAAATTAAGTATGAAGCACACAGTGACCAAAAAATATCTTCCTTAAAAATAAATCTACATAAAAAAATACCTGGCAGCAGTTGACAGTTCCACGTGGTCATATCATACAATCTCAACGGATTCGAATTGGCAGCGACTACCAAATGTTTTGGCGCGTCTGGCTCTTTTGATGGGGAAACAATGGCGAGTCCGAAGATCTAAAAAAAACACAAAATAAACAATAATAATAATTACTAATTTGCTTGATTACAAAACCAGCGTATGAAATAGCACATTGCAACTACCGAGCCAAAAAGTATGAAGCAACAAAGCCAAATCCCATTAATTAAAATAATCACCTCATCATGGAAGCCAACAATTTGTTGTCTGACTTTAAACGTGTCAAAATCCAAAATGTACAGATTTTCCTCGGCGGACACGGCCAAAATTTCGTTGCGAGCTTCACTGTAGAGAACCGAGACGAGACCATGGCTAAAAATGGAAACTACCTATAAATTAACAATTATTATCACCAATTGTCTAACTAGCGACTACACAGGGAAGCATGAAGCACGGTAAACAAATCTTTACGCCCATTGAAAATAACATTTTCTACCACTATGTAAAAAAAACGAGTTCCATAATTCCTCCAAAGATTAACTAACTCAATCAGAGCCTTTTCCTTGATCTTTTTCGCTCCATCCACTGTAAATTGCTTCAATGTACCGGAGTCTCCGGCAACGATAAGTTCTCCATTGGGGGAAATTAGGGCCGACTCGACAGCCTAAAGAATCACATGAATATAAAAATACTCTATCACTTATAACAAAATAATACCAACAAAAAAATAGAGCGCTAAACATACCTATAATTAGAAATCCAAAAAGTTAAATTTATACCATAGGTTAGGTGTACTGGGTAGGAACAGTAATGAAAAAATGTTGAAACCAAAACTAACACTAAGAACTGAACTCACTTCAAACAATGGGAGAGTCCTCTGGACATTCTTTGTCTTCAAATCAATAATAGAAAAAGATTGATCACGTGAGACAAAAATCGCCTGCTTCGTTTTTACAAGGACGAAAATCGAGGTAATTCGACTGAAAGCAAAATTGATTAAAGCATTAAACATGAATTCCCGTTCACCAGCTAACATAGGAGAGTCACTAAGAGAGCAAACGAGTGTTAATTTCTTCAGCGGGGCGTGGGGCTCCATAACTCTTTGTTCAAAGCACAGTGTAGGAAGATAAAGATGTCATACAAATCCATAAATAAAGCATTAAAAATATACATGTAAAGAAAAACCTTTGATGGGCGGTCCACTCGTGCACAAGTTTTTCTTCACTTCCACTTTTAACATCATACAACCGCACAGATCCATCCATATACCTGGAAAGCACTATTTAATTTATACACATTTTTTGAATAAACCAATGCTAACTTGCTAACGATAAAAAAGATACCACATAACGTAATATATTCAATCTTGTTATTCATCGCAAACAGGAGCAGAAAATATGCATCAAATAAACAAACTAAAAAAAATTTTCTTGAATCATTTGGGGACTATAGTTGCGATAAGTAGGATAATAAATAGTTCGTAGCACAAAAAAAATGTAATTTTAGAGTATGATGCAAATTACAAATCAAACCCTACCCAATAAGAGCTTGACTGTTGGCCTTTGTGAATTCAATGGCAGATACCACTGAATTTCCCTTCATTCGTTGCATACAAACTTTCGCCTTCATATTCCACACCTGAAAATGAGCGAGTGACTTACAGTAACAAAGCAGCAACAAGGCACAAAAAAGCACACCATTTATTGGATGGTCTACGTCGGACAGGGGGTACTTCTATAAACTGAAACCCGAAAAAAACCACATGACATTCCTTTCCTATTTTCCAAGTCCAAAGTCCAAGATGTTATTAAAAGACCAGTCGCTCAACTGGCAAATGCAATGAAAACTTACCATCACAGTATGATCCGTGGAGCCAGTGGCCAAATATGAAAAATCGCTGCTGTACTTCAGAACCTAAATTTGAATAAACACTGAACACTAAAAAAAAATTTCATTAAAAAATTGAACTTAATAATTATAACTAGCTTTTACTAAATGAATACCCAGTAAATATGCCACTATATCCTTGTTTTTAATATACTCTTTTTTAAATATTACATTATCTAGTAAGATGAACTACCTGAATGGCAGACGTGTGCATAGTTTTCCACGCTCGTTCTAAAGAAATTGTCGTTCCTTTCTCCTCATCAGGAAGATTATATTCTCGCAACTGAAAAAAGCTAATTGTAAGGGTTAAACACAAAATCAACAGATAACTGAACTCGGTGTGGGCCCCAAATTCAAATAACAATAAGGCACAAGCAAATGAAAAGGGTGTGATAGAATTATATAGGCGGTCGTACACCAATTATCCAGCAAACGGTATTGCATTAAAACATTAGTCGAATTTCGGTCTATGCGCGCCAAGTTAATTTCTTTTGTAAAACCAGTAAAATCACACCGATCAGCAAAAAATAAAGCGTAGAAAGAAGAGTTAGATTTAGCTTACCAATCCTCCAATATAGGCGACAACCAGTCTATTTCGTTCATCATCCAAACATAGTGCGGAGATCCTTGGATCCATCTCAGAGTCGCCAATTTCGGAACTGAAATCAAATGCCATTTTCAAATTAGATCGTGTCGGTGTCAACCATACTCACAATCAGTAGCGAAGGCGTATTAAGCATGTTTTGTATGGATATTCACATAAAAATATAATGAATTACGCGGGATGAGGAGCGATTGTCTTGGTTAGTAGACAGACAATTGCAATTGAAAAGTAAGATGGCAATTCGCAAAGTAGGCATCAAAACAAAGAAACTTAGGAAAATAACATTCACGTTCACATACGTCGCCAGGTTAGCAGTTAGATCGATCTGCTTGACCACATTTGAACATGTTGCGTACAAATAACGTCCATTCTTGCTCCACACAATGTCACCACCAGTGAAGTACGGCTGAAAGCTCATAAGTCCGCTTTGCACATGACATGTAAACAGTTCGTATGCTCCAACTTAATCCTATACAATTCCTCAATAAATGATAATTAGTGAACACCAAGACGAAAATCGAACAATCACTTACCTCAATCGTCTTTTGTGGAGACAAGTTTGTGACACTGACTTTCATCCTCAAAGGCGTCTATACGAACATGCACAACTTGTTTATCTAAGAAACACGTCGATTTAAAATGAATCGTTAGGGCGCGTTTAAGATGGCCGAAAGAAAGAAAAAAAAATGCGTTTTCGGCCCTTCAGGTTGGCCGAAAAGAAAAGTTTTAATACTAAGGGAAAATGAAAAAATACAGTAATTTTTTTCGGGTTTTGTCTGCGTCTCTTGTTTTTGCATTGTCTTTCAAAAGTTTTCTTTTCGCCCAACCTGAACGGCCGAAAACGCATTTTTTTCTTTCTTTCGGCCATCTTAAACGCGGCGCCCGTAAAAAAAACGCTCACGAAACGATGTACTGGAGGATACACGGTAATTCGCGCGCCGCTTACCAAGGGTGTGAACTCGCCTTGCTTTATGACTATGTACAAAGAATTAGAGTTAAAAAGAAAGAAAAACGTTTGCAAATTTTGGAAATCAAAAAATTTTCGACAAAATTTTCGAACTACAGTACTTGGTGCAGTATGCGACGTATCGTATCCCGCACAAACCCACTATATAGAAAGCACCACAGATAATGAAGAGGAAGGTGCTTTTTGCAGGGTAATTTGCAACTGAAAACATTTCCAACAGAGTAGTTTAATCAATAAACTAAAACCAATAAGGAACAAAATTAAGAAACAAAATGATTGTGGCACCCAAAACTAGGCTCTCGAGTTTCAACACGAGTTGTCAAGCTTGTCGCTTGTCACTCATGAGCACCCAAGGAACTACCGTAATCACAAAACAAATGCTCATCTACATTTTTGTGATCTTGGTCATGGCGCCAAACTTGGGGTTTTTAACGGTACAAAGTTCAATAAAAGTATTTTCGTTCGTTTGTGAAAACGGTACCTGGCGGCCAACCGTTGTTTTTGGTATTACGGAATTGGAATCCAAATTTCGTATTCACCGTCCTGAATTCTTCTGCATCAAATTCACCAGGATTTTTCCCATAACAGGGCATAATGTTGAATTATACACTGGTTGACTCATATATGTTTATCAGACGAAGCCACCAAGAATTGTTTTCTGGTCTGGAAAATATAGTACTTTCTCACGTTGATGTGCGACTTTGATCCCCAGTATGCGATCATTTGAATAATTATCGTTTCGCGGCGCGAAAATCCGCTTAGCGCGATAAGGAAGCGAATTCCAGAGAACAAAAACAGAGAAAAATAATCGTGCTTTGACAGCTTCACTGAGTTTTTAGATCAAAGTCGATGTGTCTTTTTGCTGCACTTACTACCCCCGTGTAGGCCTTAATTTTTTAATTTGTTAACTTACATTTGCTACGTTCTTTCACATCGATTACAAATGTGATGTAATTTAATCCAGTAAATTTTCTGGAGTTATGTGACTTTCCCAAATGATAGCTAGAATACTAACAGCATACACGTGTTTCAAAAGAGGAATACGTTTGTATTGGTGCGTGAGTAATAGTTCCGTGCAAGTCTCTATCGCTAGATTCTTTTGAAAAGTTAATAACATGTTTTGACTTTATTATGTCTACAGCAAACGTTTCATTACACATTGAATTGGACGACCAAAGCATAACGCAGCAAAGTCAGCAACTGTACAAGTACAAGCACGAAATTATTAGAAACCAGAATCATAATGTTTGTATGTGTTTTGCAGTTTAGAGTAGACTCATTCCTGAACCTTATTCTTTTTCGGATTTATTTCCTCTTATCTATATTTATTACATGACTGATGTGTTTTTTAACCATTGTAAAACTTCCGTTGTACTATTCAAAGAATCTAACAAGTATGTAAGACTTTTTTTATAAGGAAAGCAAAATTACTAATGTTTTCCATCATACTCTCTATTTTTTCAGTACACAATTTGAGTAAGGCAAATTTTTTGAATTCCCATATTTTCTTTGATTTTATAAATTTTTTCAAACAGACACATTTGATGTGCTTTGTTGCTTTTGTGTTTTATTAGTTGTGGAACCTTTCTTGCAAATTGCAAATTGCATTTTAATTGATTTTTGTTAGACTGGGTGCGATTTTTGCTCCGTTTCACCTTTTTAGGAATTAGCGAAAAATCCCGAAAAATGCTTGCACTGTGCTTTGAACGGCACAGTTTGAGAGCATTTTAATGAAATTCAAATGCCTCCTCTACAGGTTCCCCCATTTGTTTTGACATATTTTATCCGCATGCCATATAAATTTCATAACAAAATATTTCGTAGAGTTTTTTTTCAGCGATCGGGTTTTGAAACGCATGGAAAGCAACTACATTCACATATGTTGTATGCAAATTAATAAAAATTAGAATAAGTAATCGCGCACTATCGGACTATCGGCAATCGCGCAGTTATTTTTGAAATTTTGAAATCTAAAAAGAAAATTACTCATCGTATGACTCGAAAAGTATTTGTGATTACTTTTTCTTTATTTGTCCTTTCATTTTCATTTACATAAATTTTACATCTTCTCTACATCTTTTGTTTTCAGATAATCGATAATGTGTGCAATGGAAACGAATAAATCAATCAATAAAGAAAACGAAGACTTATTGAAAAATGGAAAGAGCAAAAAGGATACATCTCAATTCACGGTATGTTAAAACATTTTTCTTATATTTTTTTTGGTTTCAGTGAACATTCTCCACACTCAACTTTTTTTATTCTGTACGTAAACTATTTGCACTTTTTTAAGAAATGTTTTTCATAAAAACCCATGTAGTTCCCAGGCCAGGGGGTGAGCCGCAGCTTACAGCAGGGCTAAAATGGCGCAGAGGAGGAGCGGCAGGTACGCCAGTAAAGTAGAGCGCATAGACAGGATTTGGCGAACGCAGCCAATTGGTATGTGCGTTGTCACTACTGGTAGTCGTAGTGGAAAGTATTCAATATGGTCAATCATAATGTCGTCACTAAAAATTCCTTCGTTTAGATCTCCGGTATTCGCTACATTATCTTGGGTCTAGCCACGGCGTCGGCCTCACTAACACTAGCCTGTCACATAGCCTTCTCAGTCAGTGTCACCTGTAATGTACCTCCAGATTCGACGGTGGAACAGAGGAGGAAGATTTATATGAAGTTTGTGCTTTTGTTTATTTTGTAGTTTTGTTATTTATTTTGTAGTTGTGGAGCGTCTCAAGACAAAAATGTAAGAAGCACGTGTAGACTATCCAGTTGCACTGGGAAACCTCCGCATCATCGCCGCGCTAAGAAGAACGTCCGCCACAGTGATGCGGCGCACCCCGCCTAGGGTGCGCGGCGGTGTCGCCAAGTTACACGCTGTAGCGCATCTTTGGCACCTTCTCCTTTTTGTGCGGTAACTGTGCGAAGGGGAAGGTTCGTGTTTTAGCGCTTTATGTTTTTATACCGTTTTGTTCAATTTCATTAATTGTGAACGTTGTTTAGCGATTCGTCGAACTCTCCTATTCTGTACTTCGAACCATTGAAAGAAAGTCTCTTATTTGGATCATTTTCTATTGGAAATGTCATAATGTTACCACTACTGCCACTGCTACAAAGGATATCAATACGGTAAGTTGATTAGTATGGTATGGTAAGAAAAATTATTATAACGTAATTGTTTATTGATTTGAACTGTGAGCTCCGTTAGTTCCGATGTTCTAGTTTGACAATGAGATGTTTACGGGAATATAGTACAGACATTTCAGTTTATTTTAGTTTTGAATGTATTTCAGGTATCAGTCGTAGAGTTATTTCAATTTATTCAATTTTGAATGTATTTCAGGTATCAAGTCTTTCTGGGAACTTCAGTCTCGGGTATTCTAAATATCGCTTTCCCATTCTTCTACGATAACAATGACATGTTGGCGTTTGGAGCAAAGTGAGTAAGTTTGTTTTGTTTGTCATTCATGTAAGAAGGTTCTATTGGTTATCGAAGGGCATATCTGAGCCGAGCTTGCGCACGCCACGGCTCCTGCCCCCGTTCAACAGAACAGTATGTCTCAAATTTCAAATTCACTGCCTTAGTATCAGCAACAGCATTAGCATACCAAGTGTTGCACATTTATCTCTGTGCGCTAAACTTTTAACTCTAGTAAATGATGTGTAGACCCTAACACCAGTTGTAGGTTGTAGGCCAATAAAACATCCTAACAATAAGAAATCTGGTTTTAAGATTTCTCCATGGTGTTGCGGCGGCACCACTAGTACCCTTGATGGGGTACATTGCTGCTCATTGGAGTCCGCGAAAAGATGTCGGACTCTTTATCGGCATCCTCACGTGCTTCCCGCAGGTAAAAATGGCTTTTTCTCAACTTCACAGTTTTTCTCATTTTTCACAAACACAGTTATTTTTTTTATTTTTTTTTATTGAATAACACCACTGTGCATCACAATGAAATGATGAAAGGAAAGTAGTATATAACTCGTCGTGTTGTTGTGTTGTCTTTGATTAGCAAACAGGTAATTTGATAATACTATGAAACTTTTGACATATTGAGAACCCAGGTAAACAGCCAAAGGGTCTCATGGGAAAATTGTTACTGGATTTTATTGTGCACATTCCATAGCACGCAGAACTCTCGGAACTCAGAACCCGACACGACTAGGCATTAACTTATGAAATGTGTGATATAAATTTAGTTCGCCGTCCTGTTCACCATGTCAACGGCGGGTTTGACTTGTAAATATGCAGGATGGCGTCCTATTTTCTATCTTCATGGAATAATCACGTCTGTAACGGCTGTGTTATGGTTTGTTCTCTTGCCTTTTAGCCGTGAAGCGAGGTGGACCGTGCCAACGTTTAGACAACATTCATAAGCGCAAAATGCTACAAAAGCTTGAGACCCACAAACATTTAGTATGGTTAGCTGGTTGAACGTTGAACTTTTTTTTACATCTTTTTGTGCGAAAACATGTGAGCTACCAAATCAAAGTATAAATTCCGTCCGCTAAAATTTAAGGTGTTCGCAGAACGAATATTCATAATAAAAACGCATGTATTCAAAACAATATGAATTTTCTATATTCTGGTATTTCCAGGTTTATCTTCTTCCGTGATAAACCCTCTGAGCATCCGTGGATCAAATCAGAGGAAGTGAAAATAATACAGGAAGGAAAAGGAGGAACAGTAGTTGAAACTAAAACGCCCTACAAGTGAGCACTATCTTTTGTTAGCGCGATAGCGCTAACGTAGTTTGGGCTTGGTGCTTTAGTTTGAGTTACTTATTCACAAACTCTCTGACAATGGATTCATTTCTCCTCTCATTCTAAGTGGCCGCCTTCGATCCCAGAACATTATGAAGCACATTTTGTCTATATAATTTTCGGTTCTCCGGTATAGAAAAATATGTACACCTTTGTTTTTTTACTATGTAGTACCTACGAGGATTTGTTCCGCTACCCTGATGAAAAGTTAATAAAAAGATAAGTTTCAGGAAACTTTTGACAAGCAAAAGTATATGGGGAATACTTATAGCGGCAATTGGTATGAGTAACGGAATGACACCGCTGATTGTATACGCGCCAGTAATTATGAACGTAAGTTGAACGTACAAAAAATATTGCCATTTTTTGTGTGATGTAAGTTTGCGCCTTAATGAATAAATTCTCTGTCATCGACAGTGGTTTGATCGATATTGATTATCTTAGCGAGCACTCAACGCTACCGAAATGACGATATCGATCTACAGTTTGCTATCAACGCTCCTTCAAACTCTCTTCAAATTGCTAAGCGGTAAGCTCTGACTATACTTTACGGTATACATGATGTTTTTGTTGCTTTATTAATGTGTTCTAATAAACAATTAAAGAAAAGTCTTACATAAACTTCTTATTTAGGGTTCGTCAGTGACAAGCTGTCCTCGGTACCTGAGCGTACCAAGCTATCTGTTTTCAATACTATGTCTCATGGCATAGCCGGCATGCTGATGTTCATAGCGTCTTTCACTACAGCAGAGTCAGAGGTACGAGATCATTTACATACTGGGGTCAAGCTCCCAGAGTAGTTTTGCCCGCTGTTTTTGCGAGCTTTCCGTCTTTCCGTAATCATAGACAGGCCCCTTTCTTTCTCTGTGGACACTGGGTAGTATACATACCCACTATGATTGATTCTATAATAATATCACACCCTTTTCAGAACATGCAAATCCTACTATGTATATTTCTGGCTGCTGTTCAATCGTTTACAGGCTTTAACGCAGCTGGCTACAATAAAGCAGCCGTGGTGGTGGCAGGGTACGTGTTGAGAAATATTTTTTTGGGCTATTCAACGGAGGTGTAAGCTCCCTTTCTGCTACATAAAGGGTCAGTTTGGCACTGCTGGAGTCGCATTTGTTTGTGAGGTGCCGACGTTAGATGTGGGTGCCGCCAAGCTACAACATATGGCGGTTGGCTAAAAAGTTTCACTGTAAACTTTAAAATAATCGATAGTCTGTCTGTTTGTTCTGGTAACTTAGACACTTACAAATTGAACCCTTTTCAGTGCACACTCCACATTTGTGATGACTTTATTCGGATTTCTTTTTCATTTGGCAATGATATATGAACCATTTATCGTGGTTCAAGTGGCACGAGAGCACACATGGACGCAATGGTAAGTAATTCTATAAATATTTTCTACCGAACCGTGCGCCAATTCACTCGCGTCTGCCATATATCTTTCTTGGGGAGATGAGCTGTTGACCACCGCTCACTCATCTGGGGCCGATTCCCCGAACGCTGGGAATATGCTCCCAGCTTCCCAGTGGGAGGTCAGAGAAAGAGAGGATCAGGATTGATGTTACCGAATATTCGATACCCCATCCTATATCCTTACCATGTTTCAGGAGACCACTTTTACTGGTCCACGGTCTAATTCTGTTCCTCTCCAACGTTCTCTTCTGCGTAATGTGTGACGGAAAGAGAATGGAGTTTTCATCAAAAACAACAACCCTAAGTGACGAATTACTCACTAAAAGTGAGGAGAAGAAAGAAATAATAAGCCAAGGTTTCTCTTTTAATATAATGAAATAATTTTTAGTTTACTAAACTAAAACTAGTTCGAAGCCACAGTCAGCTTAATTTATGCTTGATCTCTAATTTTAGCTACTGTTGAAAAGACCAGGGTAACTTTAGTAATACGAGCCATTTACTAGTTTTTTTTCATCGTTGATAGAGTATTTATGTTACGTTTCCGCATGCGAAAGTATCATCCATGTTATTGCAGTTTCTATAGTGGGAAACTAGTGGAATTTTGCATACAGTAAGAAATTTACATACACCTGCGGCGTGTTTTGCATACACCTAATGTAAAATTGCGCGAAAATGGAAAAGTGAACTTGGATGGTACTTTCGCGGCGAATTCGCGCGAAAGTGTAACATAAATCCTCTATTAGAGACATTTTTTCCTATTTCCTATTCAGAAAACTCCAAAGACGCTCCCCTTCTTAAGAATGATGATGAAGTTTACGAGGAAGATCCGGTGCTGGAGCCTATTTTGGAAGACGTCGAGGAAGTTCAATTCACCTTTTCTCCAAGATCTTCGATAAAGCGACGATCCGTACGAGCTTCACGTCAAGGACCGCGTCGTGGTGGTTCTCCACCTCCTCCGCCTACTCCTTATAGTGGACCATCTGGTGGACCACGACCCAGCAGCCCCACACCCACACCACCCAGACTTGCTCTATTTCATGTGGGAAGTATTAGAGAAAAATAAAACGAACGGTTTGATAAGTGAAATAAATGTTTTCTATTCTCTCTGTCTCTGTGATTGGCCTTCAACAAACGGATAAGTGAAAAACAGTGTGCTTTACATCACTGAGGAAACTTGGCCGGTGCACGGCCTACACTGGGCTCGAAATGGGTGGGCCGCCGTGTCTGGGCCCACCCATTTTTTGTAGGCCGCGCACCGGCCATATGCCGGCCGCGCACGCGCCAAAGTATTGCGTTGTAGGTTGCAAATGGCAAATACGTCTGCATTCTGCATATTCAAACGACAACCTGATGATGTCATCTATAACCGCAGGCGGTCTTCGGGTGGCCAAAATTGATGCTAAATTGTTAAACATCACAAAAAAAGAAAGGACCAACCGTTTTCAGGGTGATTCATCCGATTTTCTCGTTTATTTATCATAAGATATTAAATTAGTTACGTAGGGTTGTTTTCAACTTTCAAAATTTCAAAAATGTTTCATTTTGTTTGAATTAAATTTATTAATAGATTTTATAAATTACATGATGCGCTGTTATTTACATACTGCTCTCAAACATAGTAGCATCGTAAGGAGATGTCCGAAAAATGCCCATTCCCATGCATGAGCGTCCTTTGTGCCTTCTCTGCTGCAAAGGAGTACCAGGCGGCCGAGAAATGCGCCGCAGAAAAACCACATAACGACTTTCATGGAATATATTGCTGAGACCATACTACACAGGATCATTTCTGTAGTTAGTATTGCTCTTCATAGGCATTTATGCCACCCTCTAAACCTGCGATGATTGGGAGACGGGCGGGTCGCGAGCGGGAAGAACGGGTCTTTGGCTCGCTGAGGACCGTGCTCCTCCCATCACTGGGACGGAGCAGCGACCTGCTTTACTGAGCGGGGTTTTTATATACAAGAAATAGATTCGTGACTTGAGATTTGTGACTTTGCATTCATCAAAATTTGCATCAACTCACAAAATGAGTGTTGCAAAAAGAAACAAATTAGTAGCTATTGTGCGTACTTCTGGCATATTGACCACACAAAAACCGCGTAGGACCTAAATTAAATAGCGCAATAATGCTGTACACATGTTTAGACCTTCACAATTTCCTCCTCATTTTTGCAATCCGTAAGATGGTTTTTTTTTTGGTCTACAGGTTCACTGGTTCAGCCATGGTGTGCTCCGAGGGTTGTTGGTCCTCAAAACAACCGCGCGGTATAATTCATGTCATTCATCACCCGGGCTCATCATATACAGTGCAGATCGGTTTTGATCTTCCTGTAGACAAATGTACAAACCCATACCCGTCTATTATGAGAAACTAACGGGTGATCGCACGAGCGCCTGATACTGTGGAGTGGCCGTTCTTTGAACCATAAAAGGTATACACCCAGAATGAATGTCCTAACCTCACAGAATTTTATGAAGCCGTGTTACGTGTTACCCTTTTTTGTCCATAACAATTCTCGTAAAATACACGATGCTGGTAAAAACTTGGTGGAATTGTTGTAAAAGAAGCGGAAAACAAATATATTTTAAGCTTTATAATTATTGTGTCAAATCTCGTTTTTTTTATCATTAAAAAAAAAAAAAAAAAAAAAAAAAAAAAAAAAAAAAAAAAAAAAAAAAAAATATTTAAATATTTATTATACTCATTAAAAAGAGCGCAGCGCCGTGAGAGACGATGAAAAAGAAAAATTCAAAAAATAGTTACTTGGATATAATTTCCACCAACAGTATATAGATTGTAATTCCACAAGAGTTAAAGCGAAATACCACCCGGTTTGGGGTTTTTTCACCAAAAATAGTTTGAAAAAAGTTATAAACGAAAATAAACATAAAAACACAAACAAATAAGTGCATCTTGTATAAAAATGTTCTCAAACAACCATTTTTTGCGATTTTGTATAGGAAAATTCGCTTCCGGCGATTTGCCGATTTTAATACTAGCACGACCCCGGAAAAATCGAGGGATGGCCTTTTCAAATGATCACACACTCCGAAGCATCCAAATGACGAAATGTTGACAAAATATTTCGAATTTGGCTAGTAAAAGTGAAAAATGCACATTTTGAAAAGGAGAGTAAACGCGCGGTTGTTTACTCCGCCTCTTTTCGTATTTTTTTGTTGAGACCGACCGCTAATTCGCTTTAACAAAGAAAACGATGTTGATAGCGAATCAAAGAATTTGGTCCCACACAAACAGCCAACGCGTATTTTGTAGTTTTAGTTTAGTTTAGCCACGTTACCTCAACAAAAGAACTACGTGGTCACGTTCTGAACAATCTTAAATGCCACACATAAATGTACAAACATGCAATAATAAACAAGTAGTTACATCTCAGGTCATCTCAGCACATAGCACAGCTTTTAGGAACTTCGAATGAGCTTGCTTCGTGTGTGCGTTCTCTGCTGCTGAAGTATGAGGCAGCCGGGAAATACACCGCGGAAAAACCACATAGCGATTTTCATGGAGGTAAGTATCGAGACCATACTACACAGGATCATTTCTGTAGTTAGTATTGCTCTTCATAGGCATTTATGCCACCCTTTAAACCTGCGATGATTGGGAGACGGGCGGGTCGCGAGCGGGAAGAACGGGTCTTTGGCCCGCTGAGGACCGTGCTCCTCCCTTTACTGGGACGGAGCAGCGACCTGCTTTACTGAGCAGGATTTTATATACAAGTGAAAAAATGTTCTGTAACGAT
Source organism: Pelodera strongyloides (assembly GCA_036852015.1). Taxonomy (NCBI): domain Eukaryota; kingdom Metazoa; phylum Nematoda; class Chromadorea; order Rhabditida; family Rhabditidae; genus Pelodera; species Pelodera strongyloides. Next base: position 334,713 of record JAANDG010000086.1, read on the forward strand.
GATCGCTCCTTGTTAGGGTTATGTTTTTTATTTGCAGCCATTCTTCTTTTTTGTGTCCAGTATTTTAAGTTGCTCAATTAATTAATGCCAATAAAATAATTATTATCGGAGAATGTTGTCTCACAATTTTTTTCGGAAAATGTATAGAGTGCATACATTTTCCGAAAAAAATTGTCACGAATATTAACATGTTTCAAAAAAAATGAACTCCATTCAAAAAAAAAATGATTCATTTGCGGGTGCGAGCCAACCCAAAAGGAATAACAACACTCATATTCATCATATTTACGTGCCAAATGTCTCTTTGGCGTTACCATCAATTAGTCACGCAAAATGTTCATATTAAAAAACAACAGCAGATTTTTTGTGAGCACGTATCTTTTGTCGGGTAAGAGTGAAAGTTACACAACCGAAAAATTATCTGATCTGGTTACACTGTGAAAAGGTACGCAGTCGCCTGGGATAGCTCAACCACCAGGGTGTGCAGAGGGATAGTTTCACTTAACACGCTGTTTATGGAATTGTGGTTTTTTCCCCGCAGAAAGTGAGCAAGATAATGAATATAACTTCCATATTATATTCCACATTAAAATGGTGTAACACTTCGTTTATGAAACGAACAATTGCATTTGCACGTATTATATCAATTACATGCTAACACAATTTCTGTATGTTGCCTGGGATAAAATTCTCGAGCATCTGTTTCAAAACCACGTGCCATGCCGCTTGAAAGTTTTCGAGTGCAGAACAAATGAGTAATTGAACATTTTTATTTTCGGAATATAAAGAATTCTCTTGCTCCATATTTCTCGTGACTGAGTAGTGATCTCTGTCATAAGATCCTGTCTGTCTTCTCTGCGTCTTGCTCATCCAACACCCTTTCTCTGTTTCAGAATATCTCTCGCGTCGGGAACCTCTCCAGGGATCGTCTTCCCTTCAAGCCAAGCTTCTCCACATGTGAATTGGTGTAAGAATATCGTCGGTCGTATCTCCTATGTCAGTAGTCTCTCTCTGTTTCTATCTTTCTCGTCCCTCTCTATTCCCTCCAGAACTTGGACCATGTCCATCACGGGTGCGCATCGACCACATCCTTGCGTATAAAAAGCGCACCCAGGAGAGGATAAAGCCCAGAATAACTTTTTGAACCCGACCCTCTTTCTTGGGTGCTCATTTGTGCGCATTTTTTGACAGCGTTTATTGTTAGATCAACAAATTTCAATGTATTATGCAACGCACATAACATAATAACGTTATGTTTTGTGAAATAAATCCAAAATAAATATAAAATTATTCTTATTCTTATGAGAATTACTATTTGTTTAAAAAGTACGTTTTTAGTTATAAAGGGGGAGGTAACGTCATTAGGTGTTTGAAGTTAAAGTTAAAGTTCACATCATTTTTTTTGTTATTTCATGAAATTAAAATTAATATATACTACGTTATGCCCAAAATAACGAGTTTGCAAGGTTACTAGACGAATCATGTCAAAGTTGTGGTTCATTTCCAATATGGATACTTTCTCAGTAGGCTGGGTCATACTGTAGGAATAGGGACACATCTCACGCATTATCTCACCTCGCGGGAACAAAAACTTGTAAACATTTCCTTAAATCAAACATCAAATATAAACATTGAACATAAACATTAAATAAATACTTCCACACATTTGATTTTTAAATACTCAGCTGGCAGTTTTTAATCGACTTCAATGAAAACCATGCAAAAAAAATTCACATGACATGGACAAGAAATAGTCTGGCCATATTACACAAATATGGATGCCCTTTTTCACAGAATATATATTTATTCCTTTGTTGCCAACAGAGATCCGTTTATGTGAATAGAGCCCTTCAAAAATGCATGCATTTATGTCGACACTGTTATATTATATACATTGAGCCAAGCATACGATAATCATTTGTCCCCAACATCAAAATTGTGTGAACCGGGATTTAGGAGTCAAGTTGTTGTGTAAATTATATTTTTGTTCCGAAATTTTTATCGAACGGTTCTAATTTTCTAATCCGACACATAATATATACGCACGTCGTTTTTAGTTGTCTATGTCCTCCACCGTATGTTTACAACAACAAAAATCCTTCAATTCTTTGACTGTCTTTCTTGAACACTACATCTGCTAATTGTATTCCTTTGCTATAAAAAAAAGTTCTTTCAAACTCTCTTAGCGAGTTTGGTGGAGTGTAGAATCTTCTCATTACGCCATAGTTAGTACCATTTTTTGCACAATGATATTACTTGTGCCCTTCCTATACTACGTCCTCAATGCAAAATATACAATACATTCAATACATTTCATGTATGTATTCCTATAAAATTGATTCAATAAAAAAAATTCAAACATTCCTTCCCGCACACACATCTACCACCTTCCCCCAATACACAATTCACAAAGGACTGACGTAAGCCCACACATCCTATACCGCTACCCACTACCTACTAACCTAATAGTCCCCTACAAAGTATTCACTTCGACTGACGTAGTCGCTATAGCCACTGAAACTGGCCCTGACCTTTTCTAATTTCCTGTGTCTGTTTTCTGCGTCCGTAGACTATTCCATTCCCCCTGAACGGCTGCTTTTTGTGCGAACGCAGTGCGGCGAAACCAATTTTCCCCCGGGTTCCCCCAACTCAGATTTTTGTGGGCCAATTTTCCCGGGACACTGTTCCCAACTGGGCTCTCTTCTGGAGACAAATGCCCTCCGTTGTGTACAACAGTAGATGGGTTGTTTTGGGGTTTGGCATTGCTTTGGCGAAAGTGGTGGTCGAGTTCGACATTTTTAGAATACTCGTAAAGCGAAATACCGACCGTTTTTTGAAACGCATCGTGGACAACTGCATTTACGTATTTATGCTAATTTACTCAAATTTAGCTCTTTTTTCTATTCTAGTTTATGTTCATTTGCATGCGTTGCATAAGAATGCTGGTCTATTCGATGTGTTTCAAAAACCGGCTAGTATTTCGCTTTAAAAATTTTGTTTCTTGAATACTCTTAGGACATATTGTTTCTTTTACCTTCTACTCTAAAACTGCTACAACCCGGAAGTGAACTGCATCATTCATAAAAGTATCGCAACGTATTTTCCTTCTTTTTCTAGTTCAGTTGTGTGCATTTTTGTTGTTGCAAGGAACTTTATCTCTAAATAAAGAACAAAGGAATGCGATAAAATTCCAATAAACTGATCTTTGAATAAGTAAAATAAGTTGTTGGATTATGAAATTGTATAGTTGCTGATTATGTCGATGGCCAAGTACTAAAGCAAATCCAGTTGGTGAACCCGATGATGAGTAACATAAAAATCTCAAGGCTAAACACGACTGTCTGTTTCATCATTGCAGAAAATGTTTTCTCATGCATGCGCGGTAGTTGTAAATATAAAATGTTTTAGAATTATAAATATATTTATCAGTATTCCCTCGTCTATTTTAGGGCAAAACTGCAAGAAAAGATTGATGTCTTTCTTTGTGACCAATAATTCGATAAACACAATCATTAATCATTAATCTTATAGTATTTCGTAACAGGAAGCGTGACACGTTTGAAATACAACAGTCCTTCTAAATGTGTTATTGTTTTTGATAGGTTCTCTCTCAGTGTATACATAATTCTAATAAAGTTACCATAATTAGCTTGATGGTAATTATCTCTTTTAGTATAACAAGTTCAAGTTAGCGGTAGGTCCACATGCTGGACAATATCTTCAGACACTGGTCTAATATTAGCTCGATTTTTTTCCCACTCACGTCCATGTGGTACATGAACATGACGTATCATATGGCTCTGCTATGAAATACGTTTCCCAATTCCAATTTCAGCGTACCCTCTATTATAGACCATGGATAGTAACGGTAATCTACCGCTGTTTACTTGACATCACTTGCATTCGCTACATTTCTTCTCTTTAGAACTATCTTTTCAGTGTTTTCCTATTTAGTCTATCATCTTTCTCTTGAAAAAAAATGGAAAAATGAAATTGGCTGTCACGTGCCGTTTCGAACTCAAAATGTAAGTCGCAAAGACAGAGCGTCCCCCCAAAAAAAGTGAAACTATCACGTATCTTTTGATTTGATAAGGTATTAAAGGGAACTAACGCACCCAGAACACCCCCATTTCCCTTGTTACGCAGTTCTCTTTTGTGAGAAATCCCCCTGAAACCAGCATTGTCTATATACGATTGATCGTGGTCTAAAAGCAAGCAGGCAAGATGAGCTATACTGTGGAAGCTGTAAGTTTTATATGTATTCAAAAAACCGGATTAGATGTTCATCGCATCAAATACTTAAATCTAATTTTTTTACGCTTCAAGAGCGTGCACCTTTATTCAAGGGGGTTGAAATTCAAGGTTTCTTATGACATGTTCCGCAGAGGTCCTGAGCGTAGGCGATGAGTTCCAGATGACAAACTGCTCGACGTCTTCGGGCTAGGGCTAGGACCACTTTATTAAAATATATGTTTATTTCTGTTTCCCGCATGGCTCCCCATATTTTGTGCAATTTTCGTATGATAGTATTGCTCTTCATATTCTATTGTAGAATCAAAAAACGTTCAATTCCATAATTATACTTTTTTTTTGAATAATAATAATATTATAGGAATTCGATTATACAATGTTTGACGTGGACGAAATCACTCAGGCTCCCAGAATTGGGGAGAAGAAAGTGCGAAAGATTGTGAAGGACGCTTGGGGAATCACGAAATGTGAAGTTGAGGTACGGCTGTTTCTTACTGTAGCCACTAGTTTCTAGTTCTAGGTACGGCTGTGTCTTACTGTAGCCACTAGATTCTAGTTCTAGGTACGGCTGTTTCTTATTGTAGCCACTAATTGACTAATTTTTAATTCTAGTAATAATATACATTAACCGTAATCTACGGTATTTGAAGGCTATAAATTACGAGAACTGCGCTAGCCAAAGCTTCAACGATAAAGATAACCTACATTTTATTGCAACCAAATTCATATTGTAGAAATATCAGCAATTGTTAAAAACAAGAGGAAGACACGAAGCCCTAAATTTATTAGCATGGCTCTGATTTGCTTATTGTATCTCGCAGCATCTCATAAACTTTCTCATGAACATTTAAACATACACTCAGTTAGTCGATTTATTGATTGAACCTGTGAGTTTATAGAAGAACCGACCATGTCCTGATATACAATCTATACCATGTCCTGTTCACAAATTGTTGGGAAATTTTTAGGGAAATTCTTACCTTTTCAGGTACTGAATGGTTATGAGGATATGAATTTCCGCTTGAAGAATTGCAAATGGGAGAGGGGATTGACAATCAATGATGAGACGGTGATCTTCAAGGTCACGAACCCTGTCGCCGCCAAGAATACGAAACATCTAGGTGAAGCATACTTTATCGATTGGTTTATTTGAGTTATCGGTTTGTTCATCGATTTTATTTGCTTGATTCGCTTGAAAAAAAGAAGTAAATTTCTATGGAACTCACCATCAGTCTCAGTCAAGCGCTATTAATAACTTTTTGGAACAATTTTTAAAGGGTTAGGCCCGCGGACACCCTGGTGACTGATCTGATGCTAACGGTAGTTTGAGTCGAAATGCCTTTTCGCTATTTTAAAACTCCAATTTTTTAAAGCATCTTCATTCAGTAGTACATTTCTTTTTCGTGGGCCTGGCACTTTAATAAAAGAGCTATTATGTATACTGTCGGTAACTCGGTCTTCATAAATGTTGTTGATCTCTATAACGAAGTCCATAGACAATTCATGTATTATCTCGTACCTCAAGGCTTCACCTACACGTGTAGTTGATTGACATATTAGTTAGCATACATACTGTAACTCACGGATGAGTCATTCCTTTTGGGTACTGTAGCTTTCCCATAGGGAACCTCTTCCGAAGTCCCAGTATGACATGTCTAATATGTAAATTGAGTAATACAACTTGGGGGAACAATAAACTGCAGAATCTTCGTCGGTCCTTTGATGGAGTAGAGGCTTTGCTTGTCCGCCGCTCTCTGTGTTCGTGCCGTGAAAAGTGGAGGTCAAACTACAAACTACAACGGTCGGCACGCGACGCAACCGCATCGCCGTTGAGCTCGGAGCACGCAATTCGGACCAAAATACCCATGGTCCGGTGCTGTGGCTTAAGAACAAAACGGCGAGACGATTATTATTTTCTTGTAATTTTCCAATGTACCACCTAGTGCACTAGTTGGTGACTCGTTCTCTCAAGGATAATTTTTCCATGAAATTTCCTAAAACTCTTTTACATTTATTCCATGAAGCAAAAAAACGTAGAAAGTATTTTGTGCCAGACCAAAAAATTCAAAACATACAGTTATTGTAAATTAATCCAAAGCTCAATGTGAAAATAAGGAAGAAGAAGAAGTGGACTGTGTCATGTTACATGAGTAAGCAGCAAATTTTGCTATAATATTTTCTCTAACAGTTTACATTTCAGATTTCCAAAATCTCATTTGTGAAGCGTTGAATGCAAATGGCATCCCTGCTCCCTTCTACATTCCACTTAAGAAATCGGAGAAAATTTGGAGGCTGGAAAAGATTAGCGACCAGGGTAAGTGGGAATTGAATTGTGGCTCTAGAACATTCTGATTCAAATCTCGATTGGCCTGGAGGCCGTATTCACCAACGCGCAGGTAGCCCTCCCAGGCCTCCCCAGGGAGTCAAAGAGTGCGTAGAGAGTGCGAGCGCAGAAGAGATCCAGAGCGCTCGTAAGCCTAGGGAGGGCTCCCCCCGTGTGTTGGTGAATACGGCCTCCAGTGCAATGTGTTCTGATTGACAAACGCAATGCAAAAGCCATTCGATTTACATAACACACTGTAACTGTCGTATTTCGGAAATATATATTTTACTGTCAAATTCCTATTGGCGGATGTGATAAAATGACAAGATCAGGCTAATACTCCCACTCTTTCAGCCGTCCTTCCCGTTCGTCTTATCCGCGTGCTCCCGGGGAACAATCTCGATCATTTCTCATTCACCGAGGAGACCATTGTGAATGTGGGAAGGGTCATCGGTGAACTTCACAATATTCTCGACAATATTCCCAAACACAGCTGGGAAGCACATATCCCATTTATTGGTGGGTGTGGGTTTGATCTCCCAATTCTCTTGCTCTTGGGCGGGCATGCTTGATCATGACCATGCCCAACTCGTTCGGATATTATTCATTGAGCTCAAAGATGATCTCGGAAACTCGCATCACGTGTGCAGTAGTATAGACTTCGATGGGCTGCTAGTTTGCTAGTTATGTTTACGCCACATGACAACTACCTGTATATAAAAGGAGTAATACTTTTCATTATAATGAGCTTGGCATCTTGTATATTGCAAATTCTTCAGCTGCTGAGAATGTCGAGTGTTCCATCAAGGAGGTCGATGTGTTTCTCAACGCCGGCATGCTTGATCATGACCGTGCTCAACTCGTTCGGAAAGTATTCGACGAGCTCAAAGACGATCTCCTCGGAAACTCGGATCAGATGGACGTTGGTAAGTAGACATTCCTTTATACGACGTTTCCTGCTCATTTTTGAAATGCACTGTAAGCCTAGCAAGTGACATCGCGCGCTAGCCGGACACCCAATGCCCGAGAACGCCTTATTCACGAAGCGCAGCTACAACATTGACCCTGGACTCGCCAAGCTACTGCTTAAACACAAAACTTTTAACACCCCAATTGGAAGGAGGCTGAATACAAAGCACAACACAGAACATGTTCTTGTGTCTCACTATTCAGACATCTGTAAGCAGTCCTTAATTTTAGGTCTCATCCATTCCGACGTAAACGACACCAATATTTTGGTCGAACCTGTTGAGGACACACTAAAGGTAAATCGTAAATTGGATAATTACATTTTCTTACTTACACTGGTACGGTACGTGTACTTTTGTTAATCTACTGTAGTCTTCATAGACGACCTAGATTAAAGTAATTTAAAAGATGTTGAATACAATATACAACATAGAACATGTTCTTGTGTCTCACTATGCAGCCCATTGTAAGCGGTAATATGCACTTATAGTTAGAGGCGTGTCATTCACTCTTAGCTTGTTTACATACAGCAAGATAACACAGTGCTATACTTTACTAGACACTGGGTTTGACAGAAAATACAAGCAATACTCATTTCCAGATTACCGGTCTAATTGACTTTGGAGACGTGCATGTTTCGCTGAGAATTATGGATCTCGGAGCGACCTGTCTTTACCTGGCACTCGATGATAGACAGCCGGACTTGGAGTTCGTTTACTTACGATTGCAGAAATTTAGCCGTTTCGTATCATACTACGGTCTCGTACGGCATGATATTCTATAATTTATGTATAGTATAATGCACAATTAGCATACATCATACAAGCTGTCTATTAGTGACACCGTGTTACGGTAAGTTTGCGTCGTTTCATGGGGATTGACGTTAGAGGACCGAACGATAAGAGGGCATTGCGAGTTAATTACGTTTTTCCAAAATTTATTAAATAATTAAATAACACCGAGGGTGAATCAACTAATATATGATGAAGAGAAAGCAGTGTTCCTATAATAACTAAATAAGGAACAATTGGTACTGTAGTCGGTTAGCAAACGGGTAAAAGAAAAATGGAAAGGTGTATGAAAAGTGTATACGTCTTGGCCTTTAACATAATACTTACAGTTGGAGTCGGTTCCCATTATGGATATTGCGTGGCTACGAAAGTGTTCGCGACTGTCCAGACGCGCACAAGATAGTGTCCGCGATGCGTGCGCGAATGGCATGCAGTCTCATTTGCGGTCTCAGGTAGGCCTTCATTTTTATTGAGAATAGTTGTGAGCGCTACGCGCTACAAATCCTTTCAGCAATGAATAATTTTTCAATAACACTTTACAGAAATAAAACCCAAGAACTAACTGAATAAATAATTATCATCTTTAGGGCGGCCCGTATCAATTATCGAAACGAGAAAGACTCCTACGTTTTGAAGACGCAGATTCGTGGCTGGCAATTGCTGAGGGTAAGATAAATATTAAACTAATCTACTAATTTTTTTTTGTTTGCATACAAAAGCAGTTACCTTGCTAATCCAAATTTCCAAAGTTCAACTTATTGTTTGATGGGCTAGCAAATTCCTACATTCAATTATATTTTAAGCAAAATGGCGAATTTGTGGTGGCCCCCTCTTGAATCCCAGACCGTAAAGGGTCAAGCCCATTTCAAATGACCCCTATTTTTGATGATTCCATCTGATTCTCCATGGCAAATATAGTAGGATACGATATTTTTCTAATTTTCAAGCCCAAAATTCACGCATTATTCAGCAATTTACCATGGTCAGTCAAACCCAACTATATATCGCATTTGTCACGCCCCTCCGCGCTAATTGGGCAATATGCTCTACTGGGCGTGGCAATTGCGATTTAGGCCAATCAGCGCGAATGGGCGTGACAACTTCGATTGATTGTTGTGTATGACTGGCCACGGTAAATTGCTGAAAACTGCGTGAATATTGCGACTGACAATTGGAAAAAAAATCGACCTACTATATGTGACATGGAGAATCAGATGAATCATTAAAAATAGGGGTCATTTGAAATGGGCCTGACCCTTTAACGCGAGGTTGACACGGCTACTAATGGGTCTGAATGCTCACAATGCTATTACCTGTCCCCAGGGAATATTTCTCCGAGGGAACTGTAGTGGTGAACATGCCCTCAGGTTTCTTGTTTGGGAGTCATAAATGCTGTTCATTAGGCTACCCGGCCAACCGTTTTTTTTGTATTTCAAATTTCAGTACTAATTCTGCTTCAGGATCTCATGGCGGCTGGGCCGAACCCCCTTCTGTGAACTAAGTATTTACGGACTATATGAAGCTTCAAAATACATCAACCGCTATGCGTCCATTTAGCGTTTCGTCACTTCAAACGTAAATCTGATCTGGATGTCCTGTATTTATAGTTATGCTTCACTACTTAGACATTCATATCATAGTTAGCGCCTTTGATTGAAATCAACTTTATAACCAACGAAAAATGATCTAAAAACCGGGTGTCCGGATTCAATTCATAAACGAAATTCATTCCATTTTAATATTGCTGTGAAATCATATTTTACATCATCTTTAATATCGAGCTTATTATGTCTCGTGCTCCGCATTCCCCTTCTCGCTTTCAATGTACATAACTTTGCGTATGTGAGATATATTGTAGATGTTGATTACTTTTACGAATGTTAGCCAGCTGTTTATAAACTCTTTGTGTTATTTGCGTTTTGTTAATCGATTTAAAGTTGTATACGTGTTAAGTATTGTAAGTATATTCACACTATGTTTTTTCATTCCGATAAATAATTGCTTCGGTTGAGCCTCCAGAAATGAAGTCGCCAGATACAATGTTCATAGTTTGCGTACATAGATATGCAACAAGTCAGACTTACAATTGAAAAGACCATATTCGAGCATGAAATAAAAGCACGCAGAGCAGGGCGCTCAAGAAGTCAATGAGACATTTTACATGGAAATCGACCCCGCACTAACTTCACACTGCATATTTTCACTTATAAATAAAACCCCGCTCAGTAAAGCAGGTCGCTGCTCCGTCCCAGTAAAGGGAGGAGCACGGTCCTCAGCGGGCCAAAGACCCGTTCTTCCCGCTCGCGACCCGCCCGTCTCCCAATCATCGCAGGTTTAGAGGGTGGCATAAATGCCTATGAAGAGCAATACTAACTACAGAAATGATCCTGTGTAGTATGGTCTCAACAATATATTCCATGAAAGTCATTATGAGGTTTTTCTGCGGCGCATTTCTCGGCCGCCTCATACTCCTTTGCAGCAGAGAACGCACAATTTGCGCGGTAGAAACTAGAAACAGAGAGCGACTCCAACAAAAAGACACACTTTACCAATAAATAATGTTTCATTTTGTATGATTATTGCATGTGCGTGTAAGTGTTATATTTCAAATCGTGTTTCTTTTTACAATTATGCCAATTTGTCCGATTTATCTACTTCTCTGACTGATTAACCCGCAAAATTTCTTATATTTGATGTGCAAAGGTTGCAAACTAATATGTATGTTTCATAAAGATTGGTTATACCTGAAATTGATTTGTAAGGATTTAGAAAGCGGACGTATTATACTAATTTGGAAAATAGTTGCTGCAATTTGAAAATGTTAGTAGACAATAACAATGGTTACCTTATTTCTGGCCCCGTGGGCCGTTCAAAAATTGCGTCAACACCCATATTTCAGGGCAGATGACGACGGGTAATTGGTATCAGTTTTCAACCAGCAATAAACGCACCTCGGCAAAGCCTCATTGGTCACGTTATCGCCTCTGCGCAAAGCTACAGTTGTTTCGTATTGGCACATGTCATACACAAGCAGCGACGTATGAGCCAAGCGCCTGCAACCGTTGGCCGACCGTTCTTTGAGCTGGGTGTTCTTTACTCAAGAATAACGAACACGTTTCTAATGCATATTCCAACTCCTTTTCTAGTGCAACCAGCATAGTGTTTTTTTAAATACACCAATACGTCGAGGTCTTTCTACTTATGCATGAGTATTCATTTTTGTTTAGGTTCAGGTTTATTTTAAGTGAACCTAACGGAATAAAGTGGTATTCATATATGTTCAAAGATATATTCTATGAAAAAAAAAAACGCGTGGAAATTAATTCGAAAGTAAACAATCGAGCTTTGTTCTGAGGCGCCTAAGAATATGTTACTGCACCAAATACGCCAGATAGCTACTAATTTGTTTCTGTTCGCTTTGTGAGTTAAGACTGGAGAGAAATTTGGCTTTGCTGCCAATTGATGCAGTAATGAATCTCATGAAGCTGTTCAGCTCACTATTTTTTCTCATATATAAAACCCCGCTCAGTAAAGCAGGTCGCTGCTCCGTCCCAGTAAAGGGAGGAGCACGGTCCTCAGCGGGCCAAAGACCCGTTCTTCCCGCTCGCGACCCGCCCGTCTCCCAATCATCGCAGGTTTAGAGGGTGGCATAAATGCCTATGAAGAGCAATACTAACTACAGAAATGATCCTGTGTAGTATGGTCTCAACATTTACCTCCGAGAAAATCGTAATGTTGTTTTTCTACGGCGTATTTCCCGGCCGCCTGATACTTCAGCAGCAGAGAACGCACAGAGTAAGCTTATTCGAATTTCCTAACAATAAGCGTAGAGTTTTGTAGAATGTGCTATTTATTATTGAAAGCGAACACTGTGTTTAATTACAAAAAAAAACAAGATTTGGCATAATTATTATGAAAAAAGATAGAACCTAAACTGTTTTCAATTCAACCAAAGTTTTTACCAGCATCGTGTATTTTAGGAGAATTGCTATGGAAAAAGGGGTAAAAATGGCTTCATAAAATTCCGTGACGGTTAGGACATTCATTCCATTGAAGTGCATACCTCAAAACTTGTTTGCGATCCTTTACGAGTTTCAAAGAACGGCCACTCCACAGTATAAGGCGCTCATGCCATCACCCGTTAATTACTCATAATACCGGGACTGAGTTTTAATATTTGTCTACAGGAAGATCAAAACCGATCTGCACTGTATATGATGAGCCCGGGTGATGAATGACATGAATTATACCGCGCGGTTGTTTTGAGGACCAACAACCCTCGGAGCACACCATGGCTGAACCAGTGAACCTGTAGACCAACGAAAAACAATGAAGAGAAAGCTCCGTTATGTCTAAATGTGAAGGCCCAAACATGTGAGTACAACAGCATTATAGTTAATTTAGAACCTAGTGTTTTTTCTCGTGGTCATATATATGGTCGGGAATCGCTATCTCTAAATTATAACTAAAATCCTACTTGGCGTGCAAAATAAGATCACGATGTGTCTTCTTTTCGGGCATAAAATGATGCATGGACTTCAAGACCATTCGGATTAAGTGCTTACACAACCACAATTCCTTTAATATTGTGTCGTAACATTTTGTGTTTCGTATGTGTGTTACTGCCGCGACACTAACAGACAGTGCGCATGGCCAAGTGGTTATAGCTCTTGTGTATCATGAAAATGACGCGGGTTCGAGTCCTGTGTGCACCCGCGGAATGATGCTCTTGTATTTGCTACTCTTGATAGTTGTGATGATAACTCACATACTGACCGGAAAATTGTTTTGTTTCCATTTATTTCGTATTCACTGAAAGCGGACATTTTATTCGTAAACCCTATCGTTTTATGTTAATTTTTGTAATGTCAATAGGGTCTTTTGTAGGGAGTTGCTTAGAGATGCATTTCATTTTACCGATGAAACAAAAAATTATTTGAAAATTCGTTCAAAATATACGGCTTCCTTACTTCGTTTAGTCAATTATGTATTTTATTTTGAATGTATGAAATAAAAAGTGGTGTTACATATTTCTGTAAGGGAGTTTAACACTCTCCCTGTTCATAGAAGCAAACCGAAACATTGACATTCCAGATGAAGTGCACGATAATAAAAATAAAAATAACTTTACAGCAGACCAAACTAACAAAACGCTCATTTAATGTAAGGGTACTATCATCATTTGTCAAACAAAGCTGAAACATTTTGAAAATCCTCGCTTCTGGAAGGAGAAACCGACGTTTATTTATACACATAGAGAACTCCGCGGCGCACCGACCGCACGCTCAATTGAGCAGAGAGAACACCACACACATTTCTGTTTGTAATCCATTTTCTGTCCAAACATTTTATTTATTTATCGGAAAATAAATAAGTCCTCGCGATATTTAAGGGCTTGTCGTCATGTTGGGGGAAAGCCTGAAAGATTTACAAAGTAAATTCCGAAACACATTATTTACAAAGCAAAAGCTTTTAATTGGAAGGAGTAAGTGAATATAAGACTATGAAGTCTATAAAAATTTTGGATCGTAGTAAATAGTTGATTTCTATAGTGGGCATTCAAATTTTTTGCCGGCTTGCAAAATGACTTGTAAATTTGCATGCCCACTATAGAAATCAACTATTTACTACGATCCAAAATTTTTATAGACTTCATAGTCTTATATTGATTTAATCCTTCCAATTAAAAGCTTTTGCTTTGTAAAGCATGTCTTTCGGAATTTAATACCATCATATTTCGATAAAGTGGATAAAGGGAAAGCATTTGAGCACTTCATTCTCGTGAGCTTCCTCTTTTAAAGGGAGAGGCCCACGAGAAAAAAGAGTTCCTCAATTTACTTGCACAGAATGTCCGGAATTTTAGAAATATTACTGTAAAAACCGCACTTCTTTGCACCTAGAACTCACATAGGTATTCCTCGGCAAACAGTTCGGTCAGGTACCGTAGTCAGGATCAATTTTTGGGCTTTTAGGGCATTACAATATTGGAAACGTTTTTTTTATAATCGTATCAATGTTCTTCATTCGTTTAACAATTATTATGTAGAGAAAGAATGCTAATGGACGGATATAAACCGTAAAAACGTATTTTGACGTTACTGGCTACGGTAACTGGCCGAACTGTTTGCAGTGGAATAACTCTGTGAGTTCTAGGTGCAAAGAAATGCGGTTTTCACAGAAACATTTCTGAAATTCCGGACATTCTGTGCAAATAAATTGAGGAACTCTTTTTTCTCGTGGGCCTCTCCCTTTAAAGGAGGAGGCTCACGAGAATGATATGGCGGGAGATAAGTAAAAAAAATTCACAAATACTAATGAGGAAGCCGACCTGTTGAGCATCAACTCCTTTAGTTTTCGTTCGTGAAAATCGCTCGAGTGGGAAGGGGAAATTTTGGGAGACCACTAATTGAATAATTACGATGATAATTAAGATAGAGTATTTGATATTCATAATGAGCGTAGGTATACTAGACCTGAAATTGTTATCAACCCGTTGAATCTAAAAAATGCAGCACGAATATGAATATGAATGAATATATGAACTTCGAGCAAATGTCAATACGATATTTTCGAAAACGTTTTATTGTTTACAATTACTTTACAAAGAAGCGACAATAATTATAAAAAATCACGAAAACTGTGTGTTTCGCAGAGCCTACTAATTGTAAGCCTGAAAACTGATCACATTCGATAAGACTGGCGGTCATTTATACGAGTTCCAGAGGTAAGAAGTAAACATTATAAGCCGAATCGGAAGATCACTGCGCGCACTTTCGCGCCTTTATTTGGTAGAGGAGAAAGGTTGAAGAAACGCTATACAAACAAACATTCGTGACTGAGAAGTGAAGCTTCCGGATAAGGGAAACGATCTACAGTATCAACCGAGAAGAGTCAGAAGATGATCTACTTGAAAGCAGATTTGTGTTTTAGGTGAAAAACAAATGTACTGATCCTAGTGGAGGAGAGTTCCATGTTATGTGGCCATGTGTCTTTTAAGGATGAATGTCTTAATTCAGTCAGTTTTATGGCAAGTCGCTTTTTTACTGGTTATTGTTTTTTTTAATTGCAAACAAAACAAAGCTACAAAGCTCTGTTTACTCTTGACTCCGGCCATGTCAACCCACAAGTTTCATCCCTGAAAAAGCAGGCGTCGAGGCGACATCCTGGCGCACTTCTGTTCCGCGCGGTGCACTAACGTTGGAGCAGGATGCCGCAGCTCGCGTGACGGATTTATTCAGTCTAGGAATAACCACCTAGTTGCACTAAATAAAAGATAAAGAGTACCGGGTTATATCAACCGAATCCACAGAAACGGTGCACCGGGGTCCGGTTCATTTCTGAAGCCGAACGAACTGGCCTTTAAACTTCCCGGAGGCCAATTTTCTCGGGAAGCCACCTAGTTGCACTACGAGTTCAAAATGAAAGGTTACTAGCTTTTATTGTATTTTAGGAACAAATATTACATTCTAAGAAAAAATTTACAATTTATTCCAGACACTCTAGTTATATAGTCGTATTTCGTATTCTCCGCGATGCAGAAAATATAAGTTTTACCAAACATTTCAAACGTTAAAAGAAGTTCAATTCTTGAGAACAATCAGATCAATGAACACTTCTTATCGCAGTTTATTTACCTATTTAACTATTTCTTTTAATTGGTCAATTTTCCGACCTCCAATAGTCCAATGCGCTCTTATCGGGGGAGCAATATAACAACATCAAACGCAAAAATCCGAACAAAAACTGCATAAATAAAATAGATTTGCATCACACGAGATGGGACGATTAGATAAAGAAACAAAGTTAACAGGAACAGTGATTTAAAGGAGGAGGCTCAGGAAAACTACTCTCTCTACGTGAAGGATGATGGTTTGACGGTTTGACCTTCCAAAAAACAAGCGTTATAAGGCCGCAAATTGGCATGGGATTTTTCCACCCCGCTAGCTTGTGCGCCAAATTGTCGCTCGTGGTTGTGGAGCGCCGCACTTTAGCCTTATTGTGTCCGACAAACGTTTCAAAACTTTTCCTGTGTTCAAGAACATATTGCGACATCAGCTCGGTCACCAGATTTTATGGGATAAAATCTTGTAGCATCCTTTGCTCCTTTGCACGGTGCGTTCGTTTAGGAGTTTCCAAAAAAGCTGAACTGTTAGTCTACTTTGCTCTTTCTAACGGTTGTAAGTAGTTTGGAATTCGGTATTAAAATTGTATATAAACATCTTATTTAGAGGATTCAAGTGTAATTTAATGCGAAATGCAGTCCGGTTTTTGAAACACATCGAGCAGACGAGCACGCTCATGCAGTTTATGCAAACGAACATAAATTCGAATAAAAAATCGAGCTAAATTCGAGCAAATTAGCGTAAATACGTAAGAATTCAGTTGCGTTTCAAAAACCGGCTGGTATTTCGCTTTAACGGCCGAGTGGCCTGCAGATCGTCAAACACTGGAAATTTTCCTCACATCAAATCCAGACCTGCCCATGAGAAAGGGATAAATTAGCATATTCGACTTGTGGAATTCCATTCAAATCTCTCATTTTCCGATAGTGTTTATAGTTTTGTAGTGTCTAAAAGGTTCATCATTTCCATTGTTATTGCACCATACAACACAGGTCACTGAAGGCGGATTTGCATATCAATGTTGTTCCTTTTTGATATTTTATGTGTTATTTTTTTTGTCAGAATATGAGTTTAAGTTGTATATGTATGTAGGCTGTGTAGCCCGTTTTTACTTCTCACTTCTGTCAGTTCAAAAATTCTTGTTCAAGTCGGTTTAAAATCTACTTTACTTAGTGTAAAGTAATTCATAAATGTAACACTCGATTTCACTTCACAAGTGTTGTAGACCTTAAACATCCCCTAATCACTTGATTTTGTATGTTCTTTCCAACTCAATGTCCTTGAAAAAACAAGTGTTCTTGCCTTGCAGCTCAACCATCCTGTGCCAGATTCTCGCCAGATTCGCGCCATCACTCTGCGCAAATGTTTTCGCGAGAACATGGCGAGTATAGGGCGACGGCGCCGCGCACCTGTTTATCTTGTCATCAATTTTCACCTTTCCATCCATTCTTCGCGCCAAGTTCTGATCGCGCACCACCAAAGTTTCACCAGTGATATTATATGCATGATGTACAATGTACGGTCAGTCACGTAAAAGGTACTCCAGTAGTGTTCTAGATAACATTGATCAAATGGCTCAGCAAACTTTTTGGAAAGTCCCTTATCTACATCATTTCAATTTAATTACTTTACCTATTGTCAGCAAGTTCCAAAAAAAGGCTTAAAAATGTCCCATCGTGTGTTTTAGTACTTGATTTTGAGAGAACAAGAATATGTTATAGATTTTAGGTCACTAATAGGTAATAGGTTATAGATTTTCCTCTAATTATCACTGTTGATTTCTGTTGTTCGAAGTTCTTTTTATCCATAAATTTCAGTTGCTCGGGTCATTTTCCTCTCCTTTCAGTAAGCTAGTTGGTTTTCTTACTCACAGTACAGTACATATCCCAGTCAAGTTCACGAAGGTTCTTAGTTGAAGTAGTATGTTTCTGGAGTATCAAGGCTTTTAATATATCCGTATTCATGTATTTATGTATTTTTGTCAGAATATAAGTTGTATAAGTATTAGGCTCCATAAAATTCAGTTTCTATCCGTATATAAGTTTAAGTTGTATACGTATCTAGTATAAAGAATTCTTGAATATTACTTCGGAGTCTCTAATAATGAGCTGTATGTATCTATCATTGTAGTTTGTTTACTCTCCTAGATGTCGAATGACACGAATATTACAAGTGAACGCAGTGACGAACCGTCAAAAGTTGATGGAAAAGAGGAGGAAATTGACTTAAACAATTCAATAAAAACAGAGGATACGAGTAGTGAAAGTAATAAAGAAGGACGGAATATTGAGACGGAAGACTCAGAAGAGGAACCACAAGAAGTGGAACAATCATTTTTCGATCGATTCTTGAATATTATATTGTGCAGGTCAGTTGCTTACATGATATTGATTATTTTTTGACCAATTTGTATTTCCTGTTCTTGGCTATACTGAGGTATACACAGTAGTTATATTTATGCTTATCACGCCGTTGTGAATATATGTGTACTAAATGTTTCAGAGGTGATCTAGCAAAGGAAAAGCTTGAAGCTCAGCCCGTTGCATTCACTGAACTGGTTGGTGTCCTCGTCTTATTGAAATTTCATGCATCGATAATAAAGTCGATACATAAAATGTAACATAATTTATATGATGTGTTCATAAGTGTTTGTTCATATATGTGTGAGTGTGTGAGTATATCTGTGTTTATTGTGTGTGCTATATTTACAACAAATTTACCCAAGCATTTAGTTTCGTTATGCTTCATTCAAAGAAAAAGCCTACATAATTCTGGGCTGTTTACTCGCAATTTGCATTGGAATTCTTCAACCAATGACATGTGTGATATCGGGTCTCATGGCCAATTTATTCCTAAAAACTGAGAAGGTTAGTTTGGCAAGAGCAATACTAATAATAATAGATAGGTACAAGTCCTCGAAAAAATAGACTATGGACTACAACCACGTCCAACCCAACAACCATCCTTTTACTATGAGTACAAGTTTTTTTTTATAAACTTCTGGCTCATCATGCTGAAATTACATTACATTGCACGATGACCCCCCAGCCCTTGACAAAATTTTCGTCTATGACAGATGTCCAAAACATTTCGCCGGCTGGCAATTCACATATATACTGTCATTTTAATTTATCTTGTGTGTATATTTGTCAGGTGGCCGGGAATGATGACTTCTATTACGAGGCACTTCACCAGTCGTTTGCTTTTCTTGCAGTCGGACTTGTGCTACTTGTGTTGTGCTTCTTACAGGTTAGAAGGTTGTCCACAACTTTTGTTGGCGCGCGTGCGGCACAAATGCGCCGCGCCGTAGGTGCGCGATGCCAGTACCAGACACCCTTTTCCCGCCTTGCTCACATGCAAACGCTGGCAAAAGAGTATATACTACATTGAGTTCAGTCCTATTTTTTTCTATAACCGGTACCGGGTAGCGCCACCGAGCTCGCGCGTGGGGTGCGCGAAGGGTGTATTTGGTGCACAAAACTCATGGCACAACTGTATCTCTATTATTGCGCGCCACTCATTTCAGTCCTATTTCTTCTACAACGGTTGCGCGTCGATTGTGAATGGAATACGTGAAAGGTTCATTGAAGCAGTTCTCCGCCAGGATTCTGCCTGGTTCGACCACCGAGATGCCGGAATGATAACCGCACTATTGACCAAGTAAGTGTGACATAGTGGTTATCGCTTTGAGCGATGAGCTTCTTTGCTGAAAGGTGTTAAACACTCAAGGTATATGAGTTGCACCGCAGTGGTTTCCAGACGGCCGGTTTCAGTTATGTTATAATTTCAGTAATATTGATCGCATTCAAGATGGTGTCGGTGATAAAATCGGACTCATTTTGAGAGGTAGGTGTTCTGACGAAATTCCGAAAGTGTTATTATTATGAGGTTTAATTGATGTTAGAGAAACTGTGAAAGTAAATATTTTAAGATATCTTATAATAAAGTAGAAGGCCCTACTGTCAGGCAAGATTCTAACGTAATCCTAAACAATTCAACTGTTTTTTTAGGTGTTTTCAACTTTCTATCGAGCACAGTCTTGTGTTTCTATTTCAATTGGAGAACCACTTTAGTATTGATTGGCACCGGACCTGTGGGAGCAATTATTATGGGAATTATGGCTAGAGTGAGCAAGATCTTAGTAATCAGTCATGCTTGAAGAATGGTACATAAAATGATCCTAAGCAATACGCCAGCTGAGATGGAATAACCGAAATATGTTGAAAATTGAGGCACATCAATAGTTGTCAGCACAACTAATACTCAAAGGTGATGGTTGTTCATCAAAAGCTTGCCACACGGCACTGCCTTGTAGAAGTTGGCTGTTTTGAGATGTTGCACAATGAGGTCCTGAACCCTGAAAATTGTCAGTATGCAGAATGCTACGCCGAAAGACCAATTTCCAGGTAGCTGCCAAACCCACAAAACAGTTGCTCGACACGGCTTGTGAAGCAGGCGCAGTTGCCGAAGAAGCTATTATGAATGTGAAAACTGTTGCGGCGTGCAATGGACAAGAGACCATGGTTGAGGTAAAGATAGAATACTAATGGCTAAGATGGTTTCCACTATTCCCGATGTTGTCCCGCAGTAAAAGTATAAAAAAATGTCCCACCTATAACTTTTCACACACAATGGTTTGCTCCCAAGTGTATAATTATCGGTTTGCAGAAATTGTCAAAAATTCTGAAGAAAGGCGAAAGATCGGCCAAGAGAATGTATTTCTGGAATGGATTCTTTGAAGGACTCATGTTCTTTCAATTATACGTTTTCTACGCGTTTGGATTTCTGTAAGTCAGGATTTCCTTTCAAATCGCGCGAAATTCGTGGCACCTTGCGCGAGATTTCATCCCGAACATCAACGCGCACCATTTTGAAAAATGCGTCAACGCGCGCTGTTTTTTCGCTGCAGACCGTTTGTCAGCATTTACGGTGCGCATTGCACAGCCGCGCACTATCACTTGTAAGAAATACCTTAGGATTAATCCATCCAGACAGTAACTTAGATGCCACACTGTCCGTCAGTTCTTGATATCAGTCAGAACGTGTATGCATCGTTTCAGTGAGAGCATCATTCACTTCTATCAAGGAGTCCTTACTGATCCGGGAACTGTATTTATCGTCACAAA